>JACDOX010000115.1:749617-936590 GCA_014549065.1 Cardinalis cardinalis
GTAATTATTATTATTATTACTATTACTACTAACTACTATTTAAAGGGAGATAAAAAGAGAGAAAGTATTAAAACCCAAGGAAGACAAGTGATGGTGAATACAATTGCTCACACACACTGTCTTATGGCCAGCCCTCCCCATGATGTGATCATCCACTCCTGTACAACTCCTCTCCATGGGAGACACTGGGAATGACACTCCATGACTTTAGACTGGCAAAAAAAGGACTCCAACTCATTGTATATGGTCAAATAAAGGAAGAGATAGAGAGAGGGAGAGAGAGAGATATGTAATATTAATATTTAATATTCTGAAATACTAGTTTTATGCTCAAAGCATCTTTCACGGCATTTATTCAGAGAAACTGATGTGGAGGAAAAGGCGTCAAATTTTACTCAGTATCTGAGCTTGGGAGACAAGTCTTTGTTAAGAAATATATCACTAGTATGGAAAACAGGAAAATGTTAGTGGAGAAAGAGGACTAAACAACTGAAGGTGGAAAAGGACGGAATGCAAGAAGTTTTAGATGAGTTATTAGGCCTTTGAACTTTAGGTCAGTAATTGTGATCTGGGCTAGCTTTTTATTGATAACAAAGTAATTACTCTTTGGCATATCTGAGGGGACTGTAGGGATATGAATTAAAGGTCTGTGCCAAAACTCTATATGCTACTAAACTTCAAATTTAATCAATTTTAAAAAAAGGCTGAGAATACCTATTAAATGTGCACAGTTGATTTTATGAAGAGAAAATAGCAAATCTGGTACAGCCCTAGTCCTGTCAGGAACCTCAGGTGTTTCTCTCGATGTCTGGTACAATGAAATCTGTGTTCAAGACCAAGTGCTGTATTTTCCTCTGCTCTCCCTTAATTCCTAACACAGACCCCTACCCAAAATGTCTGGTTCAAAATCTCCAAAAGGTAACAGGGAAGAAAAACAACTTCACAATCACCAATTTTGTCGGGTATAGTTACTTGCCCAATTCAGCACTTTTAACCACTGACTCACTAAGGATGAGCCGCAGAAATATGAGTATTGAATATRCCTTCTGTACCTCCCACTCCTTGGTTTCTTCCCCTTCACAGATTTTCTACCACCAGAGGCTCTTTGACCAGACTGATTAATAGTGTAGCATCTGGAAGGGCTTTATATGTTCTATATGCTTTGCTTAAACATGTCGCTTCTCCACCTACTTAGAGAGAATGACTGAGGAAAATCTGACAGCAAGATAAACTGCAGTTACAGAAATCAATGAACTGTGAGATAATTGTCTGCATTTTACAATTGGTGATTTAGACCAGTCAATAAATATTTAAATATATTTTTAGGTCAAAATTAAATGGGGCAGGGTAAGGAAGGAAAATTATGCTTTTGATATTTGATTCCTATTGTATGATAATATCTTTGCATCAAATGGAAAGAAATTTCCCCTGAAATTGTATTTTTTTATGATTTCTCAGCAGTAACCCTTGGAAATATTGTACAAAGATATAAGAAGAATTATAGGGCTGGATGCATTCATTGCTCTTGAGGTATGGGACAGAGTTCTTCCTTTTTCTCAAAAAAAGATAAAATCATAACTACTTGCCTAAAATGTGAATGAAAATTGCCATCCTRATTCAATAATGTAAGTTTATATTGAAAGATAAAGAGATTTACGACACAAGGAAAACAAATTGCAGGTAATCCAACTGTGTCAGTCTGCTCCCAGATTTGTGTCCTGTTCMCTGGTCTTTTGTGCTGGTTTTGAATGGAGTAGAGCTCATTTTGTTCACAATGTTGGTACAAGGCTGTGGTTTGGATCTGTGTTCAACACAGTGTCGATAACAGAGAGATGGTTTTGTCACTGMTGGGCAGAGTTAAGGCCTTTTCTGCTTCTCACCCTGCTCCTACAGCAAGGAGATTGGGGGGGCACAAGTGTTTGAGAGGGGACATGACTGCGACAGCTGACCACATCTGCTGAAAGGGATATTTCATTTAATATATATTTCATTCATGCTCAGCAGATAAAGATGGGGGAGGAGAGTTCTGAGGAGGAAGTTCTGAGTAACAGCATTTGTCTTCCCAAGTCACCGTTACACATGATGGTTCTCTGTTCTGCTTGTGACCTGCCTGCCCATGGAGAATGATGAATAAATTCCTCTCTTTTTTGTGTTTGTTTTTGTTTTCCTCATTAAACTGTCTGAATCTCAACCCATGAATCTTCTCACTTTTCCAATTTTGTCCCCCATCCCACTGGTGGGGGAGTGAATGAGTGGCTGTGTGGTGCTTACCAGCTGGCTGGAGTTAAGCCACAGTCACCTTATTATCCAGAATCCCATGCACTGCAGTTAAAGCTTGTTTGTATGCTTTGGTAGAGCATGTACTTMGGAGTTTCCTTTAGACTTTTTGCAGCAGTACCAGCAAACCAGCAAGGCTGAATCATAAGTGAGTGAAATCACCGAGCTAGAAAAGTCAACATCTTGTCTTGCATAATCTTGTGGAAAAGGGTGTGTTGAGTTGGTTTGATTTGTGGCTTATAGTGGATGGGGTTTTTCATAAATTCAAATTAAAAGTATTTTCATGTGAATCATTGAATCTGAAACTCTTGCAGTTCAGTCTAATTTGTGGGGAATAATTTCAGTCATCTAAGAAACAGATACTGGAAGTAATAAAAATGCCAAATATRTGGCATTAAATCTATGGTACTGGCTAGATAACATTAGATGAGTGACTGATTAAAATATGGCTACTTAAATTATGATTTGGCAGTAACCTATCCRATCCATTAGCAGTTACACTATTCAGGTGTCTCCTCTGAGATGAAAGGCAGCAGGTTTTTTGGATTTTTTTGAGGCTGCAAAATTTTGTGGTTTGGCATTAATAGGACTAAACTGTTGCAAGTACTCAATTTCAGTTACCTGTCCAAAAGGCTACCTTCTAGCCAAAGAAAAACTAGTGAAAAAAGTACTGCAGTAGTTGGAGGAAGGAGATGGAAAAGTGTGAAAATTATTTTTTAAGCACAACTTCTCAGATAGAATATTGGCTGAAAATGCTCTTAGATTTAGTGAGTGGCACAGAATTTGAAGTTGATGGGAAGAGCTTCCCATCAACTCCATTGTCCTGTGGGCATGTTTGGGCCATTAAAAGTCAGCTCCTTACAGTAAGGAATTGCTTTCTTCTCATTCAAGGAGCTATTATTTGCCTTTTCAAAAGATTATGTATCTTCTCGTTACGAAAGATATGCTGTCAATGATCAGACCTTGGTCAAACACAGTTGCCTAGAGCCCATATTTAAGTCACGTGAAGAGAAGAATCTAACTGAAAATGCTTGGATATATATACAGACGTGGGTTAAAGTGCCTTAGCTTTTGTGTGGGTTGCTAGGTGAATCCACAGATGCCCCTACAGATACTTGACATTTTGTTCTCCAGGCAGATTCCCTCCTTTCTCTTTGAAATCACATTCAGTGTCTGGCAGAACCTAGCACAAAGGGCCCAGGAGTTCTTTAGATACTCATACACCACAGTGGTAAACATGTGCACTTTAAGAGAAACTGAAACGTTTCAGAAATTTACTTTTTCTGGAACTAGAAGCACAAAGCAGGAACAAAAAGCATTTAATCAGCCATGAATAGAATACCAGCAGCCAGCACAGAAAGAGCCAAGAAAAGCCATTATTGCATCAGAAATAGTAACTGGAAAAAAAAAAAAAAACCAAAAAAAACCCAGAAAAAAATCCCACCTACATTTCCCGCAGAATAAAACAACCCAAAAACCCAAAAAATCAAACACAAACCCTCCCAAACATTGCAGGAACTACAAATCTAAAGAATCCTGAACAAGAAATAAGGAGAACAACAGATCATGGCCTGCCTATGACGGAAGCCAGCATGCTTCCCAGACTCCAGCTGCCTACCAGCAATAGAGAAATCCACAGATCAATGAGGTCCTTCTTCTTACATTACCACAGTCCTTCTAATTTAGTGACTAAATTCATTTCAGGAACTGCAGTTGTAGGCTGTGCCACTGAGTCTTCCCCCAGCTGAACACAACTTCTGACATGGCAAAATCTCCTATGACAGAATCATACGTCTCCATTCAGTATCGCATTCACCAGAGCTGAAATACTGCTTACTGCCTGACATCAAGAGAAAGCAGTGTACTAGCTCCAGTTAAGGAGAGAAAACAAATACAAAGAAATATGTATTTAAATCAAATCAGATTTCAAATTAAAGGTTTTGCTCAGTTGTTCCCTCAGGAAACTACTGCAAGCTACCATGTAAAGGATGCCTCTCTAGTGGGAAATTATGTCAGTGGCATAATGTGCTTCTGATTAGCTACTGTATTTATTAAAATGAATGCAAGGACACTACCTGAATCTTCAGTAAACCAGCTAGGTGCAGTCTAGCTCTGTCAGGAGTAAAAAAAAAATAGTATCTATTCTGGTTTTCCTACCCCAACCTTCACTTCCTAGTTTATAATTAATCAATTTCTACGTGTATTTGTAAACTAGAAGCAGTGCACCAAACAGCAGAGGAAAAGAAAAGAATAATCATTCCTAATCTAGTCACAGCTGCACTCAAATAAGGAACAATCATGCAGATTAGGTCCTCAAGAGATGGATAGATTAATGGCTAGATTTATAACAAATATAAGGTACTTTACAAAATAGTACAAGACCAGCTATTTACAATGAAACCTCAATAGCAGCTTGAAACAGGTGCAAGTTTCAGTTCACATAATTCAATTTTTTTAATGCTATGCTTTTTGTCTCATTATTGCATATTCTTTTGTACTTTTCTTAACTCGAACAACAAAAGCCATTATTTATTATGTTTGATGTTGTTTCTTAAAAGATTCCTGTACCTATTTTTGCCACCCAAGGACAGGAAGCACAGAATCAGTGACTTGAGTCTTCTAGGTAGTCCTGGTAATATTAAGAAACACAATTTAACTACATTTGCTTTTTAAGTGTATAGATGCCTAACAATGACAAAGAACTGCCTCTTTTCATTCCAAACAGAAGTGAAGATGAAAAGTTTCTTTGTGCAGTCTTAGAAGAAAAAGATAACCATGTCCAGGGTTATCAGTGAGACAAGCATTAGGATTCAGCTACAAGCTTCTTCCACTACACATTTTCTGTATCACTCTCTGTTAGTGTTTTTATAGCAGTGCATACAAGAATCAGTTCACACGTGAATTATGCCTATCCCTTATTCACGCCTTTATTACTTATTATTCTAAGTACTATTATAAAATCCCTTCTTATTACTTTGCAAAAAGTCTCCCTTTATAATTCCAGTGATAGAGGAATGCTCTCACCTAACTGTTCTCTCATTCCTCATAAATTATCTGCATCAAGCCTCAATAACTCCCATCTTTTACTTCCATTTCTAATATTTCCCTTGTAGTTCTGAAGTRCTATGAGAACTTTGCTCACCCTCAATTTTCTTCTGAAATCTCATCTCCATCTCCATCTCCATCTCCCTTATACCTCCATGGCACACCACAGCTGAGGTAAAAATGTTAAGAGCTAGAAAGAGGGATGTTAACTCAAGATGTCAACAAGAATTCTCTTCAAAGCTCTCATTTAATTTGGAATTAAATGGTAGTTGTGTATGAATGGCTTAATGATAAGGGAAGGTAACTTTCTCCCTTGACTTTAGTAAAGCCCTAAAAATATTAGGACCCATGGATTAATTGGAAATATTGTGCTATATCTGATTGTGCTTTATTTGTGCTTAAGGCATTGGTGCGGGTGCTTACTTTTACCTTGGGTTTTCTTTTGTGTTCTTTAGGATGACTTTCTATTTGGATTGCTGCACATCACTCCTGGTTTGGGATTTTGTATGTAGTCAAGAGGCAAATTATTATTATTTACAAATAGTATTTTAAATCCTCAGATTTCTGAGTCACCTTTGCTTGGGCATCTGTTTACTATATGTGCAGACTTCAAAATAGAATTATACCCGTGACCTATTAGTATCCAACAATTTTCTTGGCTATCTCTCTAGTGTGTTGAGAGCAGCATGCCTCAAGGCCAGASATCTGTATGCTTGCCTTCCCTCATATCTGCTGTCCAAGCTATGCCCAAGTAGATGAAGGTGTGCCATCCTTTGTTCCTGTGAGCAAGCTGATCCTTTGAGCTTCCTGAGTTGCCATCTTCTGACCTTCCACTTTCTTTTCATGTGGGTGCTTCAATTCTGAATTCTGGAGTTACCAGCTTGGTTCTAATTCAGCACACTCACTCCTGTGCTCTGTGCTCTTTTCTTCTTTCTCAACTTGCCTGATGTAATATAGTCTGGTCTCCCTACTTATAAACTAGTAGAAATAGCCATAGCTCAACAACATTTTATTTTTTTTTCAGTAAGGCAGGAGCAACAAAACAAAATTTGGTATCACATAATGTATGCTTGGACATAGGCTACAACATGAAATGACAAATAATAGCACAACCATTTCCAGTGGAGAATCTAGGAAAGATTTTAAAGGAATAGAAACGAGGGTCAGTAGCTACCTCATATTGATTGCATGGATATTTGTCAAGTTCTAGTATGCTTATGGAAATTCTTACCTTTTTCTGAAACTATAAATTCATTTCTCTGAATTTTGTAGCAAATCTATTTTCTAAGAAATAGTTAATTTCTTTTTCACTGCGGTAGTCTGTGACTTTGAATGGTTTTGTTTGCTGCCCAGTACTGCAATACTGTGTGCTTCGTGAGCTTAGCAGAAGAGCTAAAACCTGAAAATGTTAAGATAGTTGAAAACCCTAAACACATCCAAATTTCCAAATTTTAAAGAAATGTACTTTATTCAGCGCCTGTTGGAAAACTACTAAGTGTTATTCTTACTGTTTTGTTTCTGATGTGTGTTGAATGGTTTCTCATATGAATTTAATGCAAATTTTCTTGTATTAGGTGAATCTTCTTCAATGCACTGGAAGAGGTGAAAACTAGAATTAACAATGCTATAAACATATGCATGAATTTCCAAGACACTTAATAATAAAGTAACTTTTAAAAGCAAAGTGTTCAAGGAAATTAAGTTAACTCAGAAGGATTTTTCTATCAAAACAATAAACACCCCACTTCTGCCAAACAGCACACAATTTTCACAAACTGAGATATCTTTTATCATTTCAAGTGTGGTCAAAATATGTGATAATTAAAGTGAACATAAAACTGAGGAAATAGAGAACTTGTAAGGTTTAAAACCAATTATATTTAAAAAAATAGAAAGAAAAGCCAATGTAGTAGAATAAAATTAAATAAGTAATTTAATTTTAAAGCACCACTGTAGAATACTAAATAGTACACAGTAGAAAGTACATTTATGTAGGAATACATAATGATGTTCCATAAAACGTGTGTTAGCAAGCATATTATGTGCTACTCTGTCCGAGCTAATGTACCTTGAAGACTGTTCAGAAATACTGTTTTGGCAAAAATACTGTAATATTCATGCAACCAACTGAAAGTTATGAACATGTCAAAATCTACACCTTGATTTGTACGAACTTGCATAAATGATGTGAGCTTGTTTTCACTGTGACAATGGTAGAGGGCAAAGCTACCAATAAATACAAGTATAACTATTCCCTTTTAGTAGATGAGGACAGTGCTCAGTAGCATGCAATTTAGTGGGACTTTCTGAAACTACCTGGTAGGAAAATCCTCTGAGTGGACTGCCAAGTTTCTGAAGGCTATCAAAAATATTTTAATTAGTTCTCATCTTCTTGAATACTACAAGTTTGGAATTTCTGTTGCATGCATTTGGGATACACTAAATGATTCATCTTCGCAGCTCTGTCTGAAAGRAATTTTCTTGAATGTCCCTACAACTGCCAGAAGACAAGTAAAAAACAGGTCCTCATATCAAGCCCTTGTGGGACTGAAATTAGTAATTTAACTTTATCCTAGCTTCTCCAATCAGCCACTATGGCTTTGCTAGGATGACAAAATGACATTTAAGTTTAGAACAATTTCTTTCTTTTTTTCCTTGTAAATCACATACAAGTTATTTTCTAGGAGACTCACAATGGTCAAAGAGATACACAATTACCACAGCTGTCCTCATGTAATTTCATGTTTTTGAATGCCCTGTGGTATGCTTTGGCTCTTAGGGAAGAACRTCTGCAAAAGATATTCAACATAATTTGAAGTGTTCCTATTTCATATCATGTAAAGAAAAAAGTAATTTACCTAGTATTGCTGTTTGCATTTATTCATTTTCAATACATCATTCAACTGGTTCTTTTTGCATGTTCCATTCATTGTTCATTTATCTGATCACAAGCACTTTAATAGAGAAGATTTCTGTAAATTTTTTTTCAGGAAATAAACTCTTTCTGCACCCAAAAGCAAGAACAAAGTGGTATATTTGGTGCACAATTTTGTCAAGAAAAAGGAATTTAAATTAACATTCCTTGAACTTTCTTTGCAATTCCAATGGACATTTTCCCTCAAAGAAAAGATTCCTTACTTATAAGAAAAAATATAGCTTGAAAAAGAATGTTTTGTAGTGCAAGAAATTTCTCTTTCAGGAACACAGTCTTCAAAGCAGTGAAAAAACACACATATAAGATTGCCTCTTCAAAAAAGTGCTCTTGGTATCTGATGCATCCTTTCTGTGAAATTTTTGCTCGATCTTATATGAYGGAAACAAGAAAGAGAAAATGGTCTTAAACAAATGGATGAATATGAAGAGTATGTTTATCAATTATTTTAACAAAATGAAAAGGGACTCACAATTTAACAATATGAAGTTTTCTAATAAAACTGAAGACAGTAGAAGGTTTTTTATTTCTGTAATCGGCTTTTCTCTTCCACATGAAATCAACATTATATTTCTCTGTTACTGGAAGGCATCCAACCAAGTTGGCTCTGTTGTATTTATTTTAAATACCTCTTACTGAAGGGAATTGCAAGAGGTTTTCAAAAGCAGACTAACAATCATGCCTATGGGATTCCTCTGTCTAGTAACTTGGCCTGCTGGAGCTCTGACAGGGAATCGTGTTTATTCTGTTTTTAATTCAAATCCTTGATATTTACAAAAGGTTTTAGAATTTCGTCTTCAGAAACAAAATAAAAAATAACTAATTGTTTTTTAAAAAGATGGTGCTAACATATAAAGAACTGATTTTTCTAGCTTTGGGACTCGAAGTTTTAGCAGAATGAGGAACTAAGAAGGATACTGTACACAACTGTGAAGAAATGAAGTACACAGACTGCAGCAACACACTTTAGGGGTGGCCAAACTGTTGTTATTAGTCTCCATGAAAGTAGGTGCCAATTCATTTTTGTTAAGAGTCAAAGTTAAAATGGTAGCATTTGATTTTCATATTCAGTATAATATTTGACTGAGACTTAGTAAGCCTCCTTGTGAGGAAGTAGTTCTGTCAGTCTAGACAAAAGCTTTATACTTAAACATTAGTTAATGAAATCCTTAAATTCTCAAATTTAATTTTTTGGAATATCTCAAACACCTCTGGCTTTAGGATGTGGTTTTGGTGACATTTTGTGAAAGTCCTCTGTATTTTTTGTATGACAGTAGTCATTCAAAATGTCAGGCAATCCAAATTTCTGTTACTTTTCTGAAAATGCAGCTCAAACACTCTCAGGCAAAAGGCTGATGGGTTGGTTAACCTAAGCTGAGATCAAATCCTTAATATGGATTAGTATACTGGAATAGTACTGTATTGGTATACTATGTCAATATGCTAAGGATTAGCTTCAGATAGAACAGTTTGGTAGTATTTAGTAGAGGCTGACAAGAAAAATTATTCTAAAACCCCACTTACATGTTTTTGGGTCCCTATAGGTTACACAGAAAGACCCTGAATGGTGAAGAATATTTATTTCTTCTCTTTCTCTACCATGAAATGTGTTTGACTCCAGCATTCTGAGTCAGGCAATGGCACTAGTCCCAGAGGTACATTGAAAAATGGATGGGTTTGTTCCTATTGTTGAGGAAAAARCTCCCAACATGGTAAGCAATCAGTCTGAATTTACATCATTGCAACTTGAGTCCAAATCTAGTCTGAAGGCTTATAAATTTGGAAATCTGAACAATTATAGTATAACTATTGTTTCAGCTAAGAAAATTCTCTTCTGTGTAAAGATTTGACTCTGCAATGCAGATGTGTGCATCTTTATGTAATACTTTCAAAATCCAAAATTTCATTTTGAGGCTTGTTCAATGCTCACTTCATGTTAATCCTTACTTCACAGGACACAGCCTTGTAAGTCTGTGAACAGAACACAGGTTAAATGTGGCTATGGAATCAAATATTGATTTCAGAGGAAACAGGCTTTGTAAGTGACGAATAAGTTGAAAACAACTTGGGTTCAATAATGCTTGAAGGATTCACAACAGGAAAAAGAAGTGAGGTAATTAAAATATCTCTTTCGTGAGACTTCAGTCCAAGACACCTTCTGGCAAAATAAGATGGAAAACAAAATCAATACGGTTAGGATAGGAGATAATGAGTAAACTAAAAAAAACCCTCCACCACCCAATTCCCCATGGACTTCAATAATATATAGGAATATATTGAGTGTCCAACACTACTTTAATTTCCACAAAAAGCCTGTAGTGTCCTGCCTACTAATTTGAGTAGTGTAAACTACAGTATATGASATGTCTGAGGCATGAGCTCTGCAGGTCAAGAGACATGAGCTGTGCTAAAAACATCCACCTCGTGAGCACTGCAAACAAGGGTAGGGATCCTTCACCTCTCCCTCTCCACTAACAAACCCTCCAAGGGGAACTCACCCTGTGCTCCCAAGAAGAGAGCTATTTCTGCACAGACAGGTCTAGTCATATCTGGCTTTCTCTGCCTATGCTACAAAGTGGTCTGATATAACCTGGAAATTACAAAACTCTCCTGATACTTTTCTCTGCCTGAGCTCAGCTTCAAAGCTGAGAGTTTTGGCCTGAGCACAGCGTGATGCCAATATGGTTGTTCATACAATCATATTTCCAGCATGGAAATAGGTCTCACTGTTGGGAACATGGATGGAGTGAGCTGTGGGAATGTGATATTTCTTATTTCAGCCACCCAGAGAGACCATGCTAGGGCAAATTATTGAATGATAACTTAACGAGTCAAGACCCTGTACTTTCAGAAGAATATTCCGACAAAACTTTTCTTCTTATGAGATTATTTATGTACTTTTTGTTCAGAAATACTTGACTACAAGTGTGGTTGTGTGGTAGGTGCTTTTCACTAATGTATTTTGCAGCCCAGCACTTGAAGTTCTKCTATGACTGCACATCATGTGATTCTCCGCCCTTTGGAAAACTTTTCGATGAGTTATCATGGAAGCCCATGAAAAGCCCATTTAAAACTTGTCCTCCATGAGAGAAGCAATGTGTTTCTCCAATGTTGGCTTGTGTAAAAAATAGGGACAASTGGAAATAAGCAGCTAACCAGTTAAAACAAATGAAACAGATGTTTCACCCATGGTGTCATTTGGGGGACATAGGAGGAAGTACATTTGAGAATGGCTTGGTTTCATTTTTTTTCTGAAAATTAATGAAAAAAAAAAAGGGACTTGCCTTTACAACCTGATGAAGAGTGTGCCAGTAGCATAACTGACTGGAAAATGAGCAGAAAATGTGSTCCCAGCAGTCTCAGGAAAATGTGAAAAGCCAGGCTACTGAAATCAGCAGGATCTGTGCTGAATTCAGCAGTCTGGCTGCAAAGCTCTAAGATTCACTTGGGCTGCTCTTTGGCGTAGAGTTTACATTTTCCGTATCTGTTCCAGGCACTGAACTTGATGGAAAGACTTCTGGCTCCAATCCTGCACCTCCAAGCTCATGTCATCAAGGATTCAAAGGAACAGTTTGTGCCATGTAGAGCCACATTCTCACTTTTTTAAATGGTTATRTTTGCTTGTGTAAATAATTATAGCAGATGTAATCAAATATGTAGGGTCCATAAGAGAAATCCCAAAGGGTGTGTTCCAAATCTATGTTCAGCAAAAATGGTTAGTGGTTCACTCTGTGGAACACGCTAGCAACTTTTATCCTGTATCCAATGGCTGAAAAAGTTGAAATCGCTGCTTTCATTTTTATACAGCACTATTCAAAGGAGTACTTAATTCACTGATAAATGCATACAACTTTGCCAAATTAATTGTGATTCAGAGAWAAACTGCTATAATTTGTTTTAAAAGATGGAAAGCTTTAGCATATTACAGAGCAAAATGGTGCTCCAGAGTATTTTATAATCATAACTTGTTTCAGTATTTGTAGCTAGTTACTGTAATGTGATCTTGGAAGTTGCTACCAACCTTATTGATTCCATGATTCTATGATTATTTTTTTTTGAAAGAGGGAATATTTGCAATTCCAACATCAWTAGAACAGAAACCATGAAATTTTTTTCCTTTATTAACTTGGTTTACTCTAACTTTGGCTTCAAATTTTAGAACTTATTTGCACAGAAAAGATAGTTTGCATGTTTCTCATATGTAAAAAGACATTTAACACTGGGTATACAAAGGTCACATCTAAAATGTCTGCTATTTTGTGCTTTACTTCTAGATTGGCTGTGAGAGCTGGTGTGACAGTTTGTAGCTATGTTATGTTAAATCTGATGTAATCCTGTTCTAGTGAAAACACAGKAACATTCAAGCTAGTGCTGTTTTGTACAAACTTACCTAAGGATATCTATGGTAGTAGGCAGCTCAATATCCATTGATCTCTTTTATGAAATTCCAGGTCTGCACTTATTCCCAAATCTTCATTCCTAGACCCCTTGATGCTATGAATGACTGTTGGACTATTCCGTAGGGCAGAATTGCATTAATTTATTTCTGAAATGCACCCCTTAAAATATTTTAGATTGTTGAAATGGTATGGCATTTCAAAKTTTGTGTAGAAGCACTTTCCCTCACTCCCTCATTTCTAGAAGACTTATGAAGACAAATGCCCAGCTGGATCAGGGTAGCAGTCTGTCTAGCCCAGTAGCCAACATAAAAATCTCTTTTCTTGGTTGCAGCCTTCAGTTGTGAATTTTTTCTTCTGAGTGTGGGTGGCTTCTCCCAAAGTGTATGTCCTCACATTTATCTACAGTGATATGATTGTTATGAGGTTTCTCTTCACTACTGAACTCAGCAGGTAGAAGCTCAGTCATCTCAATGAAGCAACAGTCCCATTATTTAAATGTAACATGCCAGGGTGCATGTTGTTTGAGGAAAATGTAAGAAACAGCTTCTCACCAGTGCAGTTAGTTCAGAAAAAAATGTTTTCCATGACCATATAAGAAAATTCATTTGACAAATCTTGGCTTGGTTTGAAATGGAGACATTATTGAAGAAAACACTAGTGTAACTCTGGAAAAATACCAAAAAAATTTGTTGCATGTGGATCATGCAGAAAAGTAGACTGCTGAATTTCACCTTTTGAGGAGTTTTTGAGGAGTTTTTTGAGTTTTGTATTTAGATTGTTGCAGCTGGTACCCAATAATATGTATTTAACAAACTTAAAACTGAAGCCAGTAAGCAAGCTATAGGGCTTCAGCAYGTGCATCCATATTACACTTCGAAGCTTATGAATAAGGAAGGGCAAGTCAGGATCTCAAGTTTCACTTCAACAGAGGAGTTGCCAAAGCCAGAACTTCAGTCTCCACCTAGCCAGAGATGGTTCTGCCATCCCACCCAACAGGTGGGATCAGCAATGGATAATCAGTGGCTAAAGGTGCAACTGGATGTGCAGACCAGACTTGTATTCTGGTAACTGATCTCCGTCTTAGCATGTGGGCTCTCATCCCTCTTGAAACCAGGAGTCAAATTTAAATTACCTTCTGGAAGAAACAGCACAATTGTGTGAAGATAGCATGTTCATCATGCCAAAGGTACCTTCTGGACCACCAGAAGATACCCTCTTCATTTGTCAGTCAAGCAGCAGTATATATGTGCATTTTCCCCTAAATGGATGAAATGTCTTTTTATTCCCTTGTTTACTTATACATATTCCTTTGGGGGTCTTAAAGCAGTAGAGCAATACATGCAACATAGGCAGCACAGCATACCACACTAATGCTGCATTGAAATGTATTGCCTCTGTTGTGGGCTTTTTTAACCCACAGAATGCAGTCAGAACTTTTTGTCAGCCTAAATATGTTCCAGCAATAAACTTTACACATGCACACACACCCATATCCAGACTCACATACACATCCCCCCAAAAAAGYAGATTTTTTCTTCATGGACAAACCCACATGTTCTTCAAGCAGGATAGCACTCTGCCTTTCTGTTTTCATTGTGAAMTCTTCCTGGGAATAATACTTTCTTGTACTAAATATGATGAAAATATACTGCTGAAAAGAAACAGAAAGGCACAAAGAATTTTGCATGTAGAAGGATGCAACTGCACACTGATAACGTATACATTTATGCATAAATGTGTTCAAGGCTGCAAATCACCACAGGTTTGACTATGCTGAGAAACTGCATTGTAGGGCATTGATCACAAGACTTCTAACTCCAGGTAGCAGGTAAATAGGTAGTATTTTAAAGACTATATTCAAATAAATTGCAGCAATCAGCTGTGAGTTTTAATTTTGCTGTACATGTCTAAAACATTTGTTTGTGCACAAGTGTGTGTATGGGTATAAAAAAGCTTTAAGAAATTTTGATTGCATTTTCATTACTTGTGATGTGCAAAGTGTTTTCACTGTGGGAAACAGCATATTCTGGCATTTCAATTTTCAGCAGGATCCTTCCTCCTGTTTCAGACTTGTTATCTGTCATCAGACAGCCTAGCATATCTCATCACGTGTTTCAAAATCCCTGTCTCCTGAAATAGCCAGGAAGCAAGCAGCACAAATTAAAGTTGTGTTTCTAAGTAAGAAAGAGCTAAATAAGCGATCAAGCAACAGTGAGACTTGTAACAGAACACTCGCAACTGGCTCTTTCCACACAGGACATTAGATTGTTTCTTTGATAATTTTACCCTCAAGGATAAAGAGGAYAACTGAGACTACAAGAGAGACTTGTTCAAGGACATGAAAGGAAACCAAAACAGAATTATTCACCCTATCTTTTATTTAACACGTGGATTAAATATAAAATATAAGATATGCAATGAACAAACGCTTTTAAATTATACATATATCTGACATGATTTTCATGTGATTCAAAACCAATAGTCTTTATTGTRTTTTTTTTCCTTCTCCCCATTCTGTATCAATTGATTTTCTAAGTTAGAGTAATTGTGCATCTGGTTCATATGATTAATTATGTAATATAAGGTATACTTACATTATTCTGTGAATTTTTATATTCTTTGTAAATATCCAGTATAAAACAAATGGACAATGATATTTTTCTACAACATTTTTCATAAAGATCATCACTTCCCTTAATTCAATAGCTTAATTCTGTTTATTGGTCTCTAACACCTGCACCCAATGCAATGAGCAGACCTCTTTGCTTCAAGAGGGATGCTCAGGAAAGAGTTCAAGGAGCTGAGCCATTTCTTTTACATCCCCATAGCAGGAAATTAGAAACAAACTCTCAAGGCCTTCCAGTGAAGGACTGAATGTTGCAGAGTTTGGCAGCAGAGGTGTCCTCTCTTTGTGCCAGGGGCCACCTCCTCTGAGCTTAGCCATAGAGACCCAAAGCCAGAGCAAAGAAAGGATACTGCAGAGCCAGGCACAAGGTTTAAACAGGCTGTTATGCACCCAATGGAAATCTCTTCTCAGTCCTTTCACTTGCCTTTGTAGAGGAGGATGGGAAGGAGAGGTTGGGTGAATTCAGTTGCTGGTAGCAGAGCAAGACCTGCTGCTCCTGAACGACCATTGTGAGTGCAAAAGCCTTCACATCAAGTGCATGGACCTGTTGCATCTCTCATAAATACTCACTCTTTGAGGATTGAAAGCAGTAAACAAACCTTTTCAAATGACACCTCTGTGSTGGTTATCAGAGTTATGTCATGCATCTGTGAAGATGAAATCAGTCCTTTTCTGCTTTGTTTACTCTGTGCCTCAGAAGTAGTATTAAAAACATAACCCAGCTCCCATCTGGCAACAGAGATGTTATAAATGGCTTTGAACTTCTTGCCCATGAGCTAAGGARGTTTTGTGAAATAACTGCTTCGTTCAGCAGTGACACCCTGAATTTCTTTCAAGCCTCAGTTCTACAGTATGCTATGAAGCTATCCCAAGAAGACAACGCTAAAGTTGGTATTATTCATTTTTCAGTTTTGGGTAGAGAGTTTGTTCATTTTCTTATTTTAATGAGGAGATTAAATGTCATCTTTTTTTCCTTTAAAGTGCTTATTTCCAAATTACTGTCTTGCTTTTTGTATATAAGATAAAAAAAGACAAGTAATGAACCACTGAGCAGTTATCTTCCTGTGTGTTTGAAAGTGAAGGCAGAAGAACGTGCAAAGCCATAGCAGCTGCTTGTCTGTTGTTTGTATTTTGTCAGAGTGCCTGTGTCTTGTGCTGCTGGTGGTGGGTGTGTAGGATCAGGCAGGGCCCTTCTTTAAATTATTATTGACAATATGATCCAGGTATGATCCAGTTGAGAGGATGACTCAGAAAGCACCATCCTCATTTCCTGATGCTGAAACTCCCACAAAGTAGTTGTTATATAAGGGTCAGGCTTTAGATAGAATAGATTAGTTCAAAGAGGCAAGGTGAACCCATTACCTTCTGGGAGAGAAGGGATTCCAGGCTCCATATGTACCTCAATGATAACTACGTAGAAACAAACCTCTTTCTTCTTTCTATGTTGGATAATGCCAGAGGCTGTTTTTTATTTTTTCAGGAACTACCATATCCTTTGTTTCCTACACAATATTTTATGGATCTGGACTTTATGGATTTGTAGAATATGGTGGTCCCTTGTAGTACAAGCAATAGCATCTTTTGTGTTTTATAAGAGAACAGAGTTTAAGCATCCCACAAAAAATGAAAGCATTAGTGATCTTTTCTTACAACCCCCAAACTGGATACTATGGCAGAGACTTTAAATAAACGACAATCGATAAACTGTCAATAAAACTGTTAAGAGAATTGTTAAAATAAATAAAAATGTGGTTTTATTAAGTTCAGGGAGAGTGGCAAACAGCAAAGTCACACATTTATTTCTGTAATAGGCACTAAGAAATGTTACAGSCAAAGCCTTTCTTCAACTTTTCTTTCTTGATTTTGTCAGTCCAAACACTGATGAGCATATAGAAGAGAGGTGAAGAGACAGAATGTTTGATAGCTCGGTTCTAGGTCCCATGAAAAAATACAGTAAATGATGGTAATTATTTCATAAAGCCTATACAATCAAAATAGGGAGAACTAGCAAAACAGCAGAGGGAAGCGAAAATTGAATTATTTGCTTAAGAAATTTGTCTAGACAGGGGCTTTAAKTAGAGTTTGAGTCTCAAAAACCCTTGTCCCACTGTTGTAGTATAAGAAAATTGAGGTTATGCTCTTGTTGTTTAATGTAGTATGTGGMCCTGGACTCATTGCATGTGAATCATAGGCAAATCCAGCAGTCACTTCGAATTAAGATTTAGATTTTAATTTTGTAAAGATTTGCTACTTGATGCTTGTGCTTATTTATTCTGAAAACTTGGGACTTGCATTAGATTGTTCTCTTTTGTGTGACCTTGAGATCAATGAGAGCATATATTAGTTAAAATTTTTAATAAATAGAAAACAGTAATCTACAGAGTAAGAAAAGGGGGTTTTTGCACTTCAAGAGGAAAAGGAATGAAGCAAAACCATACAGGATTATTTTGATATTGCTTTGTACATCATCCTCAATTGAAATATTAAAGCAAATACGAAAGCATATCAAGAAAACTTTCATTCTTATATCATCAATTTGTTTATTTTTCTTTCTTTTAAAATCTGTCACAATGTGAACTCTATTTAAAAAACCAACCAGGCAGCCTTTAAAATTCATATTTATTTAAAATTAATTAATCTGTGACCTTTAGGCAAGGGGAGGTGAATCTCTTTTGCTACACGTTGCTAATATCCAATTTAGTCTGATTCTCTGATAAAAATGGAATTTATTGAAGAGTTATGCAGAAAATGATAGAGCAGAGGGAACATGCATAAACTGAACACAGATGTCTTTGTAATACTCTTACTTGTAATGTTTCAGCTTTGTTTTTCTATGAACTGGGAATTCCACAGTCTTCATTACTTTTGTGATTTAAGTCAGGAACATAAATAAAACTAGAAACAATGTTAGAAAATATATGTTTCAGGGTTTCATAGAATTGGATAATTTGGATATTTTTTAGGTTTTTCTAGGATAACTGATTATGAATTATCATCGATTACCTTTTTCTTACATGTCTTGGGAATTCTTTGTATAAAGCATAATAAATTAGTCTTCACACAATAAGAACGGGACAAAGAGAAAGGGACAAAGGGAAAGATACAAAAGAAAYATGTATTACCCACTTTATTATCTAAGTTGAAGAAGGGATCTATTTTTTTGAAGGCTGTTCCCTTATTCTTTGCATTTTTTGTTGATTAAAAAAATGTTATCTTGGATATAGATCTCCAAAGATTTGCCAGCCTCAACAGAATRGGTCTATACCTAATTCTCTTTGGACCCTTCAGCAACAATTATTCTGCAAATAAAGAAAGCATTGCAATCTTCCCATGTAACCTCTATAAGAAAACAAAATCATTTGTGTCRGGAAATTTTCATTCATTTTTGTTTCCAACAGAACAATTGGAATTCATGACATTTTCTTTTTCGATTTTTTTGGTCAGCTTTTAATATTAACTGTTATAAACAGAAGTTTATTAAAGATGTCAATCTGCATCTTTTTAACCAGCTATATTAAAGCCATAATGAGAACTGCAAATGAGCAAGACCCAAAGGAATTATGGCTCAATACAATGCATTAAGTGTTTTTTTTTCTTACTGATTTCCCTTGAAGCTTTACCATATTCCAATCAATTGAGGTGCAAGAAAACTATACCACACCTTTTTATCCATGAAAGGAGTGAGTGGAGTGTCTGTGAAATGGCTTAATATAGATGGAAAAGTTACCTTGTGCCTGACATGAGTATTCTTAAAGTGAATTCCCATTGCGTGGTTTTGGTTCGCTTTACCTCTTAAAGTGTTTCAAGACTCTATTACAGGGAATACTGAGTTCCTAAATGTTGTCTAGCCAATCTCACTGACCTGCAGCAAAATAAAAGTTGAGTTTCATTATAGAAATCCAAGTTTCTTTGTTGGCAAAATAGAGAATCAAGTAGCTTCATTTTAATTGGTACATACTTTCCAACCTGAAAAAAAWGAGATTACAGTTCTGAGAAAGGATGAGAATTTTTCAAACAAGTGATTACTTGGTAAATAGCAAAAGTTAGAAGATTTGTACAAGAAGACCAAATCAGGGATATGGGTGAGGATGAACTGWACTACTTGAAGGGAAAAATAAAATTCTGACAATGTCATGAAAAGCAAAGCTTTTCATAGTATCTTCTAGTGAAGAACATTCATTCTCTCCTTCAGATTATGTGATAACTACATTAAGTTATAACATGGATTCAAAAATATGTTCAAAAATAGTTCTAGGCAAGACAGTGAGGACAGTCTGGTCTGATGCATAGAAAAATTGTGGATTATTGCTACTTGTATCTTGTTGAAAGTCTGGTTACTGTTGCAGTTGAGAAATTAATACTATTTTCTTTGCTTACATAATCTAACCTGTTTAGAAACACAAGCTTCATGAAGGGCAGACATGCAGCGGACCCTCTGGGTAAATTGAGTCAGAGAGAGCAATAAACAACTCTATCCTTWATTAGGGTACAGAAAATGAAACATTTTTCACACACACCTAATTTGGCTAATTTCTTAGGCAGTAATGATTGAACTCATCTGAGATGGGTCAGAAGTAAAAACCAGGACAAAACCCATTACCTCTGAGATGATCATAAGCATCTCTAAACAGCAGCAGCAGCATGAAGACAGGCCAGGTGAAAAATTAAATGYCATTAAGTGTCACCGCCTTCTTGTGACATGGATTGGTTTTCTCAATTACTTTTAGAGAGTCATGCTTTTTATCTTGTGCTGGATAGTGTGGTATATTCCGTTCAAAGACATCTAGTCTGTTTTGAGCCTTGAAATGGGAATAAAAAAAGGGAGACAAGAAGAAAAAAGGTTTATGACTGATAACCAAGAAGTAAATGAGCCCACCTTCAAAACACACAGTAGTAATRAAGGAAACATAATAAGCTTAATGCTTAGTAAAAACATATTGAGTCTTATGCAAAAGAGTGCTAGGATTCTTTTAGAAGAAACAGTATGTTTAAGTTCCATGGCTATTTTGGGAAAGGAATATTTATAATATTATTTTAAAACKGAGCACTCTTGGAACGTCTACTTAAAAGGAATCAAGAGCTATCTCTTAAAAAGAAATATTAAAGCATATGGATGCTCATTTTAATGCTCTTTTGTTTTAGAAATCCCTAGGAACTAAAATGAGAAACAATCCACATGTCATTTGAATTTCAAATGTGATTTTAGTAGAGACTCTTACAATAAAGTGTAAGATATCCAATATAAGTTTTACTAATTAGGAAAATAACTCTCTGAAATGCTGCTTGTTGATCAGAGAGCAAAGGCTGTAGACATCGAAACAAACTGAAACACTACATTTACCATGGGATGCTCTCAACAAATTCCTATTGTTCAGCATGTTCCTATTTGGATTAATTTTTCTCCTTGTACAGTGAAATCTGTAGCATGACCATGATAACTTGACACAAACCCCACAGATTTAGAAAGCCTAAATTAAGAAATAACAAATAACCAGGGAAGAGTTCTTTGATAAAACATTTGTGAATTTCTAGGCTTGCATGAATTATGACTGTATAGGAAAGAATAGTTCTCTCAATTTCAAGCTGCTAACCTATGTCCTTTTGTGCTTAGGCTGAGAAAAGTATTTTTCATGAATGATAAACCAAAACCTTGTCCTTATAGTTGACATCCAGACATAAATTTAGTAGTGAAGATAAATTGCCTACTCTGTTTCCAGTTTAATAGTTATATTTTGTATTTAAACCACTCAAAATTATTCAGGAAAATAACACAAAATTTAGTAATCAACTAGTATGCTATTTGTTAGACTAATTCCAAGCAGTGTTCCTGGAAAATATTTTTACTTTAAGTCAGAGTTGTGTATTTTGTGTTCAGCATGTAGAAGTCATTCCTGTATATTGTTTTAAAATTTTAGTTATCTGAACTATGGTGGCTTTGCTTATAGTACTTGGATCTTATAATTAAAATTCAATTAATTTGAAGCCAAGGTAAGACACTGAGGTAATTTTGGGTATGTTATCCCATAATATCCTTGTATTTAAACAAATTTATGAACTGAAATTTCTGAGAAAAAAAGGTGTACTGAACAGGATTCTGTAAATATGTTGAAATGCRAGGAAGGCAAATTCCTCTAATTTTTGTATTTGTTAAAGTTACTAAAATGCATCAGAAAGAGTAAGTTAACTCACTTCTGCAAAATTCATGGAGTTTACTCTAATTATCAGCTGAAGTGTTCATCAAGACTGGAATCATGACAGGATCCATGTGTCTGTGCCTGAAGATACCAAAGATGCTGGGATATCTCATAAATTAGATGAGTCCTTCCAATTCAAAGCTCCAATCATTTCAAAAGTGCTTATATGTCGTTTTGGATTCTTCTGTTAATAACTATGGATAACATGGTGCTCTGCAATTGTTTGAGTGCTTCAAATGAGCACTTAAATAGAAAAAGGTACAGCTTTAGGGAAAAAAAAGAGAAGAAAATTTCTTTATTTGATATGGATGATATGTTGACATATATTTTTCACTCTCTTTCTGAGTCTATGAATATTGTTATCTGCAGTAGGAGCTCCAACATATCATCCAGAATTTGCCTGAATAAACAGGTTAGAGTCTTCAGAGTGTGTGCTGTTGACAATTCTCCATAAAATTTAATATGGGTTCCTTAAAGTTAATTATTAAACTCTCAGTTGCTACTCTTGAGTTGCTATTCTTCATTTTGATGTACTAATCTGCTTCTTCAATATATTTGTGACAGCTAGCCCACCAAAAATATAACCTTACAGGTAGAAGTTTGAGCTTTCTCAGCTTCAGCAATTGGATGGCAGGTCCCTAACCTGCCAAGGTCTTGGCAGACCTTGTCAGCTCACCTCCCAGCTTGGCTCTATGACTTACAATCTGTCTGCAGTGTTATATAAATGTTCTCTTACATGACAGCAGATAGACTGTGTGATTCTGTAACCTCTTAACCTTCCTTATAAACACAATGTTGTGAGCTTGTTCATTTCCTCAATTAAAAAAAACCTTGTTTTTTTCTGGAGCAGGAGCTAATATCTTGCCCAGTAAACTGCAGCTAAAATATCTTGCCCAGTAAACTGCAGCTTCTTGCTGCAGTTTACTGGGCAAGCTATTTTTCTATTTTTCAGAGCCCGTCCAGTGTGACTGGATGCAATGTGCAGGGACTCACTCCCATGGAGCACAGGGACAGCACCCTGGTCCAAGGGGCTTGGGGGAGGCTGTGAGTGAGGAAGGAGAGAGGAGCACCCACAGCACTGCTGGTGGGAAGTCTCTGGCAAGTACAGAGTAGCTTTTTAAGCCCTTTAATCAGTTTTTCTGGAAAGCAAACGTAATGCCCCTGAAGACCAAGCTCAAATACAGACTGATGAAAATTATGGCACATTAAAATCTACTGGAGATGCATAGCTACAAGTTCTTCTCCCTAGAGTTGTAGTGCTGACAGATGCTATGAGGATACACACATAGGATTTCTTCTCATATACTTAAATTAGGCAAAGATTAGAAAACAACAAAAAGACTTCTTAAAAGCAGCACCAAAGCTGATTAAGAAGAAGCACAAAGGCATTTTATGAATAATACATCATCTTAATGCTATTAGGAAAACAGATGAGAATTAAAATCTATCCCACTCACCGGAAAGCATGAGTGTGACCTCTAYAGCTGCTGTTCTCACAATCCTGACATAGCTGTCATGCATTGCTGGAGTTGCCTCAGTTCTTAGCCTAAATACAACACAAGCAGCTCAGGACTGTGAACTCCACCCCTGAGAATTACACATTTCATTGTGAAGGTTTAAAAGGTTGATATTGCAAAGCTCCACACTATTTCTCAGTTCTATTTTTCTTTTTATAGGATATTAAAGCCAAGCCGTGTAGCCATGTAAGATTGGTGCCAGAGTAATTCCAGAGATGTTGGTGGAACTCAGCTGGTTTACGGAGGCCAAGGATCTGTTGCTGTATGTCAAATAGGCAGATATGTTGGAGCACCCAAAACTGCAACCAAAGATCCTTGGGAAAGCATCAGGGGGTCGTTATGCAGTGAGACTCGAAAATATGTAAGTACAGGGCTTCAGACTGCAGCATGGAGAGAAAACTCCTTGCATCTACCTAATAATCATTTTAGCCTATTAAGGGAGTCAGCTAAACTGCAATGAAATTATTTGTTCAAGCAATCAGGCTTCACTATAGTTGGGGTGAGCTTTCTGGGGGGTTTATTTGTGTGTATGTGTTTGTTTTAGCAAACAAGGGAACTGAGGAACAAAGGAGTAAATTTCTTTCATGCCTTGAACTTGCTTCCTAACAGCTCTAACAGGCAGCTGCTTCCCARAAGAAGAATAAGCCTATTTTTTAGGAGTTTGAATGTCATAGGGTTTTAAAATTAGGTTTTGTTTAGCTCCCWGAGTTTTGACTGGAAAAGAAAGAATTGGGCCTACTGGGAGGAGRTGCACACACTTTGTAGCAAATGTGCTTGTTATTGGATATGTAAGTAATACCTGTCCTTCATTTTCTGTATAAACTTTTCTGTCTGCACCATGGTGATACATAATATTAATCTTTCCATTTACACTGAAGGAAAATCTTCCCATTTGACTGTTTCCCTGTACTTTAATTAAACACAGAGACAGTCTAAAAGATTTGACAGTAGGAGAAAATGGAGAAAATCATTGAACACTGTAGAAACTACATTTCTTCAAGGCTTTTTCCATACTTTACTTCTGGTGATCTACTGCATTGTATTACAAGAGTCAGATTCTGAAATGGAATATGCAGCAGCATTTCTATTTAAATCACTTGTATTTCCTCATCTCCTGTCTGACATATATGCCCCCTTTTCATGGAACTGTGCAATTATGGCTACATTCAGGTCGCCCAAGCTCCACATGCATCCTCAGGTCTAGCACTCTGCATTGGTTTGAAGTTTCATTTCTTYCCTTTGATTTTTTGTTTGTCTCATTTGGATTTCACCTAGGTAATATCAGACACATGAACACAAGCAGAATTTAGGTTCTCTCCTTGAGAGCTTCTCTGTATGTAGAGTTTTGGAGCATGCTATTCTATAAGTTTTAACAAATACATATTGAGTTTAAATAGATCAGCAATGGATTAAGCCATTATGTCAAAAAAGTGAGTGTATGCTCTTTTTTACACTTGCACCTACCAATTTCAAGTAAAGAAAACCTCAGTAAGACCACCACACAATTGGTTTCGCACATTGTATTGCAAACCTTGCAAGTATGCAGCAGCTAGAATCCAGTTCCTAGATCTCCCTGAAAATTCTTCCTGTTGCAATTTTGCAATGTTCTTCCTTGAACTGAACAGCTCTGTAGCACTAAGTTAATTGCCCTGACACTTCACTCACAAATAGAAAGCACCTTTCAGTTCTGCTCACTTTTATTCTGGTGATATTATGTCTTACTGGGAAAGATACCGAGAGTAAGGTTCATGCTTCTTGCAAACCACAAAGCTCTTATCATAGAGGTGCTCACAGCTGCATTGCAAACTTTCATGCTATAGGTTTGCATAATTGTAGGTAGAAGACCTTTAAGGGAACAATAATAATAAATCTAGGACAGATGTGGATTGAGTTATTATATGCATTAATAATAAAGAACCCATGACATAACTTCATAACACCACTAGAATATGTTTTGCCTCTGTTTTAGATTCCTARAAACTGGGTGCTTCTCTGCTTGCACATGAGAGTTTGAGGAAACAAAACATTACTGGGAGTCAGACATTTCTGTGCTGCAGCTTGTGCTGTGGGCTACAGCTTCTATCTCTAGCTACCAAAATTCAGCGAGAATTAAAATAACCCTTCATTAGTGCTCCAGTTGTCTCCAGRGAATACTTATGCATATTTGCAGATATGGCTTTAATTACTGAGTATGTAGGGRCATAACTAATAGCAGTTTGTAATTTGGTAACTCTTGTGATGCCAAACCAATACGCTTCAGATGGCAACTGGAACACAAGCTGTTCATTTCAGTAGTTACTGGGCACTGAGTCTGGTGAATGGAAAATATTAATGTTTCCCTTCTGCTGGTTTTCTCTTTTATTTACTCATAATAAATATTTGAATGAGCTATCTTATTAACTCTGTGTTCTAATTTTTCTTTCCATTTGCCAAGGGCAGTATGAAAATAAAAGTCAGTAAATTGAGTTTCCCAAGGAGCTGATGTGYTCTCCTTCAGTGTCTATCGCCTTAAAGTTATTTCAGGTTTGTGTGACCTTTCCAGTTTACAAGTACCAGCAGCTATATCTGATTGGGTCTTAAAATGGCAAAGGAGTTGCAACAGTATATTAAGCCATAAGAAACACTGAATCCACTTGCCAATATGTATGTGCCTGTGTTTGTGCATGTTTGTGCATTAGTGTGAGGTAAGGATGGGCAGCTTACCTTGTTGTCTTAGAGTTTACCCCAGAAATGTTTTGAATTTGAGGTTTTATARATAAAACTTGGACAAATGTTTAAATAACCACAGCAAAATTAAGAATAARTTGAATCTGTAACATTATACTTGGCAGAACTGAGACAAAGTAAACTGCTTCTATTATGGAAGTGAGCTCAGTATTTCTGAAATTGTGTCCAAAACCACCTAGTTCRCATTTTCCAAGCACTCTAAAAATTCTCAGTGTGAACTAAAGGAAAAATAATAGCCTAACATCTCTCTATTAATATGCTAAAAGACAAATGGGAACATAAAATATTTTCTCTCTTGAAGGGAGTGAAGATATCTCTCAGTCTCAAATTCTTAACAGATGTTTAAGAGAGTAAATGTTCTCATTTATGAGCGTAATTCCTTGCAAAGGGTATCTGACTCTCTTTCTGCATTGTCCTTAGGCCAACATTAAGCCCTCATGATGTGTTACAAGAACTGCTAGTACAAAGAAATAAAGTTAACAATGAATAGTGAAGAAGAGAATCAGTACCTGTATTATTTTCCTGATGACATTTGAGCTGTGCTGCCCTATAAAACTGACTCTGCAGAGGATGGGGATATCTATCTCTCCTTGCAGTATGTCAACAAAT
The DNA here is from genome assembly GCA_014549065.1 of Cardinalis cardinalis. Lineage (NCBI taxonomy): Eukaryota > Metazoa > Chordata > Aves > Passeriformes > Cardinalidae > Cardinalis > Cardinalis cardinalis. The sequence continues at coordinate 775,945 of JACDOX010000115.1, forward strand.
AGGAATATAAAAATAGCATCTTCCTCTGGTTTAAACATTCAAAGCAATTAAACTGAGAAGTTAGGCCAGCTGGAAATTCTTTACTCAGGCTTGTGAGGAAAGAATGAGAAAGAAACAACTTATCAGCATGGGAAATCAGTAGCAGAGGACCTTTMAAACTGCAGAAAGACCTACTTAATAAAACAAAAAAGGCAGCAAGAACTTAACATTCCTCCTGCTAAAATCTTTCTTTATCTCAGTTTATATTTGAAATGTAGCATGTGCAGCATGATAGTATCTAGAATAGAGCAGGATATGTCAGGAATGTCAAATGCTATATCAAGGTGCTAGAAAACATCCATTCTTTTGAAGACATAGCAGAGGAGGGGGAGAAGATGTTACTATGGTTTGGAGGAGCACACTACCAGGAAGCTAAACTTTTTTCYCCTTTCTAATGTAGTGCTGTGCTGTCACTAGCACATTTTATTATTTCTTTCCCTTTACATCATCTCTGGGAAAAAACAGCTTTAAAGCCAGAACAATGCTGGGGGGCCAGCCAGCAGGAGGTTGAGTTTGAAGTGGTGCTTATCCATAGCAGGAGCACAGAAGAAAGAAAATCTCTAGCAGAGGGTCTGTTTCATCCAGTGGAGACCCAGCTGTACCCTCTTTCTGCTCTGCAGCAGTGTTTGTGCTRTTCTGTCCAGCACCACTCCTTGAGCTGTAGCACTCATCAGCAGCACCCATGAGCAGTCAGCATGTCTGTTTGGAAAGAAGGTCTCCAAAGTAAAGATGATCTTTGTTTTATCCATGCTACCTGACATAGAGCTTGTTTTTGTGCATAACTATCCATCTTCTATAGCAGTAATGCTTGAAAGAAAAAACTCTCTGCAATTATTCTTGCTTGGGCTTAATCCTCTTTTGCGTTGAGATTCCCATGTCAAGTAGATAGACTTTAGGCAACTGCAAACTATAAAGAATATAAGAAAAAGCAAGAAAACACTATTTTAAAACTGTGACAGAGGACCTTTGAGGAAATCTGGACAAAATCATACCTTTTTACAWTATTTCAATTGTGCAAAACAATCATCTGATCTCTTTAAATAGCAGTGAAGAATTCACAAAATTAATTCCCTCCTGCTGTTATCATACATCAAAAAGGAGTAGTCCTGCTTTAACAAATTGATAGTTACATAAGTGGTTATGACTCCTACTTCAAATCAGAAAAATTCAGCATTCTTTTTTAGTTAAAGGAAAACTCTGCTACAGAAAGTCTCTGAAACATAGTGGTGTTTGCAAAGAAAACAAAGAGCTCTACATTTTCAATGAGAATCATCCAGACCCGTGGCATATGTGAATCCTATTGTGTAAGGTAAAATTGACTTTGGAAAATGGGTCTTTTTTTTTTTTCTGATATGAGAGCTCCTGACCTATTACGGGTGTGGAACTCAATAATATGCAAATTACTGCTACCAGGGACTAGGTCCAGAGMTACACTTTGGCAGAAAAAGATTTACAGTTGCTGCATCTGTGGGACTTGGAAGGAGACATTTGAGGAAATATGTTGAGAATTATTCTGTTTCTGTTGGCATACAGGGATGAAAAGCACAGACATCAGGACCATGTTTCTGTTTTCCTGGATTCTGAAATAAAAGTGCATGAAAAGTGATTAATTAACAATTTCTAACTACTGAATTTGCAGCTGCAAAAACAACCATCCAAATCCTTCCTGATTAATTTTTAATGAATGGTTTTTGTTTGTGATCATTATAGATAATTTCTAAACATTATGGAGAGGATTTACCATACAAACAAACAAAAATTATACATAAGTTTCTTAGGCAAATCTTTCATATAGTTTTGAATAATGCAGTAAAGTATAGTGTAAGAGCATTAGGAAAACAAGCTCAGACACCTAAGCATCAGTCATGCAATAGTGTAAATTTAAATTCCATTAACCTTACTGACTCATGGTTCAAAGGAGACACAGACCAGCTGGAGGAAGTCCRGAGAACAGCAGTGAGAATGACCAGAGGTCCTGAAAACATGACCTGTGAGGAGAAATTGAATTAACTAAAGAAGAATAGATAATGAGGCATATAAAACCAATAGGCAAATGTAATACAGCAGGAAAGATTTAGGAAAATCACTGTGAGAATAAAATTCATGCATAAGAATAGAGAGTCAACTAGCCAGCTGTCTGAATACTGGCTGAGAGATGTCTGTCAGGGATGATGTGTGTGCATAGAGAGGTGAAAATGCCTAAGGGCTCCTTTTTAATACATGGCTCCTCAGGGGAGTAAACTCATGGTTTAAGTGTCCAGCCTCAAATAAACCAATGAAGGGTACCAACATCTCCTATATAAAGGTATCAAAACATACACAGAACCTTGAAGGAGTGACTCATAACTTGTTGATACCTCTCTTTTCCTCTCTCTCTCAAGAACTATGCTGTGAACACTACCATGTGCTGTGGTATAACTTGTTGATACCTCTCTTTTCCCCTGTCTCTCAAGAACTGTGCTGTGAACACTACCATGGGTCTTGGAAAGAGAGACAGAGTCTGCTCTTATGCTACACTGCTCTTATTGCTGCCGACTACGAGAGAATTTGCAGCACTGTACTCACGTTCCTACAGGTCTTCCCAGGTGGAACAATGAACAGAGATTGTCCGTGGGCAATACAGAGGTGACAAGAGCTGCAATGAGCACCATTTTCATTGATCACCACAGAAAACTCTACATTTTTTTTCTATGTAGTGAGTACCTATAAATATGCCTACTGGCTAATGTAATGAAAAGTTATAGGTTTGCTGTGTTGAGGTGAAGTTCAGAATCATCCTGCTTTTTTGTGCACTGCACACCGCCAGAGTAAGAGTTATTCACACTGCAGTTATTCTGGAGTTATTYAGTTGAAGAATGTCCCAAAGCATGTTCTGTACCCAATTCTATAGCACTGCTCATGTTTGGTCATTGACATCTGTATCAATTACATCTGGTCATGTCTGTGTAAAAAAAGCAAAACAATGTTTCAATTTTGCTTCAATAAATTATGAATCTAGGTATTATTTTATGAGCTCAGTGGTTTAGCTCAGCTCCAGTTTATTTCTCTCTGCCACATCCAGAATTCATTAACCTGAAAAGGTGATGTAGATCTTTTACAATATCAACAATCTATCTTCAGCTTACTAAAACATTATTTTAATGATCAGCAAACCTTGCAATGCTTTAATTTTCAAAGCTTCACTGAATTCTAACTTGAAAAGTTTCTCATTAAATTCTTCTGTACTTGTCTTGGCTTTCAGGAAAATGTCTAGAACAGTTATTTGAATACCCAGTATTAAGATACATCCTTTTTCAGGATGAGCAGAAGAAAAAAAATGTGATGACTGGAGAAACTTGATTAGGAAGCGGTCAAAGGTAGTTTGACATGACACCTTTTTAGTGAAAATGGGACCAGAATAGTCACTTGTTGCTATTTGCTTTTTAATCCTCTTCTAGCAGCTGAGGAGAAGGAAGTGTTGATTTTTTTTTTTTCAGGGGGATTTGGATTAAATTACCTTTGCTTCAGCTTGGGAATGTCTGCTGGCCCCTATTTCATTGTTCTCTGACAGTGATACAGAAGTCTTGTAGCCTGACATATAAAATCTTGTGCAGCACAGAGTTTTCCCRAGATAAAAGGACATGGTTGCCATGCAATGTCTAGTTAGGGTCTAAACATGGGTATTAAGGATGTAGTTTAAGTTTATTCACACAGAGGAGGAAGGCATGAGAAAAAACTTGCTCTTAAACCTTTAGCAGGAAGGCATGCAGGAAGAAAGGATTATAARCTGATGAGAGACATCATTTTGTACAAAGGAGGAGGGGTATTGCAGAAGGACAGTGGGATCACTCCAGCTCTAGATCTCAGTACACTCGCAAGCGTGGCAGAGCAGAGCAGCTCWGGTGGCAGCACAAACCACACACAAGGTCTCCAGCACAGAGCACGGGAGGGTTTCCTGAAACATGAAATCTCAGGGCAGCACAAAGACTCACCAGGAGCCCGAAGCTCACACCACAGKGACTGACAAGATGCGGACAGGGTGAGGAGGAACTCTGGGCAAGGCCCTGCGTCTCCAAGAGGAGTCCCACAGCCTCAGTGATCGGCAGGACAGGGGGCAGCATCTCCACAGGAAGGGCACTGTAACCCGGGAGCAGGGGGACACGTCCTTTTGGGACACACCACAACTGCTGCAGCTTCACAGGCAGAGCCCTGGTGGGATCATGCCGGGCACATCCCAGCGCATGGTCTGCAATGGCAGCTAAGCCACAGCTGCAGGGTGTGCCCTTCTCTTCCTCCAGGACCAGACATGAGCTGTGGGAGATGTGCCCAGGTGCAGAGACACCTTTGTACTCTCCAGTGCAATACACCATCTGACAACAATTGCAATGCTCAACTATTTGAAATTATTCTCATTGTGGTAGCTGGGGGTTTGTTTGCCTGGTTGTTTAAAGTGTGGGGCTGATAACATCAACGTTGTGGGTGTGATCCCYGTATGGGCCCTTCACCTAAGAGTTGGACTCTGATTCTCTGGGGCCTTCTAGCTCAGAGGATTCTKTGATTCTGGAATACATTTTACTTTTCCCTTTGCCCCCATCTCCTGTATTCTACATCCATTCCTGGAATAGGTACATGCATTTGTCTGTGGTGGCACTTAGCAGAGAAATAACTGAACAAAACCCCACTGYGTATTTTAAGGCAGATCAACTCCTTATTTAAACCATAATTTCTGAGTTATAACCAGTTATTCTGCCTGTCTTTAGAATTCATGTACTTAAGAAGAGAAAAAGAGAGCATTCAGTGTATCCAGCATGTGAGTGTRCAGCCAGCAAAAACAATGGTGTCTTCCTGTGGCATTAGCATTTGCTTTAGTTGCTGCTGCAGATGSCATGTCCTGGTCGATGGGTCTCCTGCCACTGTCTAGTGAAGCACAACCAGGGGGGGATCACCTTCCCTTCTTTAAGAGGTGATGCCTGGGTTAGCTGGTATGTCTGACTTCAGAAATAGCTGCTAATGTCCCCAAATATATATTTAATACACTAAGTTTAAACACTCAGACATGAAATTTAAACAAATACTAACATACAGGTATATTATACTACTTTTCCTGACCAGCTCAAAGTAAGACAGTGATTAATTAGGAAGATGTGGTGGCTGTTTAGGCTGAACAAGAATTTCGGAGCATTAAAAAAAAAGAATTGGGATTTGCCAAAGCATTGCAAAGAAGAAGAAACAGTTTTGTTGTTTTTTTTTTAATTTATTCTTTTAGAATAAAATTTCCTAAATTTTACTATGAAAATTATGAAGTGAGAAATGAAAACATATTTAAAAGCACTTTTTTGCTGCAAAATATTTTTGACTCAAATCAAAGTATCAGTAATGATACTTTAGTTTTATGGATAATTTTCAGCATTTGAGATAAGATTTTTCATTTTTATGAAATTATATTAATCCATCCTYAATATTTAATATAGTTTTCCATATTATCTGTATTTGCAGAAGGAGAGAGCAGCTGACTCTTTGCCCTTGGAACATGGGCAAACAACCCCAGCAATGCCCTATTTTGGGAGCCATCAGTGGTGAGCTGACAGGGGGATGCTGTGTGCTGCCTTTGGTGTTGAATTTTGCCAATTGGCTCATCAGCCCCAAATTAACATCCTGATAGTAAGGCAAAGGTTTGGCACATAAGCTGCCAAGCTGACCTGGAGATGTGACTTGATTGAAATGAATCTGCCCATAAGCTTTTGTGTGGTGAGTTACATTGATCTCCACTTAATAATTGTTCCTTTTTGCTAGCTTTAATAAAGGTTTCTTTTACATAGTGCACTATACTGTATTATACACTAGTAGTAATTTTAGCTTACATACTAGGTAGCAAATAATTCTGATTAAGATCTTTTGTCTAATCACGTCCCATAATAAATAATTAGTTTTATATAAACATATCTGATTTGCCATCTTTAATCCTGTGGGACAAAGTTATTTAAGCTGTTGACAAAGACTGTGCCTAAGATTGGATCCAGCTGTCCCCCGGATCCTCTCTAAGAAGGAGCATAGAAAGCAAGGAGGTCCTTTCTGCACCTCATGACTCCATGGGAGGGCTCCTCTAATAAACTTTGAATTTCCCACTTTATATGGACAAAGCGATAATTTTTTTTTGTAAAAAAACAGTACAAGAACAAGTTAAGAAMACTCTTGCCTTGACAAACAGAAGCTGAATTTCATACAAACAAAAGCTTCTATYTCATGTGCAGAATTCCAGATTTATGCCAAGAGAAGGTTTGAAGGGAGTAATTTGCACATTAGTTGAATTTGTGTGTTCCTCCCAAACCATCATCCACTCAGTATTTGCATAAAGTAGAATAGTTTCTTAGGACACATAATTTCRGTTTATTTATTCTCTGTTGCTTTGAAGAGTATAATGCTAAATCTGGCAAAAGTTTGTCTTGTTCACAGTAAATTGATGATTTTATAAAAAAGGGAATAATTATAGTCTTTGTCACTAAGGATGGATTACTGGCTTCTCGATTATTTGGCAAATTGAATAGAAACATACACCTCAGAGCTTACTTTTTTCTGTTTTGTATGTCCTAGCCTAAATGAAAGATAGCTGACAAAAACAGACTTAGGATAATTATAACTAAGATAGAGAGGTATTTAATGAATTAGTAAAAATTTTGCCATTGGTTTAAAAAGAGTTCCCACAACTGAGGAATGACAAAGGGTTCATACATTTGCAATGTATTTATCATACACTGTTTTAGCAATATATTCAACMGAAGACACTGCATTTCTAAAAATGATGTCATTAACTGACCTTTAAATTGCTTGCTTGTTTAATACAAGGTACTAAAGCACTGTCATGCAGCAAGCAGTGAGAATACATTGCCTTATCTGATAGTTAAAACAGACCTGTAATACTTCATCCTCGTTTCTCTTTTCTATCCTGTAAATTAATTGAAATGCAWTTGCATGTCTTCCATGACTCTGAGWCAGAAAACTAYCCTCTTCTGTCTCAGAGTRATTTTAATTACTTTAATGCAGAAAATCACTTGTTTGAATTTTAGTGACCTTGCTAACTATAATTTTTGTGGATTTTATACTAGGAGAGATAGGAAAAAAGGTGATAAACCTCACAAAGATCCTGTTATACTCTGTTGCAGAAAATCCTTTTCAAACTGCTAGCTCACCATATAAAGAGATGCTAATAAGAGCTATTTTTAAACAAAAATCTTTCAGGACTTAGCAGTGCTTGCACTTCCCAAAATGTGAAAGTCACACATATATCTGTGCTCACCAAGTTTGATGGAGAAGGTTTTGCTCTTTCCATCAATAGCTTCTCCGCTGAAGTTAGGTCTGATTTCCTTCTCTGTCTGCTTTGCATTGCTTCTCAGAACCTTTCTGGGTTTCACAGGGGATCTCAGCTGCTCTAGCAGTTTTAAGAATGTCTCATTATAATCTGAAGTAAACAGAGGTGGTCCATTTTGCTCCAGAGTTGTCATAGGGAAACTATGGCTCTGTTTAAGGCAGGGTTATAGTTCTGGCCACGATGTGGCACAACTGAATTGGTCTGTCACTAAGCATGTGGTAAATCATATAGATTCAGTAGCACAAATAAGCTAGTTCAGTGCTCTGTTTTACTATTCTTCTGTCTTGACAAGCATTTCCTAAAATTATAAGGAAAACCTCCTCAAAGGCAGAGAAAAAGGATGCTTGTTTGATGTCTTTCAAATAAGCTCTGAATTTCATTTATTAAAGAAAGGAGGATGAAACAGAATTTTTTAGGAAAACACACAATATGATTTAATTATACTTTGTGAATCTGAGTTTGAAGACAGTCCGGAAAAAACACTGTAGCGTTTGTTCTTAAAATAACTCGCAAAAGAAGTTTTATTTAATATTATCAGTAATAATTACTGGAAATTGTTGCTTTTCTCAGAAACAAACCTGAATCAGTCAGTTCTTCCCAGGATGTAGTTATCTGCCATATAAATTTTGAGTGAGCTAATCAGAGCTTCCCAGGGTGATGAAAAATCCTTTTGGTTGCTTGGGTATTTTTTGCAAGTTTCTTAATTTTTCTGTGATTTTCTTTATCTGATTAAATTTCTAACATTTTCGGGGTTTTTTTGTTTARTAATTATTTTTCAGTTATCTGCAGGAATTCACAGTACCCTAAGGTGTTGCATGCTGGCATTTTGATATATGTTTGTCCAGGCAAACAGTCCTTGGAGGGATTTTAGMTTTGTTTCCTGCTTTCCTTTACTGGAAAGGAAATGTAACATGCATTTAAATTGGCTTTGTTTCCCTTGCATCCCATGTTTACAATTCWCTACCTCATTCTTGCAGATGTGAGGAAGAAATCTCATCTCTGGTGCTCACAGAGTGCCACAGTAAGATTCACTCTGGAGTAGGGGACTGAATGAGTCTGCCCAAGAGCTATCTGACATCCTAGTTTACAGAGCTGCAGAGACTCCCTTCCTCATCGAAAAATCTGACATACGGCCTGTGAGGATCCTTTGGTACTTTGTTGTCCCCTGTTTTAACTCTCAAAGGTTTCAAACAATCCTCTAGCCTCTCAATTAAACAGTTAGCTTCAACAAAATCTCCTTACTGTACAAAGACAGATAAAATATTACTAACACATGAATTTCAGTCCAGCTTGAGAACTCCAGGGCTTTTCTTGGTCACTTCTCAAAGATGATATTCCTTCACCTACAGTTCTATAAACTGCTTCTTAGCCCTTATCAATCTTCAACTCACTTTTAAGATTTAGACTGCCACCAGTCCCGTCTTGTCTGTTGAAGTAAAAGCATCTCCTAGTCCAGGTTGATTTCTCAGCCATAAACACAGGTGGTCCAAGTGTTACTCTTCTACCTTRGCTACCTTCTCTCTCTTCTGCTCTATTTTTTTTTACAACCATAAAGTGTGGAGTTTTGAGCACTATAAAGACATGAGCTACTCTATTTAACTTATTGCACTGCACTCATATATACATTCAACCTTTCATTTTCATGAGGGTCTGTTATGGCACAAAGTCATCAGCCTCTGTCGCAGAAAACCATTAAATCTGTATGCCATGAGTAGAGAGCAGAATTATTTATAAGGCATACTTTCTCAWGAAAAGTGAAGAAAGGAGACTCTTCCTGAGCTTATGAAAAATAACCCTTCAGTGATTGTTGCAGTGTGTTGCAATTTCCTGTCTCAGACTTCCCTGTCCCCCAGGTGYGCCAACTTCCCCTCCCCCTGCCCCCTGCTGAGAGCTGTCCATTCCAGCAGGGGCGTCCTGTGGTTGGCAGAAGTTCAAAAGATGCTCCTCAGGTCTGGGCTCATTGGCCTGTCCAAGTGTCTTTATCCCTTGAGCCTTCCCCCCTCCCACCTGGTTGGTGCCTCACCTGCCCCTTCCCTCCCCCTGTCCCCAAGCTTAAAAGACAATCAGACCACGCGGTTGGGATTCTAATGGAGCTGTTACAATGATTCAGATGTCCGTGACCCTGGAATAAAGTTCTGGATTTAACCCTCCGTTGGAATCCACTCCTATTACTCCTCACCTAGCCTAAGGACTTCCTTCAGAGGTAAAGCCTGAGTTCCTACAAACCTGGACTTGGTTTCGAGTGCCCAGCTGCTACATCCAGCCAGTCAGAGGTAGCACTGTGGTGAAATATCACAGCAGCTACCCCTGGCCAAGTGGCAAGGGCCAGACGAGCCCAGGCACGTTCCACCTGGCAATAACGAGATTTTATTCTAATAAGTGAGGGCTAGACGTTCTCAGCAATGACCCAGATCAAATCTGCTATTCAAAAACRGGAATTGGTTCATGCCCCTGAATTTCAGAAGACTGTTCTACAAGAGCTTTGAAAATAAAATATTTCTGCTTTCCATTGGGTCAGCTTCATTATCAATATAATCTTGTAACTCAGACTTTTTAAAGTACCAGAGATCTTCAAAGGAGGAACAGCAGTTGCCGCAAGATGAAAGGGGGTATTCTCACCATATGYTAATGATTGTTGTAAAGAGGTTATCAGGAAATCATATTGCTGCAGACACACTGCAACACTTCAAAAGTCTAGACATTTTGTACTTTTYCCTTCTGTGCCCAGTTCTCAGAGAAAACAATGACAATTTTGGACTGTGTGTCAGTGACGATGCACATACCTCAGGGAATTACTCTCAGGGTTGCCTTTTCATCTAGTCTTATCCTGACACCTCTGCTGGCTGACTCACTCACTTGTCACATCACCCGGTGTGTCTGCTTTATGTCTTACACCACATTATGACTCTGGGATTTCTAGTTGCTTYAAAGAACTCCTATGAAGGAAAACAATTCACAAGTAGCTTAAGCACTCCCTGCAGACTCTGTCCAGGACTGCTTCAATATCTCTGCTGAGAAACAGAGTGCTTAGAGGAGCTACCAAAATGAATGGAAACTGAAAATCCACTGTGTAGATATAGAAAATATTTATTTATTTATTTATTTATTTATTTATTTATTTATTTGTCCAGAGCATTCAGTAAGGGTTAAAATAATCTGGTTTTTTGGTAACAGTATGTATATATGTATGTATGTATGTATGTATGTATGTATGCATGTAAGCCCCTTGAGACATAAATTATGCGTCTTGAATAGGGCCTACTAAGTACACAACTCTTCCTTCCTGCAAGACTACTAGAGAAATAATTACATCGTAATGTGTGACTGTGGTCACAGGGRTTTTCAGGATGAGGTAAGAGACCAGAATGTTGACTTTATGATCAGAAGGCTTGATTTATTATTTTATGATACATATATATATTACATTATGACTGTACTAAAAAGAAATAGAAAGGAAAAAGTTTCTTCAGAAGGCTAAGCTAAGAATAGAAYAGCAAGAATGATAACAAAGGCAGCTGGCTGAAACAGAGAGTGAGAGCCAGCTCTGCCGTGACTGGTTAGTAAATCTAAACATCTACAGGAGACCAATCACGGATCTACTTGTTGCATTCTACAGCAGCAGATAACCATTGTTTACATTTGTTGCTGAAACTGCAGCTCTCAGAARGAAAAACCTTAAAGAAAAGATTTTTCACAAAAGATGTCTGCRACAGTAATGTCTGACTTTTCCATTGGAATAAAAACAATCACACTCAGAGGTGAGTGGACTGGAAGAGAAAACTCAAGYCAGTGAGTAGCTTTCCATCTCACACTAACTTTTGGTTACTCCCACTCAGAGGACTTTTCTGAGAAACTGAAGTGATTTGACATCATACAAAACAGCTGCTTTTTTCCCACAGCACAATCCTGAGCTTTCTTTAGATGATGATCTGCCAGTTTTTCTGCAGTGGCTTTCTACTTTTTATTCAACTATAATGAGACATACCATTTTTCATGGTTAGACAGCAGGACTGACTAGATTGTTTTTCAGCTAGAAGGAAACGTCACTGCATTTCTCTCACAGATAAAAACCAAGTATCATTATGACAGAAAAGTGAASATGATAGACTAGAAAAGTGAATATCTTTTTAAACTTCATAATATAAAATTATCTCATGATCTAAAGTGAGAGAAAGAATGGTAGTGCTGAGAATGGCCCTGTCAGGTGCATATAGGGAGGGAAGAACTGTATGTAGATGTTAGAAGTATTACTTCTGCCATATTTATGTTCAAAGGTCATGGACAAAGAAAAAGACCATATTAACAGCTTATTTTTAAAAATCATAAATCATTTGAATAGTGGATAATTTATAAAAAATATCTGTGTTATTATTTTTTGGTTTGATTATCTGGATTGATGGTAATATTTATTTTGTACTTAAACCCAGGTGCTGCTGCATGTCTTTGGGAGATATTTGGAGAGGGATATTAACACTGAGGAGATTGTGGAGTCACTTGGAAAAAGTGCTTCAGATGAGTCTGAACAGGCAAGCACCTAAATCTACAAGCCAGGAAAAGAAAATTGATTATTTCTGAGATGGCTTAGTGAGAAAAAACTAAAAGGATGGTAATTGCTGCATTGCCTGCAAAATAATAATATCCATCATCATAATGTTGATCACCTAAAATGGTAATGAGATCAGATTTAAACAGCTTAGTATTTAAAGCTTCGGTKGTTCTCATGGCATTTTAATGAAAAGCATTCCATTTCTGCACATTTACAGCATTTTCAAGCAAGTGCAAACATATAATTTGCCAGAATGATCAACATTTATGTGCCTTCAGTCTCCAGACTGACTAAACAATTCTCATATTCTTGTAACTAGCAGACATGAGGAAAAGAGGCAAGTTACCGAGACTCCTGCTCTCGACACTGGAGTCTCTTGATTTAAAACTCCTTTCACTTTAAAAGAGTAAGGTTGTGAGGCAATCAGTGCCCCCAGAAAAAGTGCTAGGTGGAAATATATTAAACCAGTTTTCCACTGACCAGCGTTTTTATTTGCATATGGTCCCAAAAGACAGTGATCAAAATCCTGAACACTGGGAAGCAGCAGAGTTTGGGAATGTTTTTTTGTTTGTTGCTTTTTTTTTTTTTTAATATCTCCATCACTAACAGGGATTTCAATAGAGAATGCATCACCCAGAGATTTTCAGACTGTAGCAAGCTGACAGGTGAATGATGGGCAGCCTAAAGAACAGAGATTTCATCCAGAAGGATGTTGTGAGACCAAAAGAAAACTACTGGTCCAAAAATGTGAGCAAAAAGGTGTCCCTGTATTGCTCAGAGGATAATTTAGTGAACCAGAAAGAATCAAAGAAATGCTTCTTCCAAAGACATATGTGRACAGGAGGTAGAAGTACATAGCATTATTTGAATAATTTTTGGTATCTTGAGTGTTAGGTGTAATTGGCCCCTGCTACATAGGTAGACGATACAGACTAAAACCTCATAGAAGCTTCCAAAGTTTAWTTGCCTATTTTATTAAATTTCAAAATCAGCATGCTAAAATATACTACAGTTTTTTCTGCAGTTACAGACTTGAGTTTTTGAATGCACAGAAAAACTGGATCTGAGGACGTGTAATCAAACTCCTCCACGAATTATGCTTGTGCATGTAAATGCAGCATCGCCCTTTTGACAGTACCAGCRTAGTCACACAAAGCCAAGGGACTACTTAAATGTTAATGATCTGCTTCTTTGGTTCCCCCTTCTACTCAGCTTCCCACAGCCACTCCTCTATGTCCACTTACAGATGCTGCAGTGCTAAGTATTTTCTCTGTGCTTGRGTAACACGGTCATGGGATTCAAAGAGATCTCACATAGCGTGCATTTGAGCAAGAAAGGGCCTGGGAGAACTCCCTCTACCTTTCTTTTTCTCCCACAGTGGACCTGTACAGGCTGCTCATGCCTCTGCCTGTCTTCTTGTATCACTTTTGGGATTGCTCATTGATTTCAGTGAATGCTTTTTTCTCACTTTCAAATTCAACTGGCAAAGGATAATTCATCTCTCAAAAATATTGTGAGGTGGAGATGATTGTAACCCTGTCTGGAAAGAGGGCGTCAAAGAGTATCTGCAAACAGAGCATAGAACATGRGGGAGTTATATTAAAAAGGGGAGGCTTTGCTCAAATCTTTGCTGATGGTTTATTTCTCTTAAGAGCTGGAGCTCATATTAGGATAYCACTGTTATCAGTTTCTAGTTTTCTGCAATCATGGCTGGTTTTCCATGGTGCTGAAAAGCTTGCAAGCCATCACTTTTAAAAGAGATATTGTCTCAGCTTTAGTTTTTAAAATTTAAGAAATAATTTAGGAAATACCTGTTATGCAGTACTCCTATCATCTTTGAAATAGATAATTGAAATATTAACATGTCTTCAGACATGAGACATCTAGGATACTTTGAACAATTTTAGCATTATATGGTTTATTTCTTGTTAAATAGGAGCCTGAGACATGCATCTATCTTTTACCATGGCCTACATACATCTCCTCTCATTTTAAAAAATAGCTTGTTTCACCTTTTAGTTAGAGCAGGCTGATGGTGCATCACCTCTTCAATGTTTCAACTAAGTTGCTAAGCTACCTTAAGTCTGCTGCTTCCAGTAATGAAACCCCATCCCAAAAATATGAGTGGCAAGTGCTAAAACAAATGTGCCCCAAGAGTGCAGAGCCTAAGCAGAAATTTGGAGGGAAGGGATAGCTGTGGGTGAGAAAAAAATGGGCTTTTCTTTCCATTGCTATAACCAATATTACATTTTTATGACACATTCAGCAAAAAATCAAAGATGGAGCATCATCTGGATAGATTCTGGGCGAAGAGAGCAAATGAAAACATAAATGGGGATGAGAATGGAGATAATGTACAGAGAAAGKGAGGAGCCAGGAGGTGAATAGACAGATAATTGGATCAAACTTCCTGGAGGAAACTTCTCTCTATTCTTGCCAGGCTCACCTGATTTAGATCCACCTAAGTAGGTAAAAGAAGAGATCCCTGTGTCATGGAYACTTCCAGCAAGGAGAAGCTTGTGAAAGAAGGGATGTTGAGTGGCTACTACCCTGGGATAACTTGAAGATTACACATTTCTGGATGCAGGTGTAGAAAAGATAGGCTATCTGGGGAGATGCTGTTCTCCCACATCAGTCTTTATATAATTTTTCTGTAGTTCTGTTCTTTAATGTTTGGGTGTGCATATCCTGTCTATGTCAGCAGTTAATGAATACTGTATAGTGGCATGAGGATCAGTAACTAGATGAAGAAATCTTTTTGAATTCTGGTTTGCATTATGTCTTTACAGGAAAGAAAATGTCACCCTTTCAGCAGCAAACTATTTAATTTCAAGCATGCTGCAGGTAAATGATGTATTCCAAACTGATAAATGTGGGATTTCCTGTTCCACAAGTTATTTTGTTTGTCTTGGTTGTTTATATTTCAGTTTTATGAAGCAATATTGCTGAAGAAGGGCCAAGAAGATATTGACTGAGGCTTTTCTTCTGATATAGGTCTTCATAACCATAGGTCTACAGCAATCTAAATGTGAAAGTAAAATCACACTTTATCCTGATGCTGAGATGATAATACAGGTGTGCTTCTACATACATTCTGTCATCCTGTACCTCTTCATTAGCTGGTTAACTTTAAAGCCAGCTAATGCATAGAAGATGAAAAACTGTTGAGATTTTATAGAAAATAGATTTTTGCATTAGGTACAAACCCCTCCAGAGCCTTACTGGTTGTCAACTGGAAATGTTCTTTCAAACAATTTCCTTGCAAACATTACTCTCAGGTGCAGTGACTGACTTTCCTATGGCCTTTAAAATCTATTTGTGTTTTAGGCTTTGTTCAGCATACTTGTTTTTCAAACATCAGTTGCAATGCTTGAAGAAGTAACAGCAAAAMAATTTTGTCCTCTCTCTTCATGTTAATTTGGCATTCTTTTCTTCTTTATTTTCAAAGGCTTTTCCTGACACACTGCACACAAACTGACTTTTAGCTCATGCCCTGTAAGCCGAGGATATCCSTGTGCTTCTAGGGCTTCTGAGCCATGTGGATTTCTAGKAGATTTATTGATGCTTTTGCATCGTTGCCATTATATGAGCTCTGTTTCTTACAGGTTCCAACTTTGTCTCCGGCAGATTTCCTTCATCTGTTCTAAATAATGAATTTTCTTTTTCTGCCTAATATCTTAATTCTTGATGGTGACAGAGCTTCTGCAATCAACTCCATCATCTTTTCCTTCTCAAGAATAAGATTACTAAGAAGTCTATTACCTGGAAAAAATTACTTTATTTAGGACAGTTTATTAAGCCATTTGTGACTTTGGATCATGTTGGTTATGGTCCTTATCTTGCCTCCATATCTTAAAAATCATAAGAATCTTACTAGAGAGTATAATGCAACATTGCAACACATCCCAGAAATGGACAGCTCAGGCATAGAAAAGTAACAAGRCAAAGGGGATCTAGGAGATAGAACCAAGAGTAAACACATATTCTTTTGCTTTCCTTCCCTATTCTTATTTTGCCACATGTACAAAGCAGAACAAATTTGTAGCACAGAAGGAGACAGAGTAAATCAGAATCTGAAAGCTAAAATCTATCACTTYAGCTGGAAGAATTCTGTAAGACTGMTAGTACAGTTCTGAAAGTTTTGCTAATTGAAAATCAGTATTGAAATATTATTCTGAGAAGCTAAAGAACAGAAGCAAATCTCTGGTAGCCTGTCTGCCTTCCCCTAGCTACTGGTAACTTGTGCTGCATCTGAACCCACTGTGCCGTGCCGTGYGATGTTTCACAGAGGCTCAGAATCAGCAGCCCCTCCACTTTCTGCAGCTCCTGAGTCCCATTGGCTGGAAAGAAAAGCAGAGGCGGAGAGTGCCCTGAATATTTTTCTCTTCCACACACGGTGAAACAGGCAGACAGCATGCACTGCCTGACAGTGAGACTGGTGCTTGCACTCTGAAAAGAGTTCCTGCTCTGCAGCAGTCACTTGGGCATTTTATGGTTGCATCTCTTTAATGGAAAGCACCAAAAAAGCCTTGGAGCATCCCGGTGAGCTAAAGAGGAACTGACCATATGGGAGAATCTGATGCACACATAGAGATTGTTGGGACTCTGTGACATAGATCACCAAGGTAAATGTGATGATGATCAGAAACTGTGTCTGTAAGGGTGTAAGCCAGTTCTTCTGAGTCTGAAATCTTATTTTTTTCACAGTAGTCAAAGTGTTCTGAACTGCTGCTTGCCTCGGTCCTAGCTTATTTMTCTTTTTTTTTTTTYCCAAGCTGCAAAGCCAAAGCAGGTTTTCAAAGGAATGCAAAAGGAACAGGATTTTTAAAAGCAGGAAGCTGAAAGGGATCTCCATAAGATGAATTTCACCCAGCATCGTGGGACACTCCAGCCTCTCCATTTCTGGAACCACAGCTACAGACTGCACGGAGGAGCCAGCGAGCCCAGTGCGAAGGGCTACTCCTCAGGAGGCTGCTACGAGCAACTCTTTGTATCCCCTGAAGTGTTTGTGACCCTGGGCATCATCAGCTTGCTGGAGAAYGTCCTGGTCATTGTGGCAATAGCCAAGAACAAGAACCTCCATTCACCCATGTACTTCTTCATCTGTAGCTTGGCAGTGGCTGACATGCTAGTGAGTGTATCTAATGGATCAGAAACCATTGTCATCACGCTGCTAAACAACACAGACACAGATGCACAGAGCTTTACCATAAACATTGACAATGTCATCGACTCAGTCATTTGCAGTTCCTTGCTTGCATCAATTTGCAGTCTTCTCTCAATAGCAGTGGACAGGTACTTTACTATCTTTTACGCCCTCCAGTACCATAATATCATGACAGTGAAGCGTGTAGGGGTTATCATCACATGCATCTGGGCTGCTTGCACAGTCTCAGGCATTTTGTTCATCATTTACTCTGACAGCAGTGTTGTCATCATCTGCCTAATCAGCATGTTCTTCACTATGCTCATTCTCATGGCATCCCTCTATGTCCACATGTTTCTGATGGCTCGTATGCACATAAAAAAGATTGCTGTTCTTCCAGGGACTGGCCCTGTTCGGCAAGGGGCCAACATGAAAGGGGCCATCACTCTTACCATCCTGATTGGAGTTTTTGTTGTGTGCTGGGCTCCGTTTTTCCTACACCTGATTTTCTACATCTCCTGCCCCTACAACCCTTACTGTGTGTGCTTCATGTCCCACTTTAATTTCTACCTCATCCTCATCATGTGCAATTCCATCATCGATCCACTTATCTATGCATTCCGGAGTCAGGAGCTCAGGAAAACATTCAAGGAGATTATATGCTGCTGTAGCCTTAGAGGGCTTTGTGATTTCCCTGGCAAATATTAAACTGAATGGATGGATATGTTACTGTGTACACAACAGGCAGCACAGATTTCCAAGCCTTTGGATCSTTTTTCTCAGCAGAATTTGGTTTAAATCTTTAAGAGTGAGCACCTCTTTCTGTCTCCCCCCCCCCCGCCCCCTCCATTCTTGTGTTCCATTCATGTGGAATTCAAACTTCTGTATAATGTTCATAATGTCTATAATCTGTAATTTATTTGGCTGGAAAGAGCAGTAGCACTTCATACCAGTTTGTAAGTAAGCAAATAAATGTATTGATGAATGTGAAATAGTAACAAACATGAGMAGCTGTATATTCCAACTGCTGACAAAATAAATGTCTTGCCTGATTTACAGTACATATTGGCTGATATTGTTTCTTATTCTGTTGAAGTAATTATAGCTATCCACYACATTATATTCTGCTAAGAATAGAGCATGTGCTTCTACATTAGTGGATTAAAGGTTCTCTGGAATTAGAAAGCAGATTTTTCAGAAAGGCTAGTGAARCCAACAAGTTGTATTTATACATTTTGAACTCTTCTTGTTTTGCTTCACAGCAGGAATTCTATTTTTTGTTACAGTTATTGCCCACAAGAAGTTTTTTCAAACACTTGCTACATAGCCAGTTGAATGCTTGGGCTTTGGGCTGGGTTTGTTTTCAAGACGATTGCTGTATGTATGAGAGTATCTTTTTGCAAAATTTAAATTGCTCCCTGGAGCATCAAATAGTCCTGGATATATCTACTAGACTGGCATCAAGGCAGACTAGCTCCCTCCATTTAGCCATKAAACAGGTACAACATCAACTTTGACAGTGCCAGCAGCAGTGCAAAAATTCACTGAGAGATTTACCTGGTGAAGATAAAGCGGAAAGTTCAATTGGAACATTCAGTTCTTGTTCTGAGGYGCTGTGGGAAATAAGGACTCTGTGCTCCAGATGAAAACACATCTTTGTTGAAAACAAGCTGCTCTGTATTGTGAAGTGCGATGTTAGCAGATGGGATCCACTGCCAGGATCTTTACACAGGAGTCAAGGCAGGTGTTAATTTGGTCTGAGCAGCTCACCCTATACTGTGGACCATATGGGCTTTGGAGGGGCAATGCTGTCACATGGAACGAATGCCTGCTGATGAGTCTGGCTACCCATGCTCAGCATCTCGCAGGTGCTTGAWTTCAATTCACCTTTGCAGGCATCTACTCTCTGCCTCAGTTTCACCTTAAAATTCCASTCTCTTCACAGGTTGTTTTAAGAACCTTGGGTCCCTGGTGTTAGTAATTTAGGAGGCATTTAAAATATAAATGTGACTACACAGGGTTCTGYGAAGATGTCCCTTAGTATCTGGACCATATCAGCTTCTATATAAGGAGAAAAAAAAGTAATTTATTTATTCCCAGAAAGTATAGAACATAGTGAAATTTGTAGAAGGTCTGGAGAGTTCTGATTGAAAAACTCAAAATTAAAACTAAAATGCAACTCAGTTTTACTCCTGAATGCTTGCTTTTCACCAAGATGAACAGTGAATGAGTGAAAAACAGGATGATCAGTCCTATTTATTTTCTTGGAAACAGATTGTTCTCTCCAGCTGCTATTTTCTTCATCAAAGAAAAACATAAAATGAAAAGCTATTCAAAGAGACCAATGGCTGCTATCTTGGATTCTCCAGACAGAAGCTGATATTTCAGTTGTGGGTAACTTTTCAGGGTATTGKAAAACTACATTTGCTCCTCTCTTAAAGAGCATGAAGGACTTAGGGTGAGTCTTAGTGTTTTTAACTTCAACTATTTATAGGAAGAGCAATAAAATCATTTGACTTTGTGTATTGAAGTCCCTTGGTAGACCAACAGCACCAACATCAGGTCTCCTACAGGCTACTCTTGTGCTTGGGCCAATCCACAGACCTTGCTTCTTGCAACACCACTATTGCCTTTTTTCAGCTCTAACAAATTATATTTCCACATCATAACAGTTGCAGTGTGAAGAGTATTGAAATATATTTACTGCATTAACTCTACTATTTTCTTCTGGAAGAAACTATAAATGTTTCAGTAATACCTGGTTCCACTGGGTATAGAATAAAAAATGCCAAAGGAGGAGAACTAAAGCCCAAGCAGAGAAAGAAATGAATGTATTTAAATTAATATTCTATCCAAAAATCCAGTGGACTTTACTGAAGGCCTTTCCTTCTCCCACAAGACACAATACAAAAATGCTCAGGTAGTAATGAAAGAAAATACGGATGCCAGGTTAAACAAGGCATAAATCCTACTTGATCTTTGCTTTGCCTCACTTTCTGTAGCTGTTTTAGGACTGTAAATTCTGATACTGGGGGCTCCAACTTKTCCTTTTGTAGTTCATGGATGCAGAGAGGGCCCCTAAGAAAGAGACCAAACAGCAAAATACTACCTTAGGTGCTCTGAACATTACCTTGAAAGTCTCTATTTCTCCCCTTCAGATGTACAAGGAGCAGATACCTCTGAATTCAGAAGAGGCTGTGTTTCAAAAAACCCAGTCTGTATCTCTTTTATGCTTATTTGGACTAAGACTAATAAAGACGGTTGTGACACCATTAGGCTCTAAATTTCATTTATAAATATAATTTTTAAAACTTGCTTATTCTAGAGCTTTAGAAGCTCTGAGCCTGTTTAGCAGCACTTCTTTATTTCACAAYGATAAATGTATATACATAGTTTTTAATTGAGTTTCTAATTAAAGAAACCCCATTAAAAGAAACTCCATCTAATTAAAGAGGACTTTTTCATTTCATGGTATCATTTTGGAGAGTGCAATTCATTGAAATTCTTGGAACATCTGCTGCAGAGATAATTTTCCTTTTCCAAAATAGTCTGTTTCTTCTGAGTAGCTGAATCAGTTTGCCAGAACCATAGGAATTATTGTTCCAAAAGATAAATCAATTAATCTAGCTTGTTGGAGAGTGGGAGGAGTGGRGGATTATTTTCCACAGTCAATTTTCTGGAGCTTTGTTCTTCTATTTGAAAATACTCCAAGAAAGTGTGATTTCTTTCTTTAAATGACTACAACTGTAATTGCTTTAGCACTTAGCATTTTGGTCATGTTAGGTAACTGTAGTGGACACCCACCAAAACTGCTCTCTCATTCTCCTGTGCAACTGGACAGGGGAGAGAAAATATAATGAAGGATTCATGAGTTCAGATAAGGACCAGGAGAGATCACTGATGAATGATTTGCTCATGAGCAGAACAGACTCAAGTAAGAGATATTAATTGAATTATTCCTAACAAGATCAGAGCAGTAAAATTACAAGTAAAATATGACCTTAAAAACACCTTCCCTCCACCCCTCCCTTCCTCACTCCCTCCCAGCTCTACCTCCTCCCTCCCAGGGGCACAAGGAGAATGGGGCCTATGGTCAGTTGATCACACGTTGTTTCTTCAACTGTCAAGAAGAGAAATCCTTTCCCTGCTGCACCACAGGGTCCCTCCCATGGGAGACAGTTCTCCATGAACTTCTCCAATGTGAGTCCATCCCATGGGCAGCAGTTCTTCACAAACTCCTCTGGTGTAGCTCATTATTCCATAGGGTGCAGTCCTTCAGGCACAGCCTGCTCCAGCATGGGTTCCCCATGGGATCGCAAGTCCTAGCAGGAAATCTGCCCCACTGTGGGCTCATCTCTCCACAGGTCTGCAGCTCCCAGCAGGAGCCTGCTCCAGCATGGGTTTCCCACAGGTTCAGAGCTCTCTTTTGGGCATCCYCCTGCTCTGGTGTGGGTCCCTCATATGGGCTGCAGGTGGATTTTTGCACACCCATGGACCTCCATGGGCTGTAGGGAAATCTCCGATTCAGGGCCTGGAGCGCCTCCTGCCCCTTCTTCTATGCTGACCTTGGTGTCTGCAGAGCTGTTCATCGCACATGTTTTCACTCCTGTCTTCTCTGGCCACAACTAGATTCACACAGTAACTTCTTTTCTTCATCTTCTTAAATATGTTGTGTCAGAGGAGTAGCCATTGTTTCTAATGAGCTCAGCCTTGGCCAGCARTAGGTCTGTCCTGGAGCTGGCTGGCATTGGCTCTGCCAGACCTGGAGGAAGCTTCTGGCAGCTTCTACAGAAGCAGCTGATGCAAACCCAATACAGTAATAATGGCATGTTCTTCTGCAGCGAGGAAACGATTTTGTCTCCACTTTACCGGTGTAAGGATTTACATTTTTACTTCTGCTGAAAAAGAGAGTCTAATGGATTGATTCATCCTCCAAGGATGAAGCCTTTTCATGAGCTAGAAATTGACAGTAGTGTTCTCCACATTTTCCCAATAAGTGACTTAAATTTTACACCAAAAACTTTTGAAGGAAATGTCTTTCTTCTTCAAGAGGTACATTTCTTTAGCTTTGAAGTAGTTTTGTAACAAAAGACTCCAAAAAGCACTTATAGGATGTGGTTGGTCTCAGTACAGCAGATTTTGAATGATGATCCAAAAATGTCTTTTACACCTGAAACATGCTGTTATCTGGAAGCAAGGATAAATGCTCTGATAGATTCACATTATTAAACATACAGCAATGCCTTCAGTTACGCCTTTTAGAGATGTGTGGTGTACGTGTTATTAATGTAATCCTAAAATTCCTCAGTTGCTGTTAAACTGATCCTGTTGTACAGCGTGTTTATTGAGGCCTCCCTCATCCTCAAACCTAATTCTGGTGAARAACTTTGATGTTATTTATAATACATTATAGTGCATATAGGCTTGCATAAGAATTGCAGTCTCAATCCCACTGGAAGAAACTCTCAGAAAATGTACCCTTGGGCATGAAATCTTAATTGTTTATCCAGAAATTACCTTAGATTTTAAGTTAATATTCTGATCCCTTTCATCATATCTCAAGTATTGTAAAGTTTCCCTTTTGCATAAAATATTTCTATCACCAAAAAAGACTTCAAATGTCATAGGAACCCTCAAGTACAACTAGAGATGCTCATTGTCATATAAGCCAAGTTATAAATTAACCTTTCTTGGATTTTTTTCCTTTTTTTTCCCCAATGGATCTGTTTTCCTAGATGTTTTCCGTATTTTTCCTCACTTTGTGCATTTACAAAGGCATTTTCAGATCACCCTCTTCAAGTTTTTAATGTAAAAGTATTAATCTGTTCTGCTTTTACTGGTTTTGCTCCCTGGAAAATATTGTTAATTTGTTTCAGTTATTAGCCTTCATGCTTGGTCTATTTCTGTATTTGTGTATTTCTACACTGCCATCAATCTGAGTTTTCCAAGTCATGCCCTGTCTGTATGGTGGGGCTGACTTTGGTCAACAGCAAAACCTCACCCAGTTGCTTGCTCATGCCTCATGAGTCGGGTGARGGGAGAAAACAGGAAGAACAGGAATGAGAAATCTCACGGGTCTGGATGAAAACAGGATTATCACTTATCAATCACTACCACAGACAAAACAAACTTGATTTGGGAATAATGAATTTAATTTATGAAAAATTGAAATATTTGCTTAGTGGTTCAGCTAGTAGGAAAAAAATACAACCATTAAAATTACATCATTCTTCTTCAGTCCTTCTTCTGAGCTACAACCTCACTCCTTCACTGCCAATGCTTCCACCTTCTCCCCGGAGCAGAGTAAGGGGGATGGAGAATGGGGGGCTGCAGCCAGCCCACACCAGCTCGTCTCTGCCACTTTTCCCCCAGAGAAAAACTACTCAGCACAAAATCCTCCTTTCTTGGTCTCTCTCCTTCTGAAGAGCTGTCACCGTAGAGTTTCAAAATCTGTTATTAGCTTCTCAATTAATGTCTTTGAACATTGTACTGTTGAACCATATCTTATTTCTGTTATCTCCATCCTCAAAACTATCTACCTTTCCTAACTGATGCTCATTCTTTGTGTGGAAAAGGCGGCCAGACTTGTACCACCAGATTCTGTCCCTGGCACATCCCTCTGGACCCAGCCCTGCAGGACTGGCAGGTGAGGCTGCAGCCCTCCTGTGAACAGAGGCTCCATTGTAAATCTTGTTTATGTTGTGCCATGCATTGATGAAAAGTCAATTACATAGTCTCTCAGGTGGCCAAATGAAAACCAAAAATCATGTAGGTGAGCAATTTGCTATACTTAAATATATTGGAAACAAACATGCAATAACTTTATTCTTWGTAAAAGGCAGTCAGTGAGTAAAGAAACACAACTCCAAATACAATGAAGCCACTACCAACAGAGCATAAAAAAAAAATTCATTCCTGAAATAATCTGTGGCAACCATTTTGAAGTGCAGAGGAATTAAAACATATTATGAACATGATATTTGCTATACAAATATCTTGTCTTGCCATAACACCTCTGTGAATTTCTGAGATTTCTTCTAATGCAAGCTCAGGTCATGCAGAGTTCAACAAACACCCTTCAAGTACATCATAAAAAACACCCAGTGAGGTTYCTAAAGCTGTATTCAGTACAGCCTGAAAGCTGATTTATAAAAAAAAAAAAAAAGCCAAACTTTGTTTTCTACTAGAAGGAGTAAACAAAAGAAGATGTCTGAATTTAAAAAAAAAAMCAACAAACAACAACACATTAAATTGCTACCATTGAGGTAATCACTTTTCATACTCCCAATTTAGCCTTTTCCAAGTGCGACTGAAAGTTTTCTGGAAAGCAGGAACTACACAGATATCTCTCCAGAGATTTAACTACCTGTGCACCAACCTGCCAAGTTCTGATTGACTCGAGGGTTTTTACATTAAGGCATTGAAAGTCATCTTGCAGTGCACACCATACATTATCACTGATGCTTCCAATTATCTGAATACACAAGCAACCACAGTAGGACTGGAAAAAATCCTGTCTGTGCATGAAGACAAATGCAAATAATTCAGGTTGGATAAAAACTAATCTTTACTTATTACCCTAAAGTTTTTGCTTGGGAGATGAGATGAATGCAATTGCTTTCCTATTGTTATTATCTTCAGCTTCACCCAAGGAAATACAGTGCTCAAAATAATACAGACAAACCTAATTACCCCTCTAAGACAATGGCTGTGCTTCTCTGCAAGCGCTCCAGGTCGAATAGGATGTTATTCTCCACAATATTAAAGGTGTTGCTGGTAGAAATTCTCCTTATTTGTGTACAGTGTACACCAGTACCACTCAGTTTGGGACTATTCATCACCAAATAGCTGCCCAAGGCAAAGGACTGACACAGTGAATCTTCTGAGGAGTCATCTGAAGCAAGAGATAACCCATTTTCATTTTTTTCAAACTTCACTCAGACTTGAAAATCTGCTGTCATACCAGGAATGCAACACCCAACATTTGGGCATTTCAAGGGAGATTAAACTATGGATTTGGATTGTAAATTCTGTTCTGGCCCCAGCATGGAGAATCCATATCTGCAAAGAATTCCTTCAGGAAATCGCATGTTTCTCACTGCCTTAGAGGAACCAGGCGACCCCAGCTGTTCTCTTCCCTGAAAGCAAGGGATAGCACTTGTCTGGCTAAGGAGAATGAGGCGTTGGTAAAAACTCAGAGGTAAAATCTGAGCAAACTAGTTTGATTTTAGTTCAGGTTATTTTCTAAATATAGTTTCATGCTCTTACAGGCCTTTGAAGGGGCCATGTTTCACACATATCTTTGTACTAACTTCAGAGCTACTGTCCCAGTAAGAGCTTTGTCAGTAATATAACCTGTGCTAAAATGAAAGGAGTATGGAATTTTGTACACCCTGTGCATATCATAAAATGCATGTATTTTTAGCCAGATATTACCTAAGTTTTAAGAAGGCTTTACTTACTTCTGAATACCATGGAGAACTAAATATGTCTGATTTTGGATGKCATAAAGTTAAGATCCTTTTTGTATCCAAATATCCTGAAAGCTCAAATGTCCTTTGAGTATTCAAATATCGTGGTCACTTTATGAAACCTCAGTCACTTCTGCCACATGCAGTGCCCTAGTTATCAAACACATAATTATAAACAGAGCACCATCTGATCCGTTCCCAGCTTTTAAGATTCTTTTGATCTCAACTGTTTTAGCTCTGAAAGAAATGTTGTGATGGTCTGCATAGATTGGAAATTTTCATGAGGCTTTACATCACATCATTTGGCTGTATGTAGATATTGAAAAATACTGCCATGGGCACTAATGGGATGAAGAGTTCATTTCTCCCTTCAAATAATTGTAATTTTTTGATTTGTCTGTGGGAGTAAAATCAATGAAGTGAATAAGGTCCTGTCTTGTTAAGTGAAATTTAGATAGAAAGAGGCTTTTTGAGACAGAATATAGGATGCTGTTTTACTTTTAATGAGGCAAATTAGGTTTTCTGATGAAAACCTAATAGAATCCTGGGCTGCATCAAAAGCAGCATGGCCAGCAGATGATTCTACCCCTCTACTCTGCTCTGGTGAGACCCCATCTGCAGTGCTGCATCCCAGCAGCTCTGAGATGCCCAGCACAGGAAGGACATGGACCTATAGGAGCAAGTCCAGAGGAGGCCATCAAGACAATTAGAAGGATGGAGCTCCTCTCCTGTGAGGAAAGGCTGATAGAATTGGGTTTGTTCAGCTTGGAAAGGGAAGGCTTTGGGGTGACCTAATTCTGGCCTTCCAGTACCTGAAGGAAGCCTACAAAAAAGGTGGAAAGAGACTTTTTACAAGGGCATGTAGTGACAGGACAAGGGGTGATGGCTTTAAGCTGAAAGACAGTAGGTTTAGGCTAGATATYACAAGGAAATGCTTTATTAAGAGAGTTGCAAGACACTGAAAGATGTTGCCCAAAGAAGTAGTGGACATCCCATTCCTGGAAGTGTTCAAGGCCAAACTGGATGGAGCTTGGAGCAACCTTGTCCAGTGGAAGGTATCCCACCTCATGGCAGACAGATTGGAACTAGATGGTTTGAAAGGTCCCTTGAATCCAAACCATGATTTTATGTCTCTATGATTTATCTCCTCTCTAACTGGGATAACATATGTATGTCTTCTCTCAAGCTGACCTCTACACCAAATAAATTTTCACTTCAAATAGTTAGTGACTGTGGTAGTAGTAGTAGATTTTTACATGCTAGCAATATTAAAGCAATAAGTGACACTGTTTTATCTGTAGTATCACTGGGCATTTTAGTTTGCAACTACAGAGATACTTGGGAAGAGCTATCACTTCAAATATCAGTATTTTAACACTGCCAGCATATACACTGGTAACAGAAATAATTACAATTGGTTTTGATGTTTCATCAATCATGGAGCTGGATCTTAAACATGGAAAGTTCACCTGCTGTCTTCATCCATCTTTTGCTTCAATCTTATGATTGCTATTCCAATATTGGGACACTCAAGAGATAAAGGTGTAGGTGCTTAATGGAAAACTTTAATTTATTCTGAAAAATATAATTTTAACTGTCATTTAGAAGCTCCTTTAGTTCTGAGCTCAGGAAACTCCAAAGAGTTGCTCAGGGAAATGAGAAATTCTTTGTGTATCTGGGTAAACAAAGAAAAGCAGAGTTTTGAATTTGTGTCCTGAGGTGCAACCTTCTCCCCCCACACATTGTGGATACAGCAGGTTAGCCAGCTAGTGCCTTATGAGACACTATGAAAATGTGTCTTCATAAGGCCTTAGTTCTCCTGCAGGATATGGAAAGAAGAGGTAAAATACATTCACAACCTTTCTTACCTTTCTGTATTGCTTTAAGAAATAGTGAAAAAATCTTCCTTTGGAAAAATGTAATTTACTACTAATCATTAAGTCCTTATTTAAGTCAGAGGAGTTCTGAGTTCCTCTTGGGCTGTATTTCTTGCCTTCAGAGACTTAGTTTATTAACCTGAATAAACTTCTTTCTTCATTCCCCTTAATAATATCAGTGAAAATTCCTGATTCCCTGTATATGCTGCCTAATGAAGGAATTAAAAATGCTGCCAAAAGTTATGACGTCTGTTTGACATCCCTCTTTTCTGTTGCAGTACCTTTCCTGATGACCAGGAAATCTCAGTTGCAAACATTGATTTCTTAACGATGAAAACAGGGGCAAGAAAAAACTCTTGTACACGTTCTTCCATTCATTTTCTGGTTTAAAGACATCAAACATCTTCTTGTGATACAGTTGCTATAGCCTCTGTTTTA
Source organism: Cardinalis cardinalis (assembly GCA_014549065.1). Taxonomy (NCBI): domain Eukaryota; kingdom Metazoa; phylum Chordata; class Aves; order Passeriformes; family Cardinalidae; genus Cardinalis; species Cardinalis cardinalis. The sequence continues at coordinate 803,807 of JACDOX010000115.1, forward strand.
ACAAAGGACAAGCCTCAAGAAGATTGGGTRTGATTTAGGTAAAAAATGAACTAAAACCAACTCATCAGAATAAAACTGCTTCTATAAATCTGACAGCTACTTAGGCTCAAAGTGAACAGCTAGCTGTACAGAAAGCTGTGACCTGGTGGCTTCAACTTCAGCTTATAATAGTATTTGTTGTAGAGGCCATTTTTTGATTTCATTTCATGAAGGAACACACAAAGGTGATACAAGGAGGTAAAACTTGGCATATCTTTCAAAATACAGGTACTCTTTTTTTCTTATTAGATGCTGGGACTGCAGAATGAAGATTCTGCGGTTTTGCCTTTTTTAAAAATAATATTTTCCCTTTTATTATCTCAGATTCTTAAAATGCTTTAAATATCCTGGAGACTTCTAATTAGAAGGGCAAAAACAGATCTGAGAGGGAAACAACTTTGTAGGCCAGGTAACTCTACCTTGAGATTCTTGAAATATTGAATAGAAATCTTTCCACCTGATTAATCTTACCTTAYGATTAATGTATCTATGTTTCACTTCACTTTTTCAAAATGGAGSACTAACTGTGAGCAACAACAGTTCAGGGGTTAGAAGTAATTTAGAAATGCCAATTGTTTTAATGCTAGATGCCAACTCCAGCATAGGAGGCACCCTCAGGACAGCTGAATGTAAAAAGCTCTGACTACTGAGGAGTGTCCAGGGATGCAAGTTTAGTGCCTGACAAACTGGAGCAGAAGCTGCTCTTTGACCTCAGACCTATAAAGCTCCTTAACTTACAAATCCCTCCATCTAATTCTCTAACCATAACACCTACGAAGAGAAAAAACAAAAGACAAAAACAAAAACAGAAAAAAAAAAAAAAAACCCAAAAAAATCTATCGTATCTGTCGCACGTGTGCATTGAGATGGAAAATTTTTRGCATGCATTTTAAATGTTTTGATTCCTGAGAGGCGGCAAGTCAGAGGAAATAAAACATTCCTATATTCTGTGCCAGGTGAAGAACTTCACTCTGGTTGTATTAAACAGCTGCATTTCTAAAAGAATTCATTACAAAGCAGCATATGTTTTGGCTGACAAGCTTAGTTTCTTGGGTGACACCTCCAGATTCTTTCATCCTTTGGCCTGTGTTGCCCTCTCCAAGTTCTACATCTGCCAGAAAAGGAAAGGTGGCCATGCCTTCAGGAGGTAACACTGCAGAGACTGTGTTCTCTTGCTGCACATTCTGACTCAAAAGAGAAAATTTCTAAAGCATAACCCTTGGTGATTGAGGCAGCTGGAGACTGCTTTGTATGCCACAGACTCAGTATTAGTTTAATGAGTTTACAGTTCAGGGCAACGGTCAATTCCTTTTTCAATTACAACTCTGCAATTCAAATGAAATAATGAGAACCAGAAACATATTTTAATAAAGAAACTGATTTTTAAAATCTGTTTGCAAAAGAAAATGTGTGAAGTTGTTTTCTTTTCTCACAGCCTTTGCAAAGCTTGAGGAATAGTCTGGCTTTATAGCAATCCTGAAGGGACCGTGCAGTCCCTCTCCAAAATCTGCTCCTTTTGGCAGTCTTAGCTGGGATCACTAAAATGACTGAAAGGAATTGCAGTTTCAGGATCCAGGAGATGAATAATTTTCACGGCTTCATGTCCTATGAAGTCTAATACACAGAGCATTTGTCTGTGAAGCTGGGGAGATTTATCACCTCCTGCAGGACTTTCCAGTCGTGCTTCTGGGTYGTTACTGTGCTTCAGAGGTCGTATAATGCTTTAACATTACCAGTCCAAAAAGCACAAGATGAGCTTCTGAGCTTCCATTTATTGTTGCTCTATAAAGGAAACACAGAGAAAATTTAGTTCCAAGGGGAATCTTAAGATTAAATGGCCGGGAATTGGTAAGGATTTCAACTTCTGAAAGGACTGATACCTAAATAMGTTGAACAATTAAGACAGTATGAGGAACATGACTGTAATCTCTTGGGCTAGAAACAGAGATTCAATTTAAAGACATTTACTTAAGAGTTTCCTGTTACAAAAGWACTGATATTTAACAGGTGCTAACTTTGATAGACACAGACAATGGAACATTGGAAATAAGCAGAAAAGCATTCACTTTTCTATATAGTTTAATGATTGCTTCTAATGAGAACTTGGCTTCTAATTATACTAACAAATGTACTTTGCCGAAACCTGCTCTCAAAATCAATTTTGAAAGAAAGATTACAATGCAACTTTATTCAGGAAATATTATATATATTTTTAGGATTTCCTTTGCACTGCTTTTACTRCTTAATTCACTTGGCTGTCATTAGCACCCATGTTTTCTTTGCTACCATATCTGCAGCATTTCAGGGTAGACACCTTACGTACATTTTAGTTACATTCCCAAAATTCTCCCAGGTGCCAACTACAGGAATCTTAGACAAGCCAGAAGTGCAAAAGTAAGAAATGCATTTCAACTCTCAAGGAATTTCATTATTTCTTAGATTTTTGGCCATAAKATCAGTGCAATTTGGAACTCTTGCTGCAACAGCCCAATAGGATTGTGTTATTGACTAGAACAAGTCTGCAGTAGATTATTTTAAGTATATTGCATGAATCTCAGATTGTCCCAAAAGCATTGGCAATTTAAATCTGTGCTCATCTGTTTTGGTATATTGAAGTCTTCAATATACAACAATTTTCAAGCATATGGGAGCTTGCTTTTACTTAATAAAATCTTTTCAGCACAACCCTAAGGGAATGAGTGTTCTGCAAAACTTTCCTAGTGATACATCAGATTGGTTAAACGATCCCACAAAATTGTGATAACCTCTTTCAAGTGATTTAGCACTCCTTGTATGCTATTTTCTTGTTTGTAAAAAAAAATATAAAATAGATTAACTGCTTTGCATGTCTATTGAGAGTTTTATTTAATTTCACTTCATTTAAAAAGGAAATATTGGTTACATTAGCTCCTAAATCCTGCAACCACATTGGATCCCCACTGTGCTTTACAGTGCTTTACAAAAACATGATAGACAAACACTGTCTCAAAGACTATTTCTAAAGTAAGTAATATCTATATAGTTTGGTGAAAGGGCACACACACACACACACACACACACACACACACACATATATAAAGTGGTTATTAGTACTGAAGTACTGAAACAGTGGGAGCTGGATTTTTTTTGATATGTCATATGCTATTGAAACAATTTCCTAGGAAATTAAAATAATTTCTCTATAAGATATCCCTCTCCAAAATATTCTCCCTCTCACCACTCCCTCTCTGTCTTTCAGAAATCTCTGCAGCTTTTGGGGTGAGAGTGATTAAAGTATTGGCAGGGAAACCCCAGTAAAGTTCCTTTTTTTCAATGATAAGAATCAGAATGCTTCATCTTTTCATCCTAATGTATTGTGGAAGCTGAAGAGAATTCAACACAGTGGAAGGAAGAATAACAATAAGTATTTAGAGATAACAAACATCCTTGGGAAAGTCTTTGGTCCAGTWCTGGTCTCTTTGTTGCGGCTAGGAAACCTGAACTGACTTTGGTGAAGTATGGATTTCACCTCTGACATTTAAATATCACTGTTGTTCACAGTTACTGGGAATACAGAAAGTGCAATATAAAATGAGAATAACCTTTGCAGCAAAGTTTTCATCCCAATTGCAATATTCTCTGATGATCTCATAATTTTTTCTATCCCTGTTAATGTCAGAGTGACCACTTGAAAGACCCCAAAGGTCCAGGTGCTATTTGCACAAGTTTCTACATGATCATAAAAATCAGATTCTAAAAGCTCCTCAGAAACCTCTGCCTTAACCTCCCTTTATCTCTTTTTCTTCACATGATTGAGTCTTCCCCAGTAAATTGGACTGTATATTGGCTGCATATATTCTTTCCTCGACAATTCTTCCTCTAATTTTTTTTTCCCATGCTTCTGTTCATCCCACCAGAGGTTTCCTTCCCTGGGAGGAGCTGAGCATGCTTAGCTGGAAGGCATGGTTGGGCAGGCAGAAGAGCAGGCAGAAGCTGCAGGCAGAAGAGCAGCAGTGCAGCTATAGAACACATTGCAGCTCCAGTGTGATGGAGAGAGGGGTGGGGGTTTGGCTGGGGAGAAGAGATTTCACTCCCTTTTCTTCCAGCTGCAGAGGAGATAGTGCAAACCTTGTTGCAGTTCAGGAAGGTACAGAAAAGTGGTGGTGAGAGCAAGTGTGGGAAAAAATAGGAGGTACTTTGCTGGCAATTTTAAAATTTTCTTTAATGCACCTTGTGCAGCAGAGCTGTGCCAAAAAGGTCATTGTTGTGACAAAGCACGCTATGGCAGCATGATGAAGAACACAACTTTTAGAGACTGACAGCTTTTTCCAGAAAGTTTCCACCTTTCAATAAAGAAAGGTGCAGATAGCATCACTTCAAAGCTCTGGCTAGCTCTTCACACAATGCTGCCCACCACAGTCTGTTTTCAACTACATAAACCCAAGTGTGGAAAAAAATTTCACTCTTATGACTAACTTTTTATGGATTCTTGGGGTTTAGTTGAAAAAGAAATGTTTTTCTCCATCAAAGTCTGTGAGTACATTAATGTTGTTCTGCTTCCACTGCTTTCACTTTTTTAAAGCCTCATCTGAGGTTTATCTGAAGTTTCTAGTGAAAGGATTTTCAGTGCTTGTCAGAAAAAAATGACAAAAGGCATATTTTTCAAAGCAGCTTCCTGTGAGATTAGAAAACAAATCATTAGACATTGATTCAAAATTCTAAGCTGAATCTTTAGGCAGTACCAATAAATATTACTTATCACAAATGCAGCTTCTCTTTGGTCAGCTGGAATGTCTTCTCACGTAATTTCAATAATATTTCTGTTTCAAACAAGTGAATTGCTACATTTTGAATGCATTTGATATTAAGGGAATACCGTGTTATATGACCTTGCTATAAAATTTAGAACCATTTCTAAAAAAGCCTAGATTTCTTATGAATGGGTTAAATTCCTGCTCTATTTGAATATGCTGAGTTAGGTTTAATTTATATCAGTATTCCTGTACTGAAAAAAAAAGTAGTTGCTTTTTTTTAACTTGTAATATTTCTTAGATAACAGAAAATCAATACTTAAGGAAAATAAATGCAATTCSTCACAACTCCTACAAGACCTTTATTTATTACTGTGACAACATGTAAATAAAGGTAATATTTAGAGGTTTTATAGGCAAAAGCCTCACAGTGAAAATGTAACAGTCATTTAAGGCACTTTTCATTGTGCTTTTAATGCATAGGTACAAAACCCCATGGATTCATTGGAAACAGGTAATTTTAGAGCATGTACAACAATTAATAACGTGTCAAGTGTCAGTGAAATGTACTGCAAGAGAAAGCCTTCTGTGCTTTTTCTTATGCTACCATTGAATAGACTCTCCAGGCTTTGCTAGCTAATTAATGATGACTCGAAGTGTGGCTTCTCAGGCTCAGCCATGGCAGAGGTGGAAACATCTGCCTATGCAGAGGTGACATGGCCTGGCCCAAGTGTAGCAAAATGGACCCCCTGACCTCCAGTTTTCAAAAGAAAGATCTGCAGTACCACTAAGCTGCAGGTAAATGTGATCCAGAACAACACTTTGGCAGCAACATTAGGGAACAACAAGAAACTTATGTCCTAGAAAATTGTCTCTTTTAAGTAAATTTTTGCTCATTGCAAACTGAATAATCAGAGATCTTTAAATCAAAGTGATAATGAGGATTCAAAATCTTTAAATTGTACCCTGAAAGTGGATATACCTCTTCATAAGTGAAATATAGCCCCAAAAACTATTTCATTCTAATGACAACAAAAACTTTTTTGTGTCACTCAGGTAGGAAAGCTCAGGTGTGTTATTAGAGCTGAGGACTAGATAAAAAAAATTGTCTACATGCAGTTGGGATTTTTGAGACCTGCTTATTTGGGTGCTAATTAATTTTTTTTAGCTTGCTACAGGTTCACTAGCATGCTGCAGATATTTGGTATTTGCTTTATATTTGAAACAAAATTTACAAGTAGAAGAACTGTATATTGTTCATATTACTTGCACAAGGGAAAAATCAAGATGGAGCAATGACATAGAAATGCTTTTGGAGGATTTTAAGTTGAAGACAATTTAGTCTTCCTAATCCAAATTCAGAATTTCATTGAAGCACTTTTAGAGTGTTTTTTTCTCTTTTTGCTTTTTGCCTGGCAATCTCATCAAATCCTTCTTCCCAGAGTTCATCCTACTTATTATTATCTTGATCCTCCTCTCTGATAAAATTTTCTTTGTGTATGACTTCCAAAAGTCTTCGTAAGTTATCTTTTAAGAGAGCCTCACTGATGATTCTCAAATCTGCAGACTGCCTGGATAGCTGCTCTAAGTTTCATGCATGCTCTCTGAACTTTCCCTGCATATGAAAAAGTTCTTTCCACTCTAAGGAGACTTATTATTTCATTTATTTCTGAAAAAAAGAATAGCATGTAGCAAAGTGACTAATAATTGAAGACTCGGATGTTAAGCAGAGGTCTGTTTGGAGGGGCTGGGAGAGGAAGAGGTGTTTGAAGAGAGAAAACTCTGAATCATCTCCTGAAAATTTTGGATAAAGATTTTAAAGATCAAAAAAGTATGGAAAATTCATTAATATTGTGGTGGTTTGACCCTGAATGGACACCAGGTGCCCACCAGAGCCACTCTATCACTCCCCTCCTCAGCTGGACAGAGGAGAGAAAATAGAAAGGAAGTCTTCTGAGTCAAGTGCAGGGAGAGATCACCCACCAATTACCATAATGTGCTAAGCAGACTTGACTCAGGGAAATGAGTATAATTTGCTACCAATCAAATACCAAATCTTAAAAACATCTTCTCCACACCTCTGCTTTCTTCCCAGGCTTAACTTTACTCACAATTTCTCTGCATCCTCCCCCACAGTGGTGCAGGGGATGAGGGAATGAGGTTTGTGATCAGTTCCTGGCACATTGTCTCTACTGCTCCTTCCTCCTCAGGGGGAGGGCTCTTCCCCTGCTCCAAGGTGTCATTGTCCAGTACATGCAGTGGATATCTGATCCACCATGGACCTCCATGGGCAGTAGGAGCACAGCTGCCTCAAATTGCTAGKTAAAAAACTGAGATCAAGGCAAATCTTTTAGTAAATTTTCACTATCTTAATAATCATCTCTCTCARAAGTTTGTAACAATACTTTGCATTAAAAGAAGCAGATTGGTCTACTGATTCTTGGGGTGTCTGCTCAACTACTTATAAGAACTTTTTAACAAGACAAAGCAAACCAGAGGGTAGCTGCACAGTGTGCAAAGTTGATGAGTATCTATGGAGATTCAGTTGTCCTAACCCAAGCCTTTTAAAAGTTAGGTCTGTAGACTAAATTACTCACCTGCTATTCCCTCTTTGAACAGATAGGAAAAAAGTGCCTCTGGAGGGTAACTGATCCCATTTGCAGGCAAATCATTGCAGTTGTTATCTAGAAACGCCAGTCTGACTTCATTATCTTGTCTCAGGCTCCCTCTATAGTCAATTCCCCTGAAAGCTCCTGACAGGTGTCTCTGGCATGCGCTGCAATGCCCAGTGTTTGTCTGAATTCAAAACTGATCTTCTGAAATGCAGCTGTGATCTAAAAAAAAGTCAGCCAGAGCCCTGGCCTCTGGATATGTGTTGAAACAGAAGTTATAAATTCTGTCAGAGGGTTTGGTGAAGGAGTAAGGACTCAGATATACTTAATGCTTTGTCTGTATGGAAATCTATGTTCTTCTCTGCTAAACCTGAAGGACATTTGGGATGCTTTCTTACATGTCCTGTGTTTCCCAGTGAGCTGTGTATGTGACCTTTGCTATTGGTATTTTGCATTAGAGGCCAGGTACCTTAAAGAAAGCAGCATATAGTCCTCTACTCTGTTCATACCCTGAGGGTCTGCTGACATCTGATAGCCAAGAAATGTATCTGCTGAGCACAGCCTGAGCTTCCTCAGCTTTCAAATGAACAAAATTTAACTGAGACTGTTCCATATTGAGTGAAGGAGCAGAAAAATCAGGATGCAAACTCTGTACACAGTAAAAATTCCCAAAAGTGATGAATGGGAGTGAAATTACTCTGGGGTTTTGGTTGTTTTTTTCATTCGAACCAGAAAGTAAGTCTTTCCTCATTATGTGACCACCAGGGCAGTGATCATACTCCTGTACTCAGCACTGGTGAGGCCACCCCCCAAATCCTGTGTTCAGTTTTGGACCCCTCACAGCAAGAGGGACATTGAGGTCCTGGAGTGAGTCTAGAGAAGGGCAACAGAGCTGGTGAAGGGTCTCGAGCACAAATCTGATGAGGAGCAGCTGATGCAGCGGGGGGTTGACCAGTCTGGAGAAAAGGAGACTGAGGGGACACCTTATTGCTCTCTACAACTGCTTAAAAGGAGGGGACAACACGGTGGAGATCAGCCTTTTCTCCRAAGTAGCAAGCTGTAGCAGGAGAGGAAATGTCCTCTTCTTGCACCAGGGGAACTTTAGATTGAATATTAGGAATAATTCCTTTATAGAAAGGGTTGTCAATTAATGAAACAGGCTGCCCAGGGTGGTGGAGTCACCACCTCTGGAGATATTTCAAAGATGGGCAGATATGGCCCTTAGGGACATGGTTTAGCGGCAGATTTGGCAGTGTTAGGCTGACAGATGGACTTGATGACCATAGAAGTGTTTTCCAACCCAAATGAATCTATAATTCCCTGTCATCTTTCTGAACGTCACTGCCATTTGGCAAACAAATGTCTGTGTCACCAAAAACCATATCTCCGTTCTGCTGAACGTGCTAATGCCCACCCCAAAAATGTGTGCTAAATGGCAAACCAGATTATTTGTACAATTTCTCACCATTGACCTGGCTTTATGTAGTATTTGGCTGAGCACCAAAAAGGGAGGTGGGATTAGTTATTAACTGGCAGAAAAGTAATAGCACTATTTTCTAGACAGATATTATGTAGTTCACACTCATGCTTTAGACCAGAGGGAAAAAGAATAAAAAGAGGAGCAGCAAAGCATAATTGTCAAATATTAGAGCATCTCTGTGTTCCGTGAATGGGACAGTGTTGTTTGAAAATGTGGGCCACAACACACAAGCAGAGAGGTGGGTTTAAGGCTACTTCATATAAGGTTGAAACAGCACACCTTGGCAAAGCTCCTTTGGAAAAAATACAGTAGCTGGTTGGTCCCATGGGAAAGTTTTGCACTGGTACCTATCTGGACACAGAGGTATTTGCTCTGAGACCCCCTGTGAGATATATGAACTTCCTCAGAAGTCTGTCCTCCAGGATTTTGGAGGCAGCAATCTTGGTTCCAACAGCCTGAAATAAGGATATATTCACTATGGAAGACAGCAGGTTCAGAGGAATTTATCTAGACWCCGGAACGTCTTCAGTGAAAGATTAATATTTAAACTAAATACTTACTCACTTATATGGAAAACTGAAGATAATTTAATTTTCCTGTTTGCCTCTACACTCATGAAAAGAGACCAGTACATTAATCAAGCTTCATTTCTCACTGATCAGATGGCAAGGAAAACACCCAGAAGCTATGGCAAGACAGAGGTTTTTATGAACAGCAGTATGTGTGAAATGCTACAGACCATTAGAGAGAAGCAAGGGGAGTGGCAAATGACTATGGAGAGGCTCTGAAGAAAAAGGTTGAGCATACTTTGTGGAGACAGAYGGGAATCGTATGTACACATAACTCTGTTTGGATTTCTGGTGGAGTATTTTAGCTCTTTTTTACTTGAAATCATTACATCAAACTCTTCACATAGCCTCTGAACTTCCAAAATAACATATTTCTTTGAGAATATTGTGGGGACAGAACAGGGGTTAACTGGAGCTTTGGCTTCAGTTTCCATGTTGATGCTTTGTGTATGCTTGTGCTTCCTGCTTTTCTCTAGTGCTGCAATTTCTCATTTTAGGTTCGTTGATGGTACTTCTGGCACATCTCTCTTCAACTTGTGTGAGAAGTGAGTATTATGTTAAAACCTTTGACAGCTCCACTCATGCATCTGCTGAAGCAATCACTGCCTCTTTGGCATCATCTCTCTCAGACAGACACTTTCTGGGAAGTGGGGTAGGTTGGATGAGACAGCTTTTCTTGTTGCAGGACTTTGAGGGCCATTCCTGTCTCACTTGCTAGGTTATTTTTCTGTCAGTAGTGCTCCTGGCTTTTGTTTGTCCACTGAAATGCTCCTTCCTTTAATCAGAGCAACAAGTTTGGTGCTTCTTTCTATCTATGAGTAGATGGTCTTCCTTACTGGAGCAGCTGGTGCTGTGTAAATGGTCTTTATTCTAATATAGCACTTACTGTTTCTTTCAGAATTTTTTTATCTAAAACCTGTCCAGTTGCATGATTGTGGGTAAGAATATGTAAGAGTTCAAGAATAAAAAAAGAAAAAAGAAAAGTCAAAAAGGAATATGGCATGGTGGCTTCCAGTAGTATTTTGGATATTCTGTTACTAAATGTGCCAGCCCTCATCCGTGACCTGAGATGCAAAATTGGCATGGGAGAATGAAACATCTTGGCAGAGGTCCAGAGCACCTCTCTCATCTAGACGAGAAGCAGGCATGAGATTGAGTCTGACATGTAAAGTCTTTATCACAGAATCATAGAATCATTAAGACTGGTAAAGACCTTCAAGACTATTGAGTCCAGCCTTTATGATTAATGGTTAATAACCCTTGTCTTACAGTTTTGTGGCKACAGTTTCAAGAATCTGTTTGGGAATAATTTTTGTCTCTAATTTATCAATAGATCAAGGCTGTTATTCCGTCCTGTGGTCTTTTTTATTTCAACTGGTGAAAGGCTGGATAATAATCAACCCAGCCTACTTTCTTGAGTATTTCCAAAAGGCAGTAGTGTCTTTGGGAGCTGGATAAAATGGCTTTATAGCCAGATTTCCAACATACCTACCAGCACTGCACAGGAGCAGTGAAGAGATGTGATCAGGATGCTCATGGTTTGTTTGGTCCATTGAGATTTACTGCTAGGTAGAACTTCTGCATATTAGAGCCAACTAAGCAAAAATATTAGGAACCAAAGATTTTTCTTTCAGCATCTCACTGATGGATATCTAACATACTTTTTCTATGGAGGCATTCTTGACCAAAATGGTCCATTTTGTCCCCCCCTTTTTCAGCCCAGTCCAGCATCAGAAACATGTCTAGGATGGAAACTATCAAAATTAAACCCAGAAATAATCAAGTTGAGGACATGACATATCACATCCAAGACAAAACTGAAAATCCCACACAATGGATTAAACCTTTAGGAGTAAATATTTACTRTAACATTAATACTGCCTCTCCCTAACTTGCTAATGCCTCTTCGTTGAGAATAGGAATTATTAAAATACAAGGTGTTGAAGAAATATTCTGCTATGATCCACTGTGGAAGAACCACAAGCAAAAGTAGATGTGACACAGAATGGCAATTGGCCTGGATTGCTTGGTGTAAATAAAAGCTGATGCATTTCAAAGTGCATGGCACTCTGACTTAGTTTGCAATGGAAAAACTGAASATTATTATTAAATTGTCTTCTGTTGCCTTTCTCTGAATGAGGCCTTTTGTTGGTCCTAGATGCAATAGAAAAGAAGACAAAAATCCTTCCTCCCTCCAGAGTTTCCACTTCCCTTGCATTATAGCACTGAGTACATTACATCCTTTTGACKAATTTTTTCTTCTGGATGAAACTGCAGAGCTGCTGCTTTAAAATCTCCCTTTCCAGCCAATCTCTTATTTTTCACAATGTCCTGTCCCAGGGCACTGCTACTCTGACCCGCCATCCTAACTCCAAGGGCAGCTGTGTGCCTGCTGACTGTAAATCACTTCTCTGGACTCTATCTGCAAGTCCAGGGCCCTGCTTGTCACAGCCCTGTCTGACTGCAGAGATGGACCATTAAGTTTTCTTTTTTTTCAGACCTTATGAAGTGTGAAGTGTGATTTCAGCCACAGATGTTCATAAAACACAAAGTGGGAACCAACAATGCAGCAGCATGTTCCAGTGGCTGCGCCCTCTGGCTGTCCTTGAATGTGCTAAATTGACTCTCAAGAGTCATGAGCTCTTTCTTCATGGCTCTTGGCCCTCTGTAGCATCCATCTGTCTGCATATGCAAGCTTTTTAACCACACACAGTTGGTTAAAAGGAAGTAGAGATTGCCTGTCTGCCTTTCTGGCAGCTAATCATCTTGATGTGGTGTGGGTCTGGAAGTGGCACATTTGTTGACATGCATAGCTAATCCTCAGTGGGCAGGTAAAATCCAACCTTGATTTTGTCTTCATCTTTGCACAGTAGCTAAAACCACAGTCAGGCTTTTGCAGATGCTTTAAGGCTGGTCTTGGCCTATTATTAATGTCTTTTCAGACATCTGTTGTATTTATTCTCTTGAATAGGATGGAAAGACTCCCTGTCAGGAACATGATGAATTACTAAAAAAATAAAAATGATGGCTATAGAGACATTACATAGCTTCTTAAATATAAATAAGAAACTGTTGTCTCCATGCAAGTACATTTGTGATATTAATCAGCCTTCCTCTCTTATGAAAAGCATAATTTCATGCTAATATCTTGCTGTAACATAATTTCAAACAATGTGGCTTAATTCTATCATATTATTACGTTTCACAAGACTGTGTGCAGAAAAAGAAAGATGAATTAAAATAAAAAAAATTCCTCGAATAATTTTTCCTGCCTGTCAGTTAAAATCATAGCAATTTATCATTTACACATTAAAACAACTAATTTTCCATAAAAATACATGTTTAGATTCATGAAGTCTGCTGTTGGGAATTATGTAGGAAGGATCATTACAGTTGGTCTGAATGTGTGGACTCTAGCCAGAGACAACAAAACAGTCTGGCCTATTACAAATTCTGCAAGTACTTTTGTGTAAAAGAATGATAGGATTTGACAGAAAAATTATTCAAAGCACCAATAATTTTAATATGCTACTAAAAAACCCAAGTTCTTAACATGTAAAAATGAGATGTATGTGTTTCATGAGGAGATAGAACCCTAACCAGTTAATTGCATGCTTTAACTAAATATACATTATTTGCAAATTTGTAGAACTGCCTGTCAGTTTATCATGGGCTTTAGTGGTTTGAATTTATGGCTCTTTACTCTCTTTTGTTCATTCTGCAGCTGCATTCTCTCAGACTAAGCTCTATATTAAAAAGCTCATCTTGGCCTGCCAAATTAAAAAATCAGTACAGAAATAATTTTATTTTAGTTTACACAAAAAAGGACTTTCATTGTAATGAGATCTCAAAACAAAGGATATTTACAAAGCATTTTCTTTTAGAGGTCTTCTTTTTTAATTTAAAGAGAAATTAAACTAAATTTTGTAACAGACTAGAAATCAATATAGTCTACCAAATCACCCCCTACTTGCAGACCAGTGCAGGTACAGACCTGTAACCAGGATTTTGGGGTTCCTTCCATAAAGTACTCTGCTTGAAAACCTGCAAGGGCTGGTAGGTCAGGCTGGCTGCCCACGAGCACCACCAGGAACTTTCTGCATGCAGCCTAGACTGGCTATTAGATGTGGGTGGAGTATGAGGAAAGGCTGAGGGAATTGAGTTTGTTCAGTCTGGAGAAGAGAAGGCTTCATAGTGACCTAATTGCAGCCTTCCTGCACCTGAAGGGAGCCTTCAAGAAAGATGGASAGGGTCTTTTTACAAGAGCATGTCACTACAGGACAGGGAGAATAAAGAGGGCAGGTTTAGATTTGATATTAGGAAGAAATCCTTTACTGTGAGGGTGGTGAAGCACAGGAACAGGTTGCCCAGAGAAGATATGGATGCCCTTTCCCTGGAATGTCCAAGACCAGGTTGGACAATGTCTTGAGCAACCTGGTCTAGTGGAGGGTGTCCCTGCCCATGGCAGGTGGGTTGGAGCAAGATGATTCTGAGTACTCGCTACTAACATTTTTTTTTAAGTTTGAACATTGTATTTTGCTTCATATGATCACAATATGGTCCCTTCAGCACAGAAACATGTGCTGGTTTCTCCTAGGGGAAGGTCAGGATCCAATAGGGTTTTCTGGGAAATGTATTTGTGGCTGTAAGAGCATTGTTTGTGTTTCTCTCAGTATATTCCAATGAGTAGACCTTAATGCTATCTCATCTGTGGTCCTTCTATGCACTTATGTTGCTTCCTTAGGCTTTGTTCCCCCCACAGCACGAATTTGAAAACAAATTTCATATTGATTAGGTTTGACCTTGTGGAAAGTTACTCACAATGTGTCTTTGTTTCTGTTTCATCACATTTTTCTRTAATTTACTTTGAAGTGTAGAGATAAATAGTTGTTTTCTTCATGCACATTAGTCAGCTTTTAGAATTAAATATAAATAACAGCCTTTTTAACAGTATCTTTTGTTTTCCATCTTACCCATTGTATAGGCTAATGATACATCATCCTGTCATTAGTAAATAGGATGAATGCAGCTGCTGAATATCCAAAGTAATGGAACAATCTTTTTCCCTGTCCAGCACACTCAAAATGCAAACAAATGTTTTCTACTGTGGGTAGTGTTTTTTAAAGTTCCTCCTAGGGGACTTTGTGAAGTGGAATTTCACCAATGGACAAGAGAAGAAGAAACCAGGACAGGACCTAGATAGTAAGATGCCATATCAACATGTGTTTGCTGTGCAAAATTCTCAGTCATTTTGTTGGTCCAGTGGCCTTTAGGACATATAGGTCATCTTACTAAGAGCAGGGAGAGGTGCTGTTGGGAGACAAAGATATGACAAAGAGCAAAATAGTAGCAAATATTTTCTTCTTTTTGGTTAAGCCACTTTGAACTATTTATTTTGGGACAAGAAAGGCGGAATTAATTTGCATGTCCGACAATTTATATGTCCAACAAGGTTGTGGAAGCTTTGAAATCTTTTTAAAATAATATGCTGCTGTCAAGCTGTCATTGACCAAAGTGGAAGAGGGGATTGTGGGACTGCAGAATGAAAGGAGAAGAAATAAAAAAGCATAATTAAGAAGTTTTCTAGTTACTACCGCAACGTAAGAAATTGAAAGACAAAGCTAGCAGTAATGCTTCAAACCAAACAGCACCAATGGAAATGTTCTGCATRTCTGCTATCACTGCTGAGGCAGAGACAGCCCTGGTGGGAGCTGGGCTGCCCYAGGGAGCAGCTCTGCAGAAACTCGGCCTGGGCTGCTCCCTGCCTTGGCCGTGCTGGCTGCCAAGCTGAGCTGTGAGCCTCTGCACAATACAGCAGTGGGGTTTGAAGGGGTTTGAAGGTTTGTGACCTCCAGATTTCTTCCAGGACCTACTAATAGTAAAAAGTAGAGTTTCATAAAGTATATAAACCCAGAATAATAATCAGCCAGTCATTTCATGCCCTTGAGCTTTTTTTTCACAGAACATTCTAAATGTGTTGTTCCTCTGAAACCTTRATGGGCAAAGTGGTGGACTCAGTTCTTATTTCCTTCACCTCTTTTTGACCTTTAGAAGGTGATGTCTTATTCTTCTACAATATATGGCTACTTGGCTTAAAAATACTTCCTGCAGTACAAAAAAAAATTGATTTTATATGTATTTTGGACCACTTTGGACTTTATTTTTATTTTTATTTTATTGTTTGGTTCAGGATCTTCCCCACGACTCCTCACCCCACACAGACACGCCAATATTAGTGGTTAGAAAAAACCCAGATTACATTCTTTTTTGATTGCTGCTGGTTTTCATATTTCAAGTCCTTAAATTTTATGTACCTTACTTTATTTGAATGTTCCCGAAGAGTTTCTGTTGCCATGCACAATTTTATGATGAACATCCTGTTTAACTGAACTTGATCCCAGTTCCTCACACTTTTGTCATACTGGAGCTCTGCAACAAAGCAACGAATAAGAGCTCTGATATTCTTTCAGCCCTCATGTGTGCTGCTGGAACTGCCAGGGGAGTTTCTGTCACTTGATAAAACTTGATACCTTGATTTTATGCCACTCTCAGTAGTTCTGTGAAGGTTTCTTTCAGCAGTGAGGTTCATGTARAATCAAGAGTGGTCCCATCACTTTCAGCCGCCGCATTTCCCGCAGACACGCACACACTTTTCCCTGCAGCCTTAACATCTGTCAAGAATTTGTATTCAACTTGAGACACTACATGTGTTAAAATCATTATAGCTTGACTAGTTTTTACCTCTGATTGAACCAATTGGGTTCATATTAATTGAAACTCCACATAGAGTCTGCACACTTCTAACAGCATTTCCAACTTCAGCCTAGCAGGATTTTTTTTCCTCATCTTTTAGCTGACCCTGGTAAGAACTAAGCAAAAAAAATGGATTGTACATTCTATACAGAGGTTATAAAACCCTCCATATTCAGKTATTTTTATTGAGGAAACTTTGTTGTTTAGTTAATATCTGTACAATTGATCTCCTGTCTGAGGCACCTCACTCTGTATCACTCAGRTGTGGTTTTGGTGTGAGATAGCAGGGTCATAGCAGATGGGACTATATTATGGGAGTTGCTACAGAATGCCATAAATTGAAGGGTATTTTTTAGGAGGAGTTTTTAAAACCAAAGTCCAGTAACTACTAATAATATCTAGCTTCTCAGCTTGCACAGGCATTGAAGTTTCAGGTATTGCATGYTTCTGTAGTGAGCCTTTAAGTGCCAGCTGACAATAAAATACATTTCCCTTTGCAATCAGTTCCTGTAAGAGGCTAAACAAATCCAGGTTTATTCACTCTTGAAGTTGCTCTGCTTTTGAAACCACTATCATCCTCTATTTCTTCTCTGAACAGTACATTCTTGTTTCCTTTTGTTCTAAATTGGTTTTTCTGATCTCAAGTATTAGGTTTTTTTTGCAAAAGGTATTTCCAAMAAAACTCATCTTCCATGTTCTCTGACACTTGGATACTTTTTGAAACACTGGTTGATGCAGCAGTACTTTGCCATGATTTTTCAACATTTCACTTAAAGCTAAACCTTTGCAGAAGCCTTACAGCCCATTTWTAGAGTGACAGATCCTATCTCTGCATTATCTCAACACTGTTACTTTGCAATGTGATGYATGACAGCTGGTAAACTCATGGACTCCAGCTTGTATTAGTTTACTTGGATAAAGGTACTCAAGACTGAGCATTTTTTAATTAATAATGTGGTTGTTTGCGCTGCTATCTCTGTACAAAACTTTCTGGAGTGTCTCACTGRAAAGGCCTGTTCATCATGGTACCCTGAGCTGATTGAAACATCTCTACAGAAGTAAAAGAAAAGGTTTTTTCCATGTCAGATTTGAGGAAATTCTTTGCAGACTAATATTGTTTTGTAACRAAGAGTTTATTACAGTCTCTGTATTGTAATAAGCTGTAACAGAAATATCATTTTATAAATAAACCCAAAGGCTATAGCACAATGCAGTTGAACATACCCAGAATCAAATCAAGTGTCATTACATTGTATGAGCTGGCACTTAGAAATATGTGATGAAACTTGAAAAGGGTAATCTTGAGTCACTACCCACCTACTTGAATTTTATTTACATTCTGTGCCAGAGTGACTGAGAAAGAGAATTGAATGAGTGCTGATCAGGCATCCTGAAAATGTCTTGCATCCAAACATCTTCTGTACTAGGAATGGACAAACTAGAGAATTATCTGTAAATTAGTACACCTTCTCTCACTTCCCTCCAACAGGTAAAGTAGCTTTTAAAATACAGAACACTAAAGAATAAAAAATATTCACCTCTTTTTTCTTTTTTTTTTTAATTACAGAAGTCCAGCTAAGGCTAATCAGATCAGGAAAAAAATAATTGGAGTATTTTCAGGATCAGGAAGGGGACGCAAGAGAAAATTTGTTTGCCTTGCCAAAATTCATCTTTTTTATCGCCTTCAGGGTGACAAACCTCAAGTGTCTACTTTTTATTTTCTCCTTCTCTTTCCCCTACAGTATAAAATAGGACAGATTCCTTATGAATACTGAGAACCCAAAGCAGGTTTTGTTGCTTATTGTTTGACTGTCATCCAGTACATCTATAGGGGACCATTGAATAGTATGTAYTGTATAGCTGGCCTTTGAGCCMTAAGTAGATATATGWATTGTATAAGTGGCCCATGAGTCTCGATAAAAGATCTATGTATTGTATAAGTGGCCTTGCCCCAATCCTMRTTGTTCRAAATGGGCTGCAGCTGTGATGTCCTTMATTGGGTGCCAGCTGYGGCTAGTAAAGATAACTGGGATAAAAGGGGGTGGRGCAGYCAGGGAGAGCCTGGAAGGAGCCYTGACTGAGAAGCAAGAACARCACTGCTGGGAAGAGCTGTGTACAAGAAAACCAGAAAAAAGGTATGGGACTCTAGMAATATGAGAACAACATTATGATAACAACATACATTCACCAGTTTCGAGTGACTCCTGCTTCATTCATTACCCCTACAAGCATTTTAATTTGGGGATTTGGTTAAATAAATGACAGAAACCATTTTCCATTGGTTTTGTTTCACAGCTTAGTGAGCTGCAAAACCAATAACAGGGTTTGTTTATCTCATGTGTGTGGTGACATGGGGTGATTTAATACAATCCATTGATTTGACTTTTTTATCAGGGTATCAGAGATGATGTATCTCTGTCTACAAAATGATGATGATGACTCATGTCTACAAAACTGTGACTGATTAGTGCATGCTGCAGTGTTGGACCCTTTTTATATTTTTATATATTTAGAATGTGTTTGATGTGGAGTGTCTCCAGACCAGCAGAAATCATAAAGAAGACAAGAAAAATTGCTGATGTTTCTGATTAGTGTCTGAAAGTAAAACTAAATGTGTTTCTAAACATGGACTGATGCTTGAAGTCCAAAGAGATCATGTGTTCTTGACATCTCTACCTTGAACCTCCTGCAATCTACTTCTGCCCTCCTGCCACTGTTTTTGTTGGTATATTTTCCCCGTTTCATTCTCTCTGCAGAGATGATGTCCCTGTCCTCCACAGCTCTTCTCAGAAAATTTCGAGTTATCTCTAGCAAAGCACCTGYCAGTAGAGTTGTTCTGTCAAGGACTGACCAATCCAGGGCTTTGCTGAAGGTGCCTGYATGTCTAGCCCTGCCATTTAAGGGTAAGTTATCATTCAGCTTTCAGCGGATGATCTAATCACCATGGATTTATTTTCACAGGTAGACTATGAGGGGTCCATTTTAAAGTAGGAGCGTGCTAGAATAAAGTAGAAGAGGGTAGAACAGAGCAACAAAACTTTTGTTTAGTGTTAGTATACAGAAGGTTTAAAATTATGCAAATGAAGATGCAATCAGAAATTATGCAAATGAAGATTTGCCAGACTTTTTTTAAAAAAACTCACAGTCCTAGTGATAGTTCCATATCTGACCAGGATATAGATGTGCTCAGCGAGATAGACAGAATTCCAACTCAATTTTTTTGACAGAAACCAAGGAAAGAGACAAAAAAATTGAGGAATCTGGACTACTCAGTGAAGAGTTCATCTCTGTTTTTTAGGATTGCATGAATCAGTTGTCTTTCAAGCACACAACATAAAGGCTGCATATAGTTCTGGTCCAAAGTGGTGACCAAGGCATGTGTTGATGCCAAAGAAGTATGGTCTATCTGAGCGTGCCAAGGTAGTGATTAGGAAGGARTAGACTGGGCTGAAAATTGGCTCACACCAGAAGTACACAAACAGAAGGTTAAATGTTTGTGAATCAAACCTCTTCATAAACTGTAAAGTTTAAAAAACTCTGTAAAGAGCTCAGCTACAAGCACCTGAATTGGAAAATATCTGGGTGTATGGCCTTCAATACACATTGGCCAAATAGCACAGACAGAAAAATGCCAGTATAATCCTAAAATACATGAAAAGAAGTATTTCTGGTAGAAGAGGGGTAATTGACATAAAAATAAATAGCTCTGCTCTCGCCTCATTGTAAATAACCTTTTTATTCAAAAGTGAGAAGGAATTTGAGAGACAATGAGGCCATTTTTTAGGGGAAGCTAAAGTGCTTTGGCTTAGATAGTATACTGAGAGCTAAAAGGGGATATGATTGTGAAAATAAATGAGATTTAAACATCAGGTTATAACTAAACTGAAGGACAATGTCACCACAGAAACAAATGTCTATGAAAAGTCCACTGATAGGTTAAGACTGGAAAACAGAAGCATTGTRGTTTTAAACAATCTGTTTGGGCCAGAAAAAAACCCCAAACTCACAAAGCCACACTGCTAAACTCACAATGTAACTTGCTTTGCTGATGAAAAGGTGTACATAAAGCAGTGCAAAGATGTTACAGGATATCACTCAGTGACTCAGGACTCTTCCAGTTCCTCTGCTCCTAAACATAACAAAAGACATTTTTACCTGATGATAATGAACACTAAACTGAACTCATATTGCTGAAAGCTATCCAGTTATGAGGATAAAGGTGCTCTCAGCAACCTGGACAAAACACAGAGTGGCTAAATGCTAACTGTGCAGGTCTTGGTCATGACTTACCCCCAGTTCTGGGAAGGTCTCAGAGCTGGTGGGATCTCTGGGACTAGCAAATCCGGGCTTACAGGACCCTGCTGTGTATTCAGAGGCTGAGGCAGAGGCACAGGTGGTGTTCTGTCTTTTCCTTTTGTTCTCAGCCCTGTGTGCAGTGAGGTGAGAGTGAGCAGCACATGGCTTGGAGAGTCTCAGTGGGAGCACTAAATTGAGCAGTGCTGTTCTTAGACTATGACAGCTTTTCAGTGAACAACATGAGTAAGGTTTCATTTCTCTTTTCTCTCTCATCCTTGTTGCTCTAGAAAAGCAATTTACTTATACAAGTGGATTTGGAGGGATTTGTTGTTTATCTGGGAGTTTTTTCTCTTTTTGGGGAAGGATTTTTGTTTTCTGCRTGTCTCCCCGTGACTCTGCCATTCTTAGGTTGCAAACAGATAATTTGTTCTTTCCTCCTCTTTTGTATGTAAGTGGTGGAGGAGGGATGTTTATTTCCTTATTCCTTATCTACCTTTGGATGTCTGGCCCAGCTTAAAATATCTTCAATTCTTACTAGTCTGCAATTAGACTTGACAGCCCCACTGTTTTCAACAGGTGCAGTTCTCTGCCTAATGTTTAACTTCAGCAATAACTGCAGGAACTTCACTTCTGGCTTTGTTCTGCCTGCAGTGACTAATTGCAGGGACATAATCTGTAGTTAACCACCTTTTTTATATACTTCTGCACTAATATCATGCCTGTCTTTTCTGTAGAATGAATCTTCCCAGTTTTATCAACTTTGATCTCATTGTAATCAATTTTCTGCTTTCTCTTTCATTTAGGTGCAAATGGCACTCTGAATAAAATACCCTTTCAAACATTACATTGGACCATGGAGCACATGGCAAAATAATTCCAGTTGCAAGAGCTATTTAAGTATCTAGAATTTCTACCCCAATGTTGTTTTCAGCATCTTTACTGGTTCTTATTTTCCCCAAACTGAGATGGAAAAAGTTAAAATGCTGGATTGGTCGGAGGAATGAAAACATCTAGAAAATGTTATGAGTCAGAACTGACCCTGCAATGTCTGATTTGGATTTACTGAGTCCAAAAGAGGATCTCCTTTGTGTCTGAGTTTTGAAATTGGTTCTACATGCCTAGATTAATAAAAGAATTCGAGGACCTTAGACCATTTCCCATTTCTACCAGCCAGACTACAGCACTTGAGCTGACTAAAAACTCTTGGTGAGCTTTAATAACACAATAATATTGAAAAAGACACAGATATTGCCAGAAAATAATATATAGCTATAAATAGCTGTCTGCGCTTCACTGCAGGCGGGACCAGCAATAAAAAACATGTCCTGCTGGGCAGTGAACCCTGCTCTCCCAGCTTCCACACCCAGAGAAAAGAACACACATATTTGGGCTGGCCCACATCATTAAGGAAAATTGTTCACCCAGTAGATCTGGGRGCAAAACCAGCCAGAAACTGGAATGGAGTGGTGGGGGTGTTCCCCACACTCGAGGGTGAGCTTTAGCTCACTGCTTTCCTTTTCTCATCAGCACTGCAACTGAGTATCTGTGAAAGTCTTAGTGCCATGCATCCAATTTTTTGAGGAGAAACTCAGATATCTGCTTAGAGAAGGTAGTTTCTGACACCTAGGATGTCCTCATTTTTTGTCATTCATAAAAATTCATATGGATTCACATAAATTGGTAGTTATAACAATTTTTAAAAGTGTGTAAATATAAAGACAACTTATTTATTGAATTTTTATCATCTTGCTGAAATTAATATAGCCATGAATGCAAAAAAATCATAGGAACCATAGCTAYATATGGCCATACAGCTTCACATAACCTTAGCTGATGGAGACTCTTATCTGACTTTCAGGAAAATTATTTTGAAAATATTTTTTTTGCTTTTCTTGACAGAAAAAAAAAGCCTCTGTGTTGTAAGAATTTTTAATCTAAAGTAATTTTATGATAAATTTAACAGGATACTTCTGTCCTTCTCCAACCTATGTTACATTGCCAGTGGTAAAAGCCAAGAGTAAGAGAAGCAATAAAACTTCCTAGGGGCCACCAGCCCCTAGGATACATTTGACTTCTTCTAAATAAAGTAGGTACTGTTGTTGGGTCCATATCACTCTGAGTATTAATTTAAACTTGAAATGGATTACTAACTCAAAGTTAACCTTAGTGTGGAACCCAGAAGTTTGAACTCTGGKAAGGATAATTGCCATCTGACTCCTTTGCTCTGCATGAATGGATGGTATGTTTATATTTAAATACTTAATTGATTACCTAGTCTGTCCCTTTGGTTCCACAGATGAGGAGTTATCCTCAAAGAATAGGCTGGAGCTCTCTGTAGCTGGAGAAATCTCAGCATGTTTCTGACAGGCACAAACACTGTCTTGTGTAAGAGAGAAAGTTTTACCTCTCAGCTGCTTGTTGAGAGCCAGGGCACAGGAACCTGCTTAGCTCAGTATGTACCCTCGTACCCTCATAACTGGGTCACACAAGAAGAAATAAAATGAGTAGGGTCTGAGCTCTCTGGTTTGTGGGTTCATTTCATACAAAAAGAGACAATAGGTACTGCCCTCCTGGGCATGTTGGGTGCTAACTGTAATTTACTCAGCAAATCAACTTGTTTAGCTAAATGGCTTCCAAAAAAGGCATATCATCTGATGTGGATATACCAAGAGATTACAGATCTGCTGCTCTTGTTATTACACTGATTAGTCCTTTAAGAAGATTTTTCATCAGCTTTACTGGAAATTCATTTTAGTAAATTTCATCAAAACCTATCTTTTCCTTGTACTTCTTCTACACTACACCAAAGAACTTACAATTTTTAGTATCCTAAATTGTTTTGCATTTTCTTACTGTAAAATTAGGTAATGAATACTTAAAATTGCTTTTTGGTTTCTCTTTGACAAACTTTAGGAGAGCAACCTATTAAGCTTTCTCTGCAAGAACTCTTTGCCAGCAGTCAGATCACTTTACCTGTATTTTCTCCACCTTTCTCTGTTCCCTAGAGAAAATGACAGTGAGAAAAAACATAATAAAGAAGTTGCATTTTCACCAAATTTTAAAAGACTTTTGAAGACAAATACCGTYAAAATACCAAAAGAATGCTTATTTTACACCTTGTGGTGATGTTGAATGGTCTAGTATGAAACAGTTAAATCTCAGGTTTTGTGCAGTTTTTCTATTGATGCATTTCTTTGTTTTTGCAAGGAATTAGTCTTGCTTCTTATTGTGTGTGTTTTGAGGTAAGCTGCAAAATTCACTACTGTGAATTCTTATCTCAATCAAAACTAGCTCTTCAAATGCTTAGGAAAAATGGAGTGACAATGCCTGGTTTTAACAGTGTAGAATCCAATGAAAATGCTTTGAAAGTTTGTACTATTCTATCCATGGTATGAAAGTAGTAGAGGCTTTTGTAACATTTCCAGAGATCAGAAAGGGACATCCTTTTCCATTTGTATGAAGACTGCAGTGTCTGTTGCATGTCAGATACAAAATTAAAGTTATTGTTTGTCACATAGTGCTCTAATGAAATACACTGGATAGCAGAGGTATAGACTTGGAGACCAACAGCCAGAAAGGGAGGCTGGCACATTGTATGCTCTCCTTCTCCACTCAGTTCCACTTGAAAGAAGCCAGACCTGCAGCAATGGGGACCTGGCATCTGGGACCCTCTGATGAACAAACACCCTTCCAGACAGAAGCTGTTGGTTCAGCTGCAGCTCCTGTGGCAAACAGAAAATCAGCAGGTCACATCCCTAGCTAGAGTGCACCTCAGCAAAGCATCCTGAACCCTGGCAGTGGCCTGGGAGGCAGCCCTGTGGTGAAATCAGGTCTGCAGGGAGGAATGAGGCAATCCTGATGACCTGTGACTAAGGAAARCCCCTTCACCCTGCTTCTCTGACCTCACCGGATCCTTTGAAATTGCAGAGAGTACTTGCCAATGCTTAGTGGCAGATTTCATTTCACAAAAACCATGTGAATTAATCCTGTTATAAATATTTCTCCACCACATTAAAAAAATCTCATGAGCATTTGATAACATATATGAATGGCATATCCATCCCCTGCTCCTACCTGATCATTAAGAACACAGTTTTGCACTTCACACCCTACCAGGTGCTGACATTGTTACAACCCCATGCCCTTTCTGCTTGTGGAGCATGGTAGCTTGAGATCTAACTAGCCTGTGCACTGAAAATGTAATTATACTTATGCTTTTTCTTGCCAGAGCTGACAGCGAGTTGAAACCTTTGGCAGGTGTTTCATTTCCGTAACTATCTGTGCGCTGCACTGCATCTCCTACCGTGAGCCCACACGGTACCTGCTTGTCTGATGACTGTAATGAGAGGAACTCACTGAGGAGCCTTCCCTGCCTTCTGTGATCACTGCTGCTGAAATAAATAGCCTCATATATGACATGCTCACTTTCTGCTTGTTTGTGGATATAAGCATAGTAAGGGTTCTCTTGCTGACAGGAAGTAAAATTTGTTGTGCTAGAACAAACTTCTCTAGTGTGAGAGCTGACAGAGTAGAAAAAAAAGAAAGCTAACAGGTGCACAGATATACTTTAAAGTGTAACTGGATTGAATTAGATGGGATTTCTTAGCATTATTTATAAAGGAAGGGGCAGATTTACAGAGAGGATGATGTGAAAAGAACTTGTTTGGGAAGACTTCTAGCTGCTCATTCTAGCACGCATGACAGTACTGTTCTAGCTGCTCATTCTAGCACGCATGACAGTACTGTAAATAGGAAAGTGTAAATAGGAAAGTTTACAGCAGAAAAACTGCACTGTGACATTTGCTATTTCTGGGTTTCCTTGACCATTATGAGGGGGGAGAGGGAGGGAGGAAGACAACACAGGGTGCTGAATTTTCTCAAAACAAGTTGTTTGCATTAAAAGGCCTGACAGTTATAAAGACTGTGTGACTTAAAAAATGTTTTTTGTTTTCTCATCAAGAATTGTTGTAGGGCTTACCAGTTTGCTTTTTCTGATTSTTTCTGGGAGAAGCAAGGGCAACCCAAGAATAGGGTGGGCAGGCAGGCAAATTGCCTAAAAACTCAAGCAGTTACAGCTTGCTCTGTAAATGTGGCACAATGACAGCCTATTTAACAGATTCAGCCAATTTATCAATTACCAGGCAATGCCAAGAGCAGTACTTAGGGCTGCTTGGTAGCTGCTGTTTCAGTTCTCAGTTGAAAAACAGTGGTAAGTGCTGATACAAAAGTGCCCTGAAACAAATATGTGGAGCAAGAGCAGCTGAAAGCACCATGGGGTTTGGTAGTCTTCTGGGACCTTCCTCTTCCTTTTCAGTAGAATCTGCCTCAGGGCTAAGGAAAGCAGGTGGGCCTTGGGTGGTGACCATGACTGCAGAATCTCCCACCAAGTCGGTTCTTCCCCCAGGTAAGGAGCCCACCTGGGCTACTGCCACCAGCTGTGTGTCCATCCAGGCTCACAGGGAGCTGGCTGTTCAGTAAAGCTGTATCAGGACACCATGAGCACAACAACCTTCCTGATATCCCCTCTCCCTAGCAAACCACCCCTTCCCCCTTCCCACACTGAATTACTGGGAAGAAAGATGAGGAGTTCTGAGTGACAGAACCATCCTTGCATCAGCTGGTGTCTGCTGCTGGTGATATCAAGCTCTTGGTATCAGTTTTGAAGCCAGGACTGTCTTTTTTTCTTTTTTTCTATGACTGGATTGCAGGCTCTCTTCTCTTCTTATTCTTGATTTCCTGTGCTTTTTTTCCTGTGGTATTTCTCCTCTCTTTCTTTTATCCAAACCAGCTTCTACACCCAGAATAAAAATTACTGGAGGGGTTTAACCTGGGGAATTATGTTTACTTTGCTTGCCTGTTCAGGTAAGGTTTATATAGTTAAAGAATACTTATAGCTGCTGGAAGGCATTTAACACAGGGRATTGTTTCCAGGTACCTCTGCTCAGCTGCCCTTCAGTGATGGGAAATAAAAGTATCTCATTTTACAGCTGCTACAATTCTATGCTAAGTCAAACGTGCCAAGCTAAGTCAAGGAACACTTCTGGGTTTGCTGGTGTATGAAATGCATACACTCTGGCAAGTGAACTGCAGCTCTTGGGAGAAGCAGTGGCAGCCACAGCCCTCTGTACTGKGAATCAATCTATTCCTATGGGGTCTGATGTGCTCTCTCAGCACAAGCTTGTGGTGATGCTATCTCAGAGAAAAATAGACCTTCTCTATGCTTTTTCCCTTCTGAAAACAAGTAGGAAGTTTGTTGAGGTTTTTTTTTCCTAGTTTCTTTCTTTCTTTTTGTTTTTGTTTGCTTGGTTTAGGTTTGGGTTTTGTTTTTTGGTTTTTTTTAAACAACATGTTCTCTTGCATTTTGTTAGAGCACTAATCTCAAACTCTGCTACTGCTGCAGGGGGGAAGGGCTGAGGAAACAGTCTGCTATTTCTAAGAAGGCATAGTGAGTTCTCTCCTGTTATAGTTGGTAGTTTTTATACAATATTTCAGAAAATTTGACAGCTAATAATAAACCTTAAAAATCTCCTATCTTTATAGAGCCAGTATAAAATTATCCTCTGTTTTGGGCTGATTACTTTGTCACTATGCAATGTAAAGCCCACGTCTTACAAAGCCACTGTCTGTGAATAAAAGGATTTAAAGTAATGGTAAAGCTCATGCCACAACCTGTTCTCATGCTTATCCACCCCAATTTTTGGAAATGCCTGTATTTTACAGTGGCAAATATTCTAGCTTCAGCATGTGGCAATTCTTTTGTGTGCTATATGAGTGTCCTCTGAAGAGCAGTGTGTCTCCTTTTGTGTTTAAGTCATTAATTCACATTTTTCCTTATTCTTGAAATCGAGTGATTAAATATGACCTCCCATTTCAATTTCATAAACTACTATTGAAGTGTTTCTTTGAGTTACTGGAGTTGTTTGGTCAGAAGCGCTGTATAGTACATTTCAAAGAGCTGGGAAGACAAGCAGAAGATGGGAAGATGTGCTTGAAATTAGGCCTGGTTTTGTTACCATAGCAATGTAATAACACAGCAAAACTCTYCACAGATATTATTCCAAATATCCTACCATTGCAGTTTCTCAAGGATGTAGAAAGACCAAGTACTATTCTTTTCCTTGTCAAATTCCAGAATGTGGGAGTCAGGGAGTAGGGAAAATCCTCTTTTAGYGTTTCTTCTTTGTAGGTTTCTATTAGCAATTTAAAATATTTTACCACTGGTGATAGTTATATTCATGTTTTGATTTAATTCCACAATTATAGCTGGCATAAACATGCAAAATTGTATTGAAATTAGGTAAAAGAYAATAAAACCATGAAAGGAAACTGATCATATCTCAATTACAAATTACAAGGAACTGGGATATGATTGCAGGCTATGTGCAATGCAGGTAGATCAGTCAAAAGGCACTAAAGAAATTCAATGGAATGTTGAAGTGCTGGCAAGGTCTACCACTTCAAACAAAACAGGACATCAGACACATCAGTAAAAACCTGATTATTCACCAAAGCCAGGGTCAAAAGGCAATGATCAGACAAATGGTAAGGAAGAGACTGACAGTCTGGGAGACCTCTTGAAATGGGAACAGAATGTCAAGCAAGGCTCRCTGTTGTCCCAGCTTAGATGGTAAAAGCAGACCTGTCTTGCCATAGAGTTAGACACAAGCTGATGATGTGGCTCAGCTCACAGGCTCTCCAGCACAGGTCAGACTGGGCTCCCAAAGAGTATTCCACTTGGACTGACTTACCCTCAGACTATTGTCTGTAGTGAAGTTATGTATTGGTGAAAAGAGATGGTTAGAAATGGAGCTACTTGGAGTCTACAGCTCTGTCACAGGAATACCTGCAGGATAATAGCCCTGCCATGATTCAAAAMCTTTGGCTGAAATTCAGAGCATCTTTTATTAGCCCAGCCTTTGTTTTCTGATTTAGTTTAGATGAGAATGCATTGTGTTAGTGAGTCAGCTTTTTGTAATTAAAGAGCCTGTAAACTTGTAAATGCTTATCTCAGCGTGTTGAACTGCTGTTCTCCGGTTACAATGATTACTGAGTTGTCATCTGTACAGCCATTTGGGTTCTTTTAGTATGCTTTWAATTGGTCCTTTGCCTTGATGGACAAACCTCAGTTTTCAGATCTTACAGCTCATGATTTTGGCTGACCCCATATAAACTAATAATCAACTAGTTCTCTGGAGCTGAGTCATCTTTAACTTTCCCTAATTCCCAGCAACCAGACATCAAAATGCATACTTCAAAATCTTGTGATAGAAATTGCTGTCTGTCTGACTCCAGTAGTGAAGTTGGATTTGCTGTACATTTTCTTCGCTTTTTTTTTTTTCACCACATGCTGGTCCAATTAAACAATCAAAGTTCAAATGCTTTCAAAATTTGATTTTGAGTTTTGACATTGTATTTGTGCCAATTTAGGCTCTGTATGTATATTTTGACTGTGCTTGTATYGAATCCACTGAACTGAATCTCTTGTATTAACTCTTTTATTTGCAGCGCATTTGAAAAGGATTTCTGTCATCGCTGAGACGTGATGCAAGGGGATGGACACTCAAACAGGTGAAGCTCATGTCCCACGGAGCTTGTGATCTAAAYTTGTGGTAGGAAAGCTCTGCTTCTGTTTCCTTTCAGAAAATGTGACAACAGTGGTTCCCCAGGAACTGCTGTAGCTGATGTACTTATATCAATTTTTCTTTCCATTGGTTAGTCAAGGCTTTCCATCGTTCCTTTATATCTGAACCAGTATAGAAAAGAATTTAAAACTGCAGTTTAAAAAGTGGTTTTGTTCTGTTTTTCATAAAGCATTTATTTAACTTTAAAAAAAAAAAATCAATCAAYCAACCAAACCCAAACAACAACAAAACAAAACAACCAACCAAACAAATGAAACCAGACCACAATGCATAAATGCATATCTTCCTGGGAAAATCTCTACCCAGGGGGCAAATCACCAGAGCCCAATGGGATGACAATTTATCCAGACATAATGTCCTCAGKGCTCTCATCATTGCACTATGAGCTCCTGAGAGAAGAGCTGTGATCATTTTAGTGCATAGTCTTACCTCTTTTGAACTCATGTATGTGCTGCAAATCTGCAACCCAAAACTAGGATCAGAAAAAATCAGAAAAAACATCATAAAGACAACAAAAGCTTTAATTGCTCAGGGGCTGTAAACATATTTTTTTCTTTGGGGAAATAAAGAGAATGTTTATATGTGAAACAAAATCTTTAGTTATTTAAGAAAAAGAAATTAAATCCATTAATAACATGAACTTTGGATTTTCAGTCCTGCCAGTCTAATGTTCAGACAGCACCTGTTCCTACCTGACTCTCATAAAGCCAACCCAAAAATAATTAGGAGTGGGAGTAGCAAAGGATGTGTTTTCAAGTGAGTTTTTGATTCTCTCCCCAGTTTTTAGCCTTTAAGATATACCAGCTGTATTTTATATTATATAATTTTTTTTTTATAATTAAATATTTTATAATATTTGATATTTCAAATCCTTCTTCACAACCATGTTACTTGGGCAGGAGATAGAGAAGCAAGGGGAACCTACTACGTCCCTCTTCTCCCCTTCCTTGAACAAAAATGTTTCCAAAATCCAAGGCTTCTAAATATTGCACAGGTGCTTGGACTTCTTAAGCCATCTTCAGCCTACAGTGTACAGAAAGAGAGAAGTCCTGTGCTCACAGAGGCTGATTAACTCGCTTTTTATCTCTTTTCTCAGATGCCAATAGTGAAGGAAGACAGCCTGAAAGTAATAATGTGCTTATTGCAATCCTCAAGTTAAAATTAGGCTCTGTACACTAAAAAATATATGTATCCAATATAAATTGATAAATATTTCAAGTGTTTCCTTCCTTTAAGTCACACATCTATTAAACTGACASCTTTCCCTGCTTTGAGGGAAATAGCACTGACTTCCACAAGAGAAATGGAAAATGATAAATTTGTTCTTGATGCTTCATGGTTAAAAAAGAGAACAACATAAAGTCTCTGTTARACTGTTACAAGATGAGTTGATCTTATAATTCCTATTATGCTTAAAACTTACTGCTGGTATCAGGCACTGAAATGAATGTTTTCCTTGCAGGCTTATAAGCTAGAAAGTGGATTACTACTAAAACCATGAAGATGCCATCTTCACTTCTAAAAAACTAAAAGTGAAGTTTTTTAAAAAATGAAGCGATTKTTTAGAAATATTTTTTGCTATTATTTAGTAATTGACAGTAAATATCCAGAATTTTAGCTATAAGACCCAGTAAAAAGACAATGAGCGGTTTCAGAGCTGCACAAAGATCACTGCTGGATGTTCAGTGCAACAGCACCCTCTATGTCTGATGACTTCTAAATGCATCCCTGGCTCCAAGGCGCACTGTGCCAGGTGACCGTGTGATTTCTCGTTATCTACGGGCCTCTTAATCTGACCTTAATAGCCCACGAAGATTAAAATAAAAGTATAAACATAAGAGTAAATAAAGACATAAAGAATAGAGTAAAAAAGAGCAGGGGTTCAGCACAACTCTTTGCCAATTACCTTTCTTTTGTTTAGTAAAAAAACCCATATTTTGCTGGCAAAGAAACGGAGACTATGCAATTCGTGCTGCCTTTAGTAAAGGATTTGGTATTGCATGTCATGAAAAGTTACTAATTTACAGAAAATAGCAAGTAGTGCAACAATTGGACAAAGGAGACACAAGAGTGGGTTTTACTGAAATTAAAAAAAATGCTGGAAGACAGTTACTTGAGGAATTAACTGTGAAGTATAAATTGCAAAACAGGAGTCAAGGCAAATGTTCTAGGCTATGAGAGACATGCTATTTCTGCAAAGATAAAGAGTGTTGAAGTACACTCTCCTTTTACAAAACATTGCTAAATTCTTCCCTGGCATAGAATATGCAATTATGGTCACTTATCTTTTTTTAAAGTAACAGTGCAAAATCAGACTGGAACACTGAAATAAAATGTATAAAGGAAAAAGAGGAGAAATAGCAGACTTGTGTTTTAAGAGAGGAACAAAAGTATCCTTGCTGTCTCAGGTTTGTTGTGTTTTTTTGCTTAATAAGAATCTTCAAAGTTTGCTGTCACATTAATGTGGGGAAATCAAACTAATTTTTGTTCCCTCTTAGTGAAGTTAGTGTTTCACTTACTCTGTTGTGATTTTTGGTGAGGAGAGTAACAAGTAAAACCTCCTGGCCATAAAAAGATCAGAGAAGAAATGGAAGCTTTCAATTCATATTTTTGGCCCATGGTAATAGATGAACCCTTCAAATAGAACAGCTGGAGCTGTTGACAATGTTTTCTTCCCAGGTAATACCTTTACCATAAGTGGAGTTTTCCTTGGAGAGTGAAGGCTTCCTCTTCTGCAAAAATATTTTGGTTATGGTGCTCTCTATTTGTGAGGGATGCAGTGGCTGTACATATGATTTTTTTATTGTCTCCAAAACAGATGTATTTGCTCTTGGATTGAAGTAGCAAAAGCTGTCAGAAAAGTTTTGTCATTTTATTCAGAGCTGGTTGTTGATGCTGTCAGTGGCTATACTACTGTAGGSTTGCCCCATTCCCTGGAGGGCAGAAATACAGAAGTTTCAAAGATCTGGCTATTGTTTACAAGAACTACTGGCATATGCTGTGGTGAAGGACTTTGGTAACACACAGTATTTGTTTGCCTATTCAATATATTTACAGGTAAGTCTTCTAAGTTTCATTAATTCCTGCATTAATTCTCTACTACTTGAATATTTTTTTGCTGTTTTGAAAAGATGTTTTCATTTAGAATATGAATTGTGAATYCAGCCTTCAAAGGCTTCACTCATTTTCCTAGTCATGCTGTCAGTCTGTGCTGCCAGCTGTATCAGCCCCTTTAAGAGTGTTTTTAGGGGAAGTTCACAAGGTGGTGCTGTATGATTTTCCACGTCAGAGTTTGGATAGCTACTCCACGACACTTTAAATTTCAGACCAATTTCTGCCTTCAAGGCTGTTTGCTGCCTGCCTGGATTTCCTGTTATGTTATTAAGGATTYTGTAAAATTTTTTTTTAGGGCAGAAAACATGGAGAATTGATTGTTAGTACTGATCTACAAGGAAAGGGGTCAACTCCTTGCTAACTTCTGAAGTGGTGTATAAGAAAAATTAAATCTGATGGTGTTTGAGATACACCCAGAAACCTMATTTTCTCCTCTCTAGTAATGCTTCCAAAAACAAACTTAGTAGTTTCTTTGCAGTGATACTTTGAAGAAAACAAGCATTGTTTTGAATACCTGCATAATAGAAAGCTGCAAATCAGCCTTGCAGATTTTCATGGCTCTAGGTGTTGAAATTTTACAAAGGGATTTTGGAAGATTTGACTTCTTGGGTCAAAGAGGAAGCAAGAGCAAAAGATTTCATTCTTAGCAACACATTCATGTTCTGAGAAATCTTTCCCTTCCCTTTTTCCTTTTTTACCGCTTCATTCCATGGATTTCTTTCCAGACGTTTTTATAATTTTTTTACCACTGCCTCTGTGACCTCTAGCTCATGTGATTTGCTSTGTGTTGACATCTTTTTCAAAAGAAGGTAATTTTACTGTTATGAGTCAAGTAGTCATCTTGCTCGCCGTAAAAGGGAAGAGGCCATACAAGCTTTCATATGCAGATGGCATAAAAATACATTAAAATTACATTGAAATATATTTATAATGATTTATAGTTATTACTGTATTAATATAAATATCATTATTTTGCATCTTACGTCATATTTTACACTTCCATTTTATGAGGCTATAGTTACAGTAGCTGAAAAACAGGATAGTGAATTTTAAAACTCCTCATAAAAGGAAGCAGTGTCTAAATGTTCAGAGAAGAGGAAGCAGACAAAGGTGTCGAGTGTGTTGCATTTACTACAGCAGGAGGGACTGAAAAATGTCCTTTCAGCCTTGAGATGTTGTGTGGCACACTCCTGGAGAGGTGCAAACAGAACTTGTGCTTGAGAGTTCTGCTTTCCAACAGAACAAACCAGTTTGCTTTAAAGTCTTCTTTTCAAATATCTTCTCTGTACAAAAGTTTTTGGTATCCTGATCCAGGTATGCAGAACTTTGTATTTGGTCTTGTTAAACCTCATGAGATTCCCACGGGCCCTCTTCTCAAGCTTGTCCAGCTCCCTCTGGATGGTATCCTGTCCCTTAGGTGYGTCACTGCACCACTCAGCTTGGTGTCACCTGCGACTTGCTGAGGGTGCCCTCAATCCCTTTTTCCATGTGATTGAGGAAGATATTAAGCTGTACTGATCCCAGTATGGACCCCTGAAGGACACCCCTTGTCACTGATGTCCACCAGAACTCTGAGCCATTGACCACTACCCTCCTCCCAATTTCTTATTCATCTAGCAGTCCACCCATAAAATCCAAGTCTCTCCAATTTAGAAAGAAGGATGTTGTGAGGGACTGTGTCAAAGGCTTTACAAAATCCACAAAAATTACTTTTGGAGCCTTTGCCTTGTCCACTGATGTGATTACTCCATCCCAGAAGGCCATAGAAATGTGCCTGCAGGACATTTGTATTTCTAACTGGTTCCCAGCATGGTTGGACTTACCTTCACCTGTGGCTCTTGTGCTACTGTCTCTTGCCATCACGACAATGTGAGCTTCAGTTCCAAGAACTCTTTTTCTGATAATTGCCATCCTCCAAAAATGGATGGGAGAAAAAAGCCTTATGGTTTTCAAAGATTTTTTTATTATTATTCTTATAATGGTTTAAAATGCATCTCAAAGACTTTGGTGGCGAATAGCAAGACATTATGGCATTGATTTCAGCTTTCTTTCTCCACTGCCTTTTTTTTTAACCTTGTACAATATTTCTTGATAAGGCTTTTCTGAACAAGGCATTTGTTCCCTCAGTCTACCCAAGAGGTAGAGYTCAGCAAGGAAAACAAGGAGGAGAACAAAGCAGAGGCAAGACCATGGTAAATCAGCTTGCAGTCTCTTCTGGAGGCATTGCTGTTCTGTGCCAACCTCTATTCGAACCAGTACCCAAATACTTCACATAGTTTTGAATTACAGAAAAGAAGTCATCTTTGCTTTGGGCTACAGAAATGACTGTTTACCTAATATTGTTACTAAACTAAAACAAAAGACTCCAAAGGAATCCTTTGGGCTCTGTAAAAGTTCAGAAGAAATGTCCTTTTAAAACTGAATGCTCTTTGAGCAAATTACAGGTTATACTTGCAAAATGAAATCTGGAGTGCTTTTTTTGGAGTCAACATTATGTATAGGAGTAATGACAACCTGAAACATTATATAAACCACTCTTTAAGCAGCAAACATGTCCTAATATTGACTAAGTATGTTTCCTTTAAACAACCTTGCAAAGGTATCTTTGGGCACATTCTTTTGGTGAGAAGAATCAAGGTAAACACTAGAAATTGCTACAGTAATTTTTTTTTTTTTTTAATGTGAGGGAACAAAAATTAACTGACACCTTTACAAATGATGAAAGTTAAATTTCTTTTTAAGTCTTTAGAAATTGAACATGACTGTGAGAAAATGTATTTCTGACTGCAACACATGTTGTTGCATTTTTACTAGAAGCATGAATAATCCTTCCCAATGTCACTTGGGTTTTACTTTTTGAAAAAAACTACATTTGAAAGTGTAGCTATATTATCCCAATTATTAGAATAAAAAGTGTTAAACTATTGTAGTTATAAGAACTTGTAGGCATAAAGGACTGTTTTAAAATGTGTAAATTTTCCTAAATATCTGAATACTATGAGCGTCACAGCAAAATATTCCGTTTTTCCCTTGCAGAAATGCTTTATTTAGTAGTTGGTTCATATCCCTGGTATTACTGATAAGTCTGTATCATTCTAAAGCASTTTTTTTTTAAATTTCCCTTTTGTTAATGTGCTATTAGAAGCTTTGATTTGTTGTTTTTGAGTGCTGGTAGGTGTATGTGCTGATTGAACTGACTTCATTCATACAGCAAGGAGAAAAATGCTGTACACTGATGTCTGATGTGCACACCATTTGTAAGCAGTACTAGTTTCCCACATTGCTGTGTGTCTTGGTCTCTCTGTCACACCTAGCTCAATCACARGCAGATTAAAAACTCCAGAAACGTGTGCATTGATAGTTTAGTCCATCAATGACAGAGCAGCCCTGCAGTGTTTTCACTTCTCTGCATGATCCACAGCATCAGCCAGGAAGCTGAATCAAGGGGAGTCAGGCTATGCCCCAGGAACTCCCTGGGGACTGAGAAGATGTAACCTGGGGAAGAAGTGTCCCCAGAGCCCCATTCTCTGATGCCAGCAGCAGGGAGTCAGGACAGCTGCTTTCCCTTTGGAGAAGTGCACACAGAATTAATAGCAGGCAGGAAAGTCCCTGGGGTGTAAGACTTGTCTGTAGAAGCCAGGACAGCTTTTGGTTCCTAGTCTTCAAGCCATAATTATTTGACTTAAAAACTCTTTTGTAGTCAAGTCTTGTTATTCATAACCCCCTGGTGCTTTGAAATTTCTAACATTCCTTTAACCCTAGACGTGATCCTCCTGTATTTATAAAAAGTTGGGTTTTCTTTGTTTCTTCTGTACACACTATTCTTCTACTGCTCAAATCTGCACACTGCTTTGTGTCTTGCCTTTTGTTGTTCACTTAGCTAACCAAATTTCTACTTTTGTCTTTGGTTATTTGGGTATAGAACTTTGTCCCTTCCGCCCTTTTCCTCCCTTCCACCTCCCCTCCTCTTACACCTCATTTGAAAAACTTTGTTCTGTTTCTGTAGCATTTCCCAGTGCTTATAACAAAAGCTATTTAATTTCTGGGTAAGGCAAGTAGTTATTAGCACTTATCTCTCACACAAACGGGACAATAACATCAGTGAATGATGTCAACAAGAGTTCAGCACTCTCTGGAGGCTTATTTCGGATGGCTTGGGGCATGACTCAGATTGTTTGCTGAGGGCATCAGTGGTTCTAGCTTCCTTTCTCTTATTTTCCATATTTCAGCCTTGCAGTTGATGCTTGTTGTTTGCTCTGGATTGGTTTTGAAGTAGCTTGATGTAATGCAGAAAAAAGGGCAGCCTCCCTTTGGTGATTTATCAAAAGAGCACTTCCAGTATCGCTTCAAAATTGCCTCACTTGTGTTT
The DNA here is from genome assembly GCA_014549065.1 of Cardinalis cardinalis. Taxonomy (NCBI): domain Eukaryota; kingdom Metazoa; phylum Chordata; class Aves; order Passeriformes; family Cardinalidae; genus Cardinalis; species Cardinalis cardinalis. The sequence continues at coordinate 840,411 of JACDOX010000115.1, forward strand.
TCATCACAGACATAATTGTATGAAGAGGTTAGATTATCTCATCAATGGTAGAGGGCCATACTTAGTAATCAAAAGAGTCTTTTACAGCCTCTTTTTGCAATCTACTGTTAATGTCACACTTTTCTGCATATTTTCATAAAAGTATATTGAGATATCTTGTATAGGCGTGAATCACAAAGGTGTGAATCACAACTGAACCTGTATATGTGTGTCACTCAGATGACTTGCTAAACATTTTAACTTTTTCTGCATTGTAGATTGCAAATTTAAAGTCAGAGACTCCTTTTTTTTATTCTCCAAGTAGGTGTCAAATATTGAATTATTTTTATCTGGATACCCTAGCCCCAGATTAAGTACAAAGAACAGTAAAGTTCCTAAAGGGCTATCAGTTAAGACAAAGAATGTAGTATAGTGTATTATGTCTGACTGCTGGTATTTATTTATGTGGGCATTGTTTACAAAATGACAAATGCAACAAGTGGTTGTCCTGGTTCAGAGCAAATCTGGGAGAGAATTCCCAAAGGGGCTCTGGTAGGAAAGCAGATCCAATCAGCCCCTCCCTCCCTCACACGGTCCGGGAGAAAAGTGGAAAAAAAACGGTTTATTGAACAATAAAACCTAAACAATATTAACCAATAAAACCCCTTGCTGCTCCAAAAGGATGACAAACTGAGAAAACCCCGTCCCCGCGTTGCGGCTCAGCTCACTCAGTCTCTGATCAGTCCCTCCGGTGCTGGAAATGTCGCAGGCCAGGCCTGGCCCGGTGGGCCAGAGATGTGAGCTGCCGGTGCTCCCCTGGGTGTTCAGTCCAGAGCAGGTTTCAAGAGGTCCAAAGAAAAGGGAAAAAACCACAGTGCAGGGAACTTCTTTGCCTCAGCTAGCTAAAACTAACTAGAGACAAAAAAAGAGCTCTGTCCCGCTGTCTGTCTGTCCCTGTTGTCTGTCCAGGAGCCGGAATGTGGAGGAGTGAGTGCAGTGTCTGAAAAAAAACTGCTGCTCCTTCTCTCCCCGCCTTCACTCTCTGGAACACTCTTAAAGGTGCAAAACTTATTATTCAACATAAACAGAATGAGACGATTGGGGATAAAAACATCAWATAGTCAACCCAGGACAGTGATGTTTTCGCGAGTGTAATGACATTTGTCCAAATGTGACTTGTTATCCAAATGTGATAGATAATAGTTATCCAAATGTGATAGTTTAGAAGAAGAAAGCAGACAAGCACCTGGAAAAGGGAGCCCTATCCTACAGCTAATCCCAGGTTTGAGGATGCAGATGAATGTGGCTGCTGACATGAAGAGAAAGAGGAGTGGTTGCCCAGGCTGGCTGTCAAACTGCCTCTGTGGAGCCTTGGTGCTCAGGAAGCTGCAGGTGTGTGGGCCTCCACCCACACTGAAGCCTAAATTAATGCTCTTTAGTGGGTTTTTAGGCCTTTATTTTGAGCAGGGTTGAGTTTCCCACTGTCCCTAATAATCTGTGCTCTAGGCTGTCCTAAGTTGTGATGCCATCTCCACACAGGCAAACCACACAACTGTGAAACACGTCATTTCAACCATAAGCCCGCTCAGTACTTCTGTGCATGCATGGCACTATCATCTTGTACACAAATCTTAAAAAATCTCAGGCCATGGTTGCACAGTCACTTTAAAGTAACACAAATTGCAGCTAGAGCTGGGGAAGCAGCCTTGCTCATGTCACATCTCCCTCCAAACCTGCTCATGATGTTGTAATGTCCCTGTCAGCAAAAGGAACAGAGGGAGAAGGGGCAGGATTTGAGCAGTAACTTAGATCAAGCACCTGACGACGTGGCCTTCTGCAGAGAGTGCTGTGGCAGGGGTGTTATGAGAGAAGCAGAAGGATGCTCTGGGTGTTGCAGGGCAGGTGAGACTGAACTTTTCAGCTGAAGAATGGTGTGGATGGGCATTGGATTAGGAGGCAAAGCCGCCAGTTTGCACCATGGGTACAGTTTGACCTTGTCCAAGGGAGAATTGAAGATCTGGTAAGGCAAAAGGCTCTGAACCACTGCAGGCATGAAGAAGTACCTGGTAAAAAGGCAATGTAGATGTAATTACAATAAGGAGATACCTAAGCAAGAATGACACTCCGGTAGTCAATTAGGTCAATACCAGGTCCTTATAGGACATTGCAGGTAGACAATCTAAAAAGGAAGCTTGAGAGAAAAAATTAACTTCTGTAAAATAACTGTTTGACAAAAGAGAAGAGCCAATGTCTTCAAAAGCCCTCTTCAGTCCATTTGTTTTATCAAAGGGCTAAGAACATAAAAATGACATATCTACTGATTTTCAAGCTTTTGGTGGGCTGTGTATTGCCAGTGAGTGAGTAATTACCCTCTTACTGCCCTTGATCTTTGTAAAGGGGGAACAGGGACAAGCATTTCAGAAGCTGTAAAAGCTTTGTCGTTCAATTACCGTTGTTGAGAACATGGAGTGCTCAAAGGAGTTGTTTGAAAGGAAAACGTAGCTTTTACAGCTTCCAAAATTGTTGTGACAGGCTTTATTGTGGTCCTTGTCTTATCTTTTTCTGAGGAAATTGAAAGTGAGCAGCCACTTTAAAAGCTTTTTTTCTGTCCTTCTCCCAGCTCCTTCCAACATGTTAAATGGGATGTAAGTTTGTGTCTCAAGAGTGATGTCTAATCTGATGAATTTTTTGAGCTAAGTGCTTTCCTCTTAACTTTCCCAGCTCCCTGTGTACAAATGAATTCAGAGAGCAGAGAGCTTCTTGATGTTGTTTTGCATTTATCTTTCTCACATGCAGGTAGGCTAGTGATGCATTATTCCAGTTTTAAGGAGAGCAAGGTCTCCTAAGCCATGAAGAAAAGGCTTTATGTTGGACATGAATGAAAGAGGCTTCATACGACCTTAAGGTGGTGCCCTGAGAACAAGAATATGTTTTGTTTTATGTCTGTTTTTCTTGTTCTTTTTCTGTTTTAGAGAGACCAGCCATGATAATTTTGAAGTATTCCTGTGCTCAGGAGAATTCAAGACATCTGTTTGCTCGATGCTTTTCTGAATGTGTAAAGAAAGGGCTGTGTAGCACCTGATACAACAGTGTATGGCCAGGCGGCTTACTGACAGTGCTGTCACATCTCCAGGCTGCTGAAGATACTGGCTGAGAGAAGTGAGGCAAATATAGGGTAAATTATTTTACAAAAGAAAATTAAGTACATCTTTTGAGAGGTTCTGGTCTGGTCTCTTGAAGTTTTGTCAAATTCCAAAAGCAATAATAATATCCAAAATTATATAGCATACTCAGAAAGAATTAATTGCATTCCTGATGGTGTAACATGTAATTTCAACTGCTGGTAATCTGTACAAGTACAAACTTGTAGCTATTAAACTTGAAGTCAAATATTTTATAATCTAGGCATCAAAAAACTTGACATTTAATACTTTGAGGACTATTTCCACCATTGTTTTCAATTCATATTAGTCATGTTTAAAATTAAAAAATATAATGCAATATTGCTTGATGAAGAGTAGTTGGCTTCTCACATACCTTTTCCAAGGCAAGAATAATTAAAATAAATGTGAAGTTCAAAGAGAATTGGTTTAGTATAATATACATTTTATAATAGAAAGAATAGCTGAGAACAAAGTCAACAAAAGCAAAGGCCAATAGTGAAAGTTGAGTAAATTGTAATGGTTTTCATGCAGGGCAGTCACTGAAGGCAAACATTTCATCTGTAGATGTGTATATACATTTTCTGCTAAAAGTAATGGAAATAAAGTAGAGCTAACTGAGGGATGAAATGTTAAAAAGAAAACATTGAAACCTGCATGTGTGGAACCCATGGGCTTGAAAATACATGGGCAACCTCTGCCAGACATCATAGTTTTTCACTTCATGTGCAACAGGGGGCAAGTATGTTACTTAGGTTACTGCATACRTGTATGGAGGTAGCAATTGATGCCAACAGATAACATGAAGATGTTCACCTCACTTCTCTGTGTATAGCAATGGAAGACTTCTTTTTTACTGCAGTAAAACTCTGACAAAAGTGCTGTACCAGCTTGCCATTAGCTAATGAAAAATGTAATGTTTCAGTTCCATTTTACCAATTTATTTTTGGAAAATAAGACCAAATCTAGAGCAGACCGTATCRGTAAGACCTGCCCCAGCAAACACTCTAAAGCAAATTATACTAGTGCCCCTGTCACTCAAGCTGGATCCCAATACTTCCTTTTTCAACCCAGGGTTTGGTAAGACAAGGGAAAATTGACTTGAAAGATTTCTTCTAAAGATCCAGATCTCTTACATTCAGACTACTGTGCCTCCCTGAACCTGTACTTCATTCACCACCCTTGTTTCCCTGAATCCCTCTGTAGGACAGGCACTGCTTATGCAATTCTTCTGGTGCAGACAAAGATGACACAGGGGTGATGTCTTCTGAGAGCTGGAGTTTAGACAGGCATCCTGCTCAGGGAGGGAAGGGAGAGCTTTAGAAAACTATGAGATACTTCAGGAAAATATATTGTTTGGGGTTCTAGCAAAAATTTTAAGAGACATGTTCTTTCTCTGAAACTTTTGGTAGAAAAATCTCTACTATTCTAATCATCTGTAGTCCTCAACTACAATGGAAAAAAGAGTAAGAAAGACAAAACTGCATGTGAGAGTCAGTTCATTAGTATCTTCCATTCAAAACCACTAACACTTAATGAGAACTATGGWACTAGCATATAAATATCTCAACAAGATAGAAAATGTTTACAGAAGAAACATTTAGAGCCTAAAAGCTGCTACTTCTGTGGACATATTACAAGTTCAAGGTAAAAGTCACAAAGTTTCCTCTCTGCAGTGAGTTTAAGAAAACGAAAACTTAAGTGAATGACGTTTGACAAGTGAATGGGAAAGTAAACAAAACATCTATAAAAAAAAAAGAAACCAGTGAAAATAATATTTTCCATTTTTCACTGATAATTATGGCTCATTGAGAGAGGCGGAGGTGAAAGGAAGGAAAGCAGAACCTTTCAAGTTTCCTCTATTCTCCTTTTCATGCATAAGGACTGAAAAACTGCTAAGTGAATCAATATAACCCTTGTTTTGAATTGTGGAGTACTAATCACACTCCTCAAGAGAACGTGGCATATGTTTCTTTTGATAGGATGTTATTGATTCTTTGTCTCATTAAAGTCTAAAATGCAGGTGAGTTCTTTCTTTAAAAAATAATTCTTTCGATAAAAAATAGTACTTGCTGCAAAAGGTGCTCTTAATAATTTCATTGCTAGTAACTGACATTCTCTTTCTATGGTTTAGTGATAAATACACTTCAATTAATAACTACTTGATAATGGATCTACTGATGTTGTGGGTATATTAAAATTTAGCACTTTGAGGAAAGTATTTCTCATTATATATAAAACTAGCTAATAGGATCTTTAGAAAAGTTGAAGGATTCATCAGATACATAAAGAATGAAAGAATTTTAAGGGTTTCAGATTTCATCTTTGGTGCTTATGGAATGATTTCCTTTAGTCTTTAGCGTTTTTGTCATTTTGCAATCACAAAAGGCTGGTCTCTTGTCTACACAGAGCTGTACATGAAGGGAGTTATTTCAGATGCCTCACTCTGTTTTCAGCTTCTCTAATCTGTTTTTTCAGCATCAGTCCTATGTGAGGCCAAAAGGTGACTTTCACAGCCATGTACCAGATCTTCAGCTAAATTGGGCAGAGACCCCATCTTATAGGTATGGATGTTTTTAAGCTCCTAATAAAGCTTTTTCTTGTTCTTCTCCCTCTTCCCTCATCCTTATCCTAATGTTCTTTCTGCAGATGAAGACATTAATTTTAAGCCCAGAGGAGCAAGTAAAACACACATCTACAGTCTCCAGCAAGAGGGTGAGGAGAGAGGGACTTGCACCAAGAGCTTGAAATTATTTTTCAAATTCCTATGCATGAGGTAAGCCTACATTAAACAAACAAAAACCTAGTGATTACTACATTTTAAATGTTATTTAGAACACATCCTTTTCCCCTGCTCTCAGGAAAATCTCACAGGGCCTCAGTAGGTTGCTGTGGAGCTAATATAGAAGGTAGTATAGCAGGGTCCTTAGGGGTCACCACCACATGTGAGGGAGGGGAAAGTGAAGAATTGAAGGACACTGAGTGTGAATATCCCCTTTCTCCAAACTCTGTTTCTGTGCATTATCATTCTTTGCAAAACTCTCAGTCTCTTTTCATAATTTTTATATTTTCTTCCCCTTCAAAACTTAACTAGAAATAAAATTTTCTTTGTTCTCATCAGGGCAAGCCTGAGATAAGAGTATTTGTTGAGGTTGTTGCCTCAATTAAAGAAGTTGAAAGTTGCTGGTGATGTGGATTCCCAAAACAGCTGTGCAGAGCATTGAGGGAGACTAGCCAGGTCATGGAAGTCTTTTCGCATCCTCCACCTATGCTTGTCTCTCCCCCTGTAGATATGAAGAAATGTGTTTTCAGGACCTCATTGAGGAAAGAGAAATGTTCACCTTCTGTGCTCTTCACTTCTCTCTTTGGAAGTACAGTGGTCATTCTGGCAGCGCCTCTGGAGAAATGGGAAAATTTATGGATAAAATCTCCCTTTCTTGCTGAGAGGCATGCTTTATCATTGCTGCTGGCAGCTGGAAATAAAGATCAGTAAACCACTATGTCCTGGGAATGACTGCAAAGCAAGCTATTGCTTCGTTTCTCACCCTTCCTCAATTTCCCTGTGGGCAGTCTAAGCAAACAACAGGTCTCCCACAAGTCAGGAGCGTACTCTGCAGCCCTTTGGCTGCCAAAGTAAGAAGTACACCATGATTAAAAATGTTGTAAATACATCCATGGCCCTGTGTTCTTAACTAACTATGGTTTTGCCTTTCTTTGTTGTTTTATTACATCTCATTGCTGTTTCATTGCCTGTGAAATGGATATATGGGGAGAGACTCAACAGGATATTCATAGCCACGGAAACAGTCTCTGACCAGCCTGGCTTAGCTATTAAAGCTTAACACTGATTTGCATGCTCTTGGTTTTGCACAGGCTTTTTACCTGCTAAAAATGCTGAAGRCTTCACAAAACAGATTTTGAGGTGGCAGAGATTATCTTGCATTACATTATGAGGATTTCTGATGGAGAAAATAAAGTCTTGGAGTTTCACCACCCTCATAAGGTTATGGAAAGCTTGAAAAGGCTCAGCCTGGAGCCGTCTGATCAGCCAAAGCCCCTGGGACAACATTTGCGGAATACGGGGATGCCTTAAAATATGGAGTTAAAACAAGTAAAGTAGCAAAACCATACATGTCTCATTTGTTACATTGTTTTGTGGATGCTTGAAATATTGATTCATGCATTGGGCTAGATTTGTATGAAAAGCTGAGGTTTATCAAATGTGTAGTATGCATTTTGTAGTGGTGTTCATGTTTCCATTTCCAGTGGTGTTCATGATTTTGGTGAAAAGGTTTTGTTATTACGGGAGACATTTGAAAAGAGATGTATTACTCTGGGACCAGTTAACAGATCAGAAGAGTAATTTTTCCTTTCTCATGTAGAGGTCTCTGCATGGTCAGTGAAAAAAAAGTATGCTCCCAGATTTGATACAAGAAGTATTACTTCCTTACTCAGATACTTGAATTTGATATGTACCTCTTAATGCGAGAGGAAAATGCCAACTTTACACTGTCATTAATATTAACATTACCTGAAACAGTAATGCTTTTGCAGGTCTGGCTTGAGTTTTGCATTTTTCCATTTTCACCCTCTTTCTCTTAATTATGGCATTGCTTATTTCCTGCTTGACTGACTTCCCATGTCCTTTATCCCCCCTCTATTTTCAGCTAACTTCTTTCCTGTAKTTACAAAGGCATTAAGCAGAACACAGTCCTTAACTCAGTACAGACCAGGAAGCAACAGAGTGATGTAAAACTGTTTGAATTTGTTCAGAAAATCAAGGCCATATGCAGGTCTAGCCCCAAAAAATAAGAATGCTTCTGAACACCTGCCAAAATAAATAATTTCAGCAAACATGTATGTATCACCCTAATGTAGATGTTAGATTTAGTTGAGTATCTTCTTTAGTAGTGCCTAATGCTTTACAGCTTCTATCAAATCTTTGGCTGAGGAATGTCTCTTTTCCAACATTAGTATGAAATGTCTTGTATTCCATATTGATTTTAACTACTTACTTTACAAAATATAGTAGAGCTTGTGCTGCGAAAACTATTTATTACACAGAATCTGTTTCATTTGCTTATCATCTTAGTGCATCCTCACTACTTTAATCAATTTTTCATGACCTTGATGCCATTTGTCTGGCTGGGGAATTGTTCACAGTTACAGTGAATGTAAACATGGATGTACTGTAAATACCAGTCTTTTGCAGTAAGTGAAGTTATAACAATTTCTCCTGTATCTTTGCCTCTTAGGGCAGCTAAACCCAAGGTGTGGTCATACATTTCATTTTTCAACAGCGGTAGACAGCATCTGTGTCAATAATTCTTTTCCTGACTCTATTCCCATTCCTCCCCTGCTCAGCAAGGGTTATGACAAACATTCTGTACAGGGCAGACGTCAGCTCTGCCAGCACAGGGCAGCCAGCCTGGCTGAGAGCCTTGGCTGGGAGCTACTGCTTGTGCTTGGATATGGAACTGAAAAGGTCTCATCCACCTCTGAAAGGCTATAGTATAATTTGCAGGGGTAAAAAGGAACTGGTATCATAAAATGTTATAATATAAACTACTATTTTTCATTCCTGATGTTTGCTATCAAGTTAAGTATTCATTCAGCTTCACTGGTGATAACAAAGCCATTGTATACAACTAATTTAATCATTGTGAAAATCTGGCATGTGAACATAACTTACTGCCTATTGGCCTAAATTTCTGTGCTCCAAGCAGACTTGGCCATGTGGAAAAAAATTACATGCAGAAGGGCAAAAAGTCACCTGGTATCCTGCCTGAATTTTCGTGGTTTTCCTTCCTTGATTTAAAACTCAGCTTCTTACTTGTTATTTTCTCCTCATGCTACCTGTTATTTAATGACTGAGATTAATCTGGCCTGGTTTTTACTTTACATGTTGGTGTGATATATTAATCTGAACTGGTTAGGTTATAGTTACTCTGATGTACAGAGTTACTCTAAATGTACAGAACTATAATGTTACAGAATTTGATTTATCTAGAAAAGAGCGATGCTTCAATGTCATGTCTAGTAAGTCTGCACTGAATACATGCTTTTTATCAGCTTAGTTGTAGCCATCTACTTTAGAGTTTATAGGGCAGCAAGCTTACAGGAACGTTCAGTTAAAGGAAAGACAGAAACCATTCCCTTGGGCTCTAATACTAGGCAACAGCACCTGACTATACCTTATCAGCTCCCCTTAGAAATCAGTTTTCACATAAAAATCTGTATGGATTTGTAATCTAATAGAGCAATATAAAATAAGTAAAACTGATTTAAGTTGCAAGTCATTAAATGTATTTTTGCATGTTACATACTTTGCATGTTATACACTTTTGCCAACCCCGATGTGTCCTCCTCTGCATTACAGGTGACAGAAAACAATCTGCAAGCCTTTTTAAATGTTAGTTACTGGCTGGAATTTTCAGCTGTCTTCAGGCTTGTTAGGAGTTGGATGATCAAGTGGGCTGGTATTGCCCAGTAATGTCTGTGTACTAAAYGTGCCTTACTAGGTAGTATTGGTTTCCTGACTGTCTTACAGGTAAATTTTGGTTAAATTTTTAACTCCCTCTACAACACGCATCAGGTAGCTCTCAAATCCTCCTGCTCCACAGAGCATAAATTGACAGGATTGTAACTGCACYCTAAATCAGCCCTCAATGATTTGAGTTTATTGTAGTCTCACAGAGAAAGTCTCAAATGTCCAGACTCTGTGCAGCAGAGTCTTTGTACTACACCATCATTTCCAACAAAAATACCTGAAGTGATGACTGTGAAATGCTGGAATATTTCAGTCCAATGAGCTATAGCTCACAGCTCACACATAAATGCAGTTTGTTTTGCAGCAAATTCTGAATGTGAAGTACAGTCTATAGAATCAGTAGGTACAATTACAGAGTGTCCAATGACCTCTTAACTGTCTGTGTATCAAAAATGCGGCAACTTTCTCTTCTGCAGAAAGGCAAATATTAGTGTGCTCTGGTCTTGCTAAACCAAACCCTCCATTCAATGATATTTCTCATACATTGTGAAATACTTTTAAAATAAGCTGTTACTTTTATGGGGAAAAATATATTTATATTTGACTTCACATAGGAAATGGCTCCTATGTTCACTATCATGAATCAGATTCTTATGAAAAAAATACATTAAATGATAGGATCATGAGGGAATTTTTAGCAGATGGCAAGATTGTTTCCACCTAAGAAGAGTAAGGTAATAACCATGTCTGTTGGTTGTGTTTGTCCTTAAAGTCTTGTAGTCTCACTGGTTTAAGAGGTTTCCCACTTAGATCAGGCTTTAGAGGAGGATGAGATTTTGAAAAGCAAAAAAAGCTTGTGACATGGTAGATAGTAACTTATTTTCAGTTTAATCTAGAAGCAAACAGCAGTGGAAAAATTTTGGAGGCCAATAACTTTGCATATATATTTAAAAGCATTATTTATAATTTCAACATGTAAACTGTTACATCTGAAAAATACTAAATGTGGTAAGAATATTTTATCAGACAAAAAAAWTCCAGAGAGAAACGCCTCCAGATTTGGAGGTACTGGACTTTTGTTTTTTTTCAGTTAGACGACAGAAGTCAGCCTTAATTAAAAACCAAATAAAACTAAAACAAAATACTCAAAAAACCCCCACAACTTTTTAAAAATAAATTTACTTCAGTGATAACTAGTGGGCAACTAATTCCTCCTCCTTGATGCTTTGGTGTTCTATGAACGAGGACATGACAGGTCRAGGAAAAGGGTCAAATGGGCCTAAAAAGTATAACTGTATGAATAGTGCTGTAATGCCCATGCCAGAGCACACAGCCTGGGACATCTGAAAATTCCAAATGTTTCATAACGTGTCAGGAAAAGTCCTCTCAGTGGTTTAGTAACCTTTGGTCCTAGATTTGAGCCTGTGGTGCTTCGGGCATCTGAGTCACAAGGTTGGTGATGTTTGCTGTAAGCRTCTGCATCATGTGGAGGTCTGCATAAGCACATTGCCTAGAAATCACTGTTACCTGAAGGCAGACCCCTGAATTGAGCATCTTTTCCTGCTTGCTACTGCAGAGAAGAAGCTGTTATATCCTGCTGACTTGTATCAGCAAATTAGCCTCAAAAGCATATGTTGATATCTAATTTTTTCTTTCCTTTTTTTTAACTAGCCATTGTAATTTTGACAGTTTAAAAGAATTGAGAAAATAGTCAATCATCAGCCAAATCAAGTATGTATTTTCCTTACAAAGAAGGAGAATTCTTACAAAGAATATCAAATAGTCTCTTGTTTAAGTTAAACATTTCATTTCAATTTAAAAAAATGACTGCTAATATTGAATTTGATTTTGTTTACAGTGTAGAGTTAGACATTTCAAAAGTAAACTCATCTTCAGCTGAAAGAACTCAGTATGGGATATGAACATCAGAATTAAGCATAGGAATGTTCTTTTTGGGGGATTTTTTTTTTCCTATACATAATAAGCAACTGTCAAAACACTGAGATGGTCATGAACTCTGTGGTATCACTAAGTTGCTGGGTATTTTTTATTTGTCCTTTTTAATTAAAAAAAATAGCCTTTGTTGTAATTTTTAGCAAGAGAATCACTCAGTTCTTGTTATGGAGACACAGAGAGAGTGCATCTCTCTCTATTTCATGGACGAAGATGGGAGACTGTGTGACCAGGCTGCTCCCACTCACAGTTCTGTGGCACAAAGTGCCAGTGATGCATGTAGAGGGCAGCTGGGTGACATTGCTCTGCCCTGCAGCCAGTCTGGCCGAGCCACTGCGTGCTTATCATGTCTGGGTGCTACAACAGGCTTTAAAAGAGCTCTGATGTGCACTGAAAGCTTTCTGAGATTTGATTCCAAGCCAAGGAGATTGGGTGGCTTGTGTGCCGAGTTGAGTGGGCTTGGCACAGGGCTCTTTGGCCCTGACCTTTGCTAGAGGCTGGGGAGTGCAGGGATTTGTGGAAGAAAGCAAGTAACAGCTCTGGGTGATTAAAAGCTGACACTTGGGTCTCAACAGCTTTGGCAAAACCAAGCATTGTTTTCCCAAGCTGAGAATCTGCCTGCTAGGATGACTCACAGTCAGCTGGACAGCCGYGCTGTGCTCGCTTTTCTTCCTTCCCCCACCCTGCTCCCAGCCTTGTCTCAGAACACCCTGGTGCCACCTGGTGTGTGGCTGCACACTTGTGACTACTATTCAACTCCTACTTAAATTTTGGCTGATGTAGCTCAAGCTAAGGCATGATGTATGCAGGAGCGGTGTCATTAGGCAGCCAGAAAGAGCTAAAGGGTCATTTTGCAGCCATTATCATCCACAAATTGCTGTCCATCTTCTATGGCAGGCAGTTTTGTCAGAATCTGCTGTCCTCTGGAAATGGTAAAGATCAAATATTCTGGAATAAAAACTGGAATAAGCTGGAATATCAAAAATATCAGCTTTCCTCCCCAAAATTGAAGTGACTCCAACAGCATCACAACTGCTGAGGCCTTCATGTTTTCAATTGTGACACAGGGTACACCCGCACTGTAGTGTAGGAGGAAGGATGAGCAACTCACCACAGGCTAGGTAACATTTTTTATCCTCCTGGGTACACAAATTGAATTAAGTGTTATAAGTCATGAAACCTTGTGAAACTCCTTTACCTGCAAGGTAAAAGACTGAATTAATGAGATAGGTTAGTCTGGTAAAAGTGGATTGAGCTCCTGTTTGTCATGATTGCTTGTTGTATTTTTTAATGAGCTCAGGAAATAAAGTTTAAATCAGAGTATGCTGTCATGTAAATCCAAGCTATTCAAATGGACCACAACAGCCCTCTGATGAGTGGCTGCTTCCCTGCAGGTGTTTGGAGAGGAACAATATGTCCTTGTAGATGTAGGATGGAGTTGCCCTGATGCTGCTGCCTCAGCTGTGTTTTGGGGATGTCATTTTAAAGGCAATACTCACTACTTGYCTGCTTTTTGTTTTGTCACTGTGAAGGCACATGATAAAAGTTAGCAAAGCTTTTCATGGTTTTAGTTTTCCACTTTAAAGTCAAGGATACTACTACTCAAACAAATGCAATGGAGAATAGTTCAGATAWATTTATCACTATATTTATTCCTTTATGCAAATCCCTTAATATTTGAGTTGATAAATTAAAGAAGTTCTACATCTCAGTGCTTTTATCTATGGCTTTAGGACTGTCTGCACTGTACCTGACCGCTTATTAAGTTGTATCATAAATACTTACTGAATATTCATGATACAAACATCAAGACACTACTATATTTTAAATGGATCTATGGTAATTTTAATTATAATAATGCCATCATAATCTAAAAGGAGCATTGCAAATTTGCTTGAAATTCTGAAATTTTAAGTAAACTGCTGAGTTCCATGCTTATGTTAATAATCTATGAGTAAACATTTATATATATATGTATTTGCACACTGTGGAAGACAGAACTGCTTTTACTGAATGATGTGTTGCTGCTCCTGATGAAGACAAAACCCAGCAGAACATTGATGATCTTTAAGAGGGGCTCCTCTTTAATGTCTTCATTTCAATATCACTGAGTCATGCACAATGTATTCCTTTAGGATGAAAAGAATGACAGGGAACATATATATATACCCACATGATTTATATTTCATGTATGTGTGAACATGCTTAAAGCTCCCTCAGTCTCGTTGTTCTTTAACAGTAATTCACTGCAGGAAGCAGCAGCAGTTCTTGGAATCAGGGCAGATAATGTAATTACAGTGAAGTGTAGTAAAAGTTAAAACATACCACATCTATCGAAATATTTGGTTGTGCTTAACTAGTTCTGCCTTTGGTTCTATTTTCTAGCAGAAATCCCATTTTATAAAATGAACTCTCACTGTTTTGAACACTCTTCATAAAAACAGGGTTCAGTTTTACAAGTTGCTTTTTGTAGGTCTTTATTCAGGTCTTGCTGTGTTCAGCCAAAGCAAAGAGTGGCTGCTGTGCTTGGGGAAAAAGTGGAGTAAGACATATTGGAGTCTCATGAATACATTCCACAATCTCATTGAGTTTTTGCCTCTAGGAGATGGTGCCTTTGCTCCCTGCTGCCTTAATGGTTGAATCTGTTGAGTCTCTGTATCTATACTGTCAAGCATGGCAAGCCAAGTCAGAAGCTTGGCACATTTCCAGAATACAAGTTTCAGTAGCTCTTAGAGGAAAAGGTGCTGAGGAAGATGAAATTAGGAACTCATTCTTCCTCTAGTGTTGGGTTTTATTTTTCTCAACAAAAATGAATTTTGATCATAGTGATGACATGAATTTTACCATAACTGGTAAAATTTTCAGAGGATACAGACTCGGTAGCATGGTTAATAATAAAGAACAAATAGTACTATAAACAGTCTTACAAGTAGAACGTGATACCAGATTTCCTGTATATTTCAAGGCTACTCAGAAGAATAAAAGAAATTATTTTCCTTGGTTCTTTTTCCTCTTGATATTTGACGCTGGGGAAATTATTCCATCTGATTTGGAAGCTGAAATACTGAAAAGTGACATGTAGTTGTTTTCACTCTCATTTTTAATGTTAATGTGGAGTTGAGTCCAACAATGCTCTCTGAAATCTGGCAGCATTTACTCACATGAAGTTGTCATTGATATTGATTGTAAAGGACAAAGCAGGATATATTCCCCCTCCCTGCAAGTTATAAAATAACTGAAAACTCTATTTTTGAAGAGAATGAGAACTGACTACTAATTTTTGTCAAATTCTGGCCTGTTTTTTCAGCCAGTTTTCTCCAAATAGAGGAAAATTTGAAATGCTTCAGTTTGATTCATTATTAAATGAAACACATTGAATCTGTGTTGGATCACAGATTAATTATTTTTATAAGTTACTTAAAATTATTGTGGTACTCAATATATAAATATTTAATTTTATATTGATCTGAAATGGAGGCTTTTGCTACTGTTCAATTGCTTTTCTCATTGCTGAAACTATGGGTTTGGGGGAAGAGCCAAGAAAGCTCAGAAAATGTTCTTCAGCATCATTACAGCAATGATGGTATCTACATTTGCAAAAGCACTTAAGACCCTTTGATGTCTTTGGAGAGCTTCTGATCAAAAGTAATGGAAGTTTTCTGATTGACAATACCTGGGTTATTTGTGTGATAAATATATAAGGGTATTTCAYACACAAACAGAAGCAGTTATGTACATAAAGTACTATTGTAATTTGGTCAGTGATGGTTTTTTGTTTCTGTTATTTTCTCTCTTTTCTAATTCATCCTGAAATAGAATAGGAAGAGATGGGATAATAAAGAGGAATGTTCTTCATTATAAGTTATAGACTTAAGTTCTGCATGTACTCATGCAGTAGTCTAACACATCCAATTGGTTTTTCATGCATTAGCTAACATAATTCCAAAAATTAAACACACTACATGTGCAGCTTTTGAGCTCCTGAATTACTGTATGCCTTCATACTTGTTGTTCATTTTATCCTCCTGAGTGAGGATACTTGGCTTTTAACAGAGTAAGGTTTGTAATGCATCCTGTAAAAAATTCTTAGCTCTGGTGCAAGTATGTGAATGTAGGGGGAAAGTTGCCAATTTTTTTGGGGTGCATTGCTGTGTTTGTGAAATGGTGTGAATAATTATGGCTTGTATTTTTAGCCAATTTTAGTATTGTGTTTACTAAAGAGTCCAAATTTTTCAAATCTACAAGTTCATAGCAGCTCTAGTCCATTAACCTCACCTGAGAATTTCTAGATAGATGTTATAAATAGACTTCTATTCCTCATATTAGGAAACCATTTTTATGAAATATTGCCTGTTGCACATAAAAGCAGTTCAGTGTTGAGTGGCATAGTATAGATTTCTTCCACAGATTACTCCTTTTGGGGGGAAGTTGACCAAAATCCAGGAGTGGGCTCCAGGATCTTGCAAGGTTGTGTAAAACAGGCTTATCTTTATTTATGCATTAAAAAGACTTAAAATTGAAGCACAGAATTATTATCAGGTCTGTATGGTACAGTATTTGATTTCTGATTTTTCCAATAAACACAGACTTCATTTCTTGACGTTGAAAATATTTGGAAGTACACTGGATCAAAATATTTGAGAGATGGTCTATCAGATCTCAGGATCATTTGTTATTGCCTCTTTGTATGAAACAGAAGCTCACGCTACTTACTTATCTTGCCTTTTCATTAAAATTCCTGTGGAAGCTGACACTCTTTCAGGAGCAAAGCTTGCTTGCCAAAGTAATGTCTGGCAAACAGAATATAGAAGAGTAAAAGTTAATCATTTGTACTGCTATTTGCCTTAGTACAGTACATGAGCTCAGTATGTCTGGGAGCTTTATTTGCAAGGGAAACCAGCATTCAGCAAGGAAAGGTATAAATTTATAACATGTTGGTTACTTCTATTTCCTTATGCAAATAGTTCTTTGAATACTCAGCATGGGAAAGCTTTCAAAACACAGCAGCCAACCTCTCACAGAGATGTTTGGAGCTGACATAGGGAATGTGGCATTATTTTATAGCCTAGCTAAGTGTTCACTAGGTTTCTCATGTACACAATCCACAGGATAATGCTGCACTGGGTGCATTAATTATCTGTAGGGGTTTGTAGGCTTTAACCTTGATATTTTATGGCAAAGACACTCAACCGTGTTACTATTATGAGAAGTTAACGGTGTTGGTTATTTGATGGTTAGGTTTACCAATATCTGTGCTGTCCTTCTAAGCCACAGGAGCAATAGGAAACATTGTCTTGGACGTAAAATGCCTAAAATCACAGTTGRGAGAGTGATTACTTGTAACATAACATGGTGCTTTCTCATGTGTTTGACAGGCTATTAATTTTTATAGGTTTAAGCTGGGAAGATYCTCTTACTACTTCATTAAGTTTTATTTCTGTTCAGTTAATGGAGGTGCGCCTCTGAGCAAGGAGAAATTTTTAATCCTGTTTATTTGTCTTTAAACTCTATGCAGAAAGAAAAACCTGAATTCTCCTGAAGAATTATTTGTACATATATCATTACAAAGTGGCCATCATATGGTTTCACTAGGATTTTCTATAATGGTGTAACTAGCTGCCCACAGGCTCTCTGTTCCACCTGAATAAATAGTATGATACAGCTTTTGTCATAGGGGACAAGAAAATTCAGTGTGGCCAATATGTTGCTGTCTTTGTCCTTTGGTTGATGTTGAAAGAAAAGTTATGAAAAAACTCTGAAAATATAGGCTTATTTCAGAAATCTTACATGTTCTTTTCCCTGTCTCAGGGGAATCCTGAATCCCAGTTAAATGTTTGAAAATAAAGATAAAAGTAAACTTTAAACTGGATTTCAGCAGGAAATATGATCATGTAATATTTGGGTTTGAAGGATCATAAATATCATCTAGTTCCAACCCCTCTGCCATGGCTGGGGACACCTCTCACTAGGCAAACTTTCTYAGAGCTCCATCCAACCTGGCCTTGAACACCTTCAGGGATGAAGCATCCACAGCTCCTCTTGGCAACCTGTTTCAGTGTCTCACCACTCCCACAGTAATGAATCTCCTCCTAGTATCTCATCTAAACCTACTCTCAGTTGTCCTGTCACTACCTGCTCTTGTAAAAGCCTCTGTCTTTTGTTGAAGGCTTCCTTCAAGTAGTGGAAGGCTGCAATTAGGACACCCTGAAGCCTTTCCTTTTCCAGACTGAACAAACCCAGTACTCTCAGGCTTTCCTCACAGGAGAGGAACTTCATCATTCAAATCATCTTGTGCCTCCTCTGGACTCACTCTAACAGGCTGATATCCTTCCTGTGCTGAGGATCCCAAAGCTGGATGCAGCTCTGGGATCTTCCCAGCCATGGGAAGATTCTTATTCTCACAGAAGTGAGAATAAGAAACCAGAGGACTCAACATTTCACAGGGAAAAGTCCTCAATACATGTGGATTTCTATAGAAAGCAAACCCAGTGAAGAGGGTAACAAGTAGCATGGACTTGCAGTAATTATCAGCCTTGGTGAGGAAAATAGTTCTCTAGATAAAGGGTAGAATACCTGAAAAATGTGACTGATTTGGAGTACAAGTCATGTGGGAACTGCCATATGTATGTCAAGTTCTCAGACCTAAGAGTAGGAGACGTTTCTATTGCAATTTGAGTTTTCTTAAGCAGAGAAATAAACTTWTTTTKTTTTTGGAGGCTAAACTCCCCCATGTGTGCTGGTGGAACATCTCATGGAGGTGAATAGAATGGGATAAATTATTTCAGGTAATTTTTCTAACATTATCCAGTGAATCTGGAGAATATTAAGACACTGAGAAATAATTCTCAATAATGTGATCTCRTTTTGTTCATCAAGTCCAACTGTTAACTGAGCACTATCATCCAAAGAAAATAATAAAATATTGTTTGAAGTGTTTGTGATCTTGGAGACGTTTGAATTATTACTGTAGGAGTAATTCTGAATTTATGTTATGCCATCCTTAATGAAATTGTGATACATTGTTACAATACATTCCTCTCTGAACTTAGTCCTATGTTAAAGACTGAAAGACCCAGCCTTGCTAAGTCTCTGTCAGTATCCTTATTCCCAGAGTGGTCATAAATGAGTTTGAATGAATTTTTCCCCCCTGCAGTGGGCTGCAAATGATGGACTAAAGGGAAATTAAGATCACTTTCTCTGGTGATTTGGTGGAGTCAAAAGGAGGGTGGAAGTACATAGCCTCTCTATCCATGGGATCAGCAGGAAGCTGCAAGGCCAGGCAGAAAAGTAGGGAGAAAAGGATTTTACTGGAGTAGGTGATATCTTAGTCTAGTTGGGTAGGATAGCAGCCTGGTGTCTATGGTGTCTCCCTTGCTTGTTTAGCCATAATGAAAACTTCTTGGAGTTTGGACCTGTCTGACAAGAAAATATACGGTAATCTAGCTAATGGAAGAACTATAATAAAGTATGAAATAAAGTATGACTACTGAAAACATTGCTCACATCAGATACTCCTCAGATAATCCCCACAATGAAACACTTGCATTAATCCTTTATCAAATGATTTTAAATCCAGCAGCTTGCTCTCCTTGTTTTGAACTTCCTATCCTTGTTGCTTCAGACAGAATTCTTTCTGGCTTCAGTAAAGGCCATATGACTCTAGAAAATACGCAATAAAAATGATACATTGTTCTTTTCCTTCTGACAAATTCATTCTTCAGTCGGAGACATCCCTGTGAAATGCTTTGATCTGGGTTGAACAGCATGCTAGCTTATATTTCAAAGCCAGGTATAGAGAAGAGAAGAAAAAACAGCTTTGGTCTTTTCCATTTTCTTTTCTCTTTTTGTTTGTTCAGAAGGACTCTTAACCACACTCTTTCTCATCTTGCATGCAAATTGCTCCCAAGATCAAACCATAGATGACATAAGAAGGACTGACAATGGTTACCTACYAACCACAAGATGAAAAAGCCAACTTTTTCAGAATAGTTTTCTCCAACCCAGCTTCCAGAAAACCTGATGTTTACTTTCTCCTTGAAGAAATTGAAAGACTTAGCTAAGATTTGTGACAATGAAGTAGTTACACACAAGAGAATTTTCCTACTTGGTATTAACTGAACATGATATTAATTATTATAAGGCTAGAAATAAACTGTTATCATTGGTATGCACTAGGAGAAGTATAGATGTTTTCACAGCACTCAGCTTCTAAATGATTTTTTTTTTAACTTTGTCACAAAACCTGGAATTTGTTGATTTGTTGTGTGATGCTTCCTTGACTAAAGGGTTTTTTTTTTGCTACACTAAGAGAATACCTGAACAAACAAACTTTAATTCTTGTGAATCCTTCCCTCTCAGTGGGGCTGATATTTTCTTTCTGGCTTGGTTTGGGTCTTGCAGCAGGAACTGACTGCTATAAAAACAGCATTCTCTCCTCCATCAGCAAAATGAGTAGAATAGAAAGTCACAGCTTGACAGACCTTGAATTGCTGCTGTCCTCCTTACAGTCAAGCTGAGATTTTGAAGCAGTGTTTGGCTGTCTCATTGTTTTAGAATGCTCTTTGTTGCTTTCTGCTGCACTGCATCACTTTTCCATGGGAAATGTTCCATCTAAGTTTGAACATGKCAGTTCTGCTGTGTACTGTGGTGCACTCAGTCTGTGTTTTGCTCTCATCTGCAGTTTACATCTGCAATGCTGGCTGCATCTTGTAACTTGTCTTGTGTGTCTGTGTTGCAGCATAARAATGCTTAAAACTTCCCTCCATAGTAATTCAAATTAAGATGTTTTTATTCCAGTAGTTGGTCCCTACTCTACTATGTAGTTGAGAAAAAGTATGCCAGTTTAAAGCTAATAAGGGGGCAAGAAAGGACTTACTGCACAGGGATAAAAAAGATTACCTTTCTCTTTAGATAGCATTAGAAATGCCTCATAGCTTCATGTTAAGTTTTATATCCCTTGGTGGATATTTCATTTCAAGAAAGATGTGGGCAACCTGGAGGGAAAACAGCGAAGGTCTGAGAATGGTTAGAAATCCTGAATATACGACATACCAGAACACTTTGAAATTATTTAAGTTCTTTAGGGAAAAGAAAATTGATCTTGAAGTAACTAAAATCTTCTGCAAAAAATGAAATATATTTCCTTCATATTCATAGTTGATAGAATTTAAAAAATAAAAAGAACCATCAATGAGGTTTATGGGCTCAATATTAAGAGGCAACTTCCTGATGATAGGAACAATCAAGTACTAGAACAGGAATCATAATCATTGCCATTTGAGGTTTTAAAAACCAGATTAACTAATATTTTCCTGTAATTATGTAGATATAGTTCATCTTGCCCAGGGCTGAGAAAGCACACCAGATGTTGTCTTGAGGTTTCTCTGGTCTTTTGTTGCATATGCACTTACCAGCATCAAGTAATGAAAGGAAAGGAGGAGTGACCAGATTGCTGGAAGTGGAGGGGAGCTTTCCTGACTGGACCATGGTCACCACCAAAGACCTGGATTTCTGTTTGGTTGTAACTCCTGCAGAAGTCAGAGCACAGCATTGTGCAAACCTTGAAGTAAGTTGGAAATTGTATGTAAAAATGAAAACACCCTCACACACTGTACATATAGAGTGGTGATTAGATCAGTTCTGCTCAGTGTGTGTATCCTTTAGCAATTATTAGAGTAATTGCGATAAAATATACAATAGAAGGATGTCTTGCAGTTTTTCAATATGCAGACTAATTGACCTAAAAAAGAGTGTTATGTTTTATAATTTTTATTAAGATGCAACACTGCAAGTAAATTGAGTCTAATACAGTGTACAAGGCAATAAGATTGAATTAGATTTTTTAAAGAGATTTTTTTCCCTCTTCTATTTAAGTGCTTCCTTATTCTAATGCTTTAATGTCCGTAGGGTTTGTAGAACACCTACATAAATTTGATTATACTAAATTACTCTATTTTCTCTGAGCCTGGAGCATTTCATGTGCACATAGACAAAAAGGAATCTAATGATAAAGCACATCGGAAAAATCACATCTATATCTGAGCTCTTTGTGTATGCCAGTTTCACACTTTAGTTCTTTAAACAAAACAATGCGAAGACAATGTACAATGGCAGGGTGTTTTATGGCATGTGCTATTGGCTGCAAATTTGCTGTGGCAAAACGGAAAATGGATAGAAAAACTGTCAGTGAGAGTGCTGAAAGAGACTACTGCAACAAATAGTGACAATCAGCTTCTTATTTTTCCAGCATCATTGAAGAAGAAGAGATTAATCCTTTTCTGGTAAATTCAGAAACTGTAGGAGTTGTGAGAGTTAAATCTTTCAACTCAAAGACCACCACCAGGAATGGGAGTGCTGAATGATTTCTTTCTGTTAAAAGGAGGCAGCTTTCAGTTCCCCCTCTGTTCCTGTCTCTTCTTCACAATCTGCTGAATGGGAGACCCAAATATGTCATGTTGACTGACACCTCCGTTTTGAGGCAGTTCCAAATATTGCTATGTTTCAATTACTCTAGTTAGCAAAAATTTTTAAAATAACCTTATGCCATAGTGCTAAATGCGTTACCTGTTCAGTAATTCGGGTAGCTATTGGCAGACATACAGGTCTCTGCTTCTCCCACTTGAGAAAACTGTCTATGCTGTTCTGTTTCAGGATCAAAAAGCTGGTGAAATAAAAATGTGATGGTGTTTTTTAAAAATGACTAATCAAGTGTCAAATGAATATCCAAAGAAGAGAAATATCAGAATGAGTGTAGTGGAATTTGTGTCTGTGCTTACTGGTGCCTTAGGTGGCTTTGAGTTATGACTAGAAGTCTAGCAATAAACTAGATTTCTTACTGTTTTTTATTATGTTTCTCTTRCCATGCTTCTGGTCTCAAATGGATGTCAATAGGCTTGGTGGTGATTTTCTGGTGACTGATTTGCTCACAGCAAAGGTGGAAAAAAAAATTATTCCTACAGAAATTTCAGTCAAAGAAGAACTACCCTCCTCCTCTTCCCTGAGCACCAGAGAGATCTGAGATTTCAGTAGCTCACTCTGAGAAGAATTTGGCAGGAGAAGACTAGGAGGTATTCTGACCCTTTAACTGAGTCAAAATCTAAAGCAAGAGTGAAAAGATGGCAGGAAACMATTTCCTTTWTGTCTTTTTGTCCTCTCTCCTATTCAATAATGGGAACCACAAACATATTTCAAGACAATGAATTTACAGGGCTGCTCATGTTCATTCACAACTAGCCCAAGGCTTCCCAGCAGTATGGTCAAAATCAGACTTTGATGATTCAAGACTGACAACTAAATAGAGGAGATTTTGGGGGATATGGGGATGCTTTTCCTTTCTATTTTCAACAGGGCAAAAGTCMTTATGGTGGCAGGAGCAGTAGCGGCTGCCAGGAAGGGAAACAGTAACCAGGTAATTGTTGCTAAATTTAGTAGTCCAGAGTAGAACCATATGCAGTTGATACATAGCTGTAATTTCTTTCTTGGTTTTCTAATTATTTTCCAGGATAACTGTGATGCCAGTGCTTTGCTGCCCTTCAGAGTCCAATCTCCTTCAGATGCACCCCACGATCATTTTTAACCTCTCTTCAAAATACCTTCTGCATCACAAAGTTAACTACCAGAAAAAACTTTATTTGCTCTCATTCTCTTTAAAGAGAGGGGATCCAAATATTTCTTCTCAAGTCTACATTTCTCTGCTGCACATTCATCTGAGGAGAATGCAACAGCAGCCCTGTAGCGTAGTGTGTTGTTTCCAATATTGCCCCACTGAAGAGTTGCAAAGCATTGTCATTTCCCTGGACATTGGGCAGAAGGGTATTGGAGTACAGCTCTCTATTGTGAATGATATGGGTATTGAACTGCTTCATTAAGCTTCCTTGTAATTGCTGAAGTTACCAGGACTGCCATTTGTTTCTTTATGGACTGTTACTTTTCATGAATGTCATTTGAGATGTGGTACATGCATGATACGCAGCATGCAGGCACAGTTTAAGTTTAAAAAAATTGTGTTGTAAGCAGAAAAGAGTAGAACAAAATTATAGAAACTAACAGAATTATGACCTGGAATGACCTAAGCACTTCATGTCCTAAGCACTGTTGTAACTATATTCTTCAAGTAAACTTTCAAGGCTCTTTTTAATTTATTTCATCAATACAGTTTTAATTATCTCCTTTGGACATGATACCAGTATGTTATGATTTTCATCCCTGAGGTGCTTTAATACTGATCTTCCTGYGATTGGTACAATTTCTAGCACTGTCTCTACCTTCTTTTTGCTAACCTAGTTACTTGTACTTTAACAACAAAAGAGCAAATTCAATTTACGGGAATAGACATAGACAACAAACCTTGTGTTTTAGCAGCTAATTTAATCTGGGCTCTTAATAAAAGATGCCTGAAAGATCAAGGAGACAGATCATCCAGAGCCTGGAAAAAATTGACCACATCTCCTACAGGCCTATAAACATTATATCATTCTAAAACTGGTTTCTAAGTAAAGGTCTGGGGTTTTTTTTCTGTGCTGTTAAGTCCATGATTCTCTTTACTTGGACAGATTTCCCAGCAAAATACTGGTTTTAGTTAAACTGGCAAAGGTCTTAAGGGGCCATTTTGATTTCTACAGGAMCACTTGCTGGGCAATATGTGCATTTAAAACACATTGGAAAATAGAATTTGTATGATGTGGGTTATCAGCAGTGATGAAAGACCAGTGGGGTTCTTTTAAAACTGCTGACTCTTTTGTAAAAATGTGTAATGATTTATGAAAATTGTATCATGGGGTATTATTGAGCAAATTCTTTCCAGGAGACTCCCATTTGTCATTCTTAGGCACCGGTGAAAACGTTGCTTAGTATCCTGCTTTCAGTCTCAATGTCCACCTGCCTTTTTAGGGACATTGATGTAGATGGTGCTGGTCCTGCTCTGAAGCCTGCAGGCTATGCCTCTCTCTCACAGTGAAGTTGTTCAAACTGAAGTAGTGAGCAGCAGAAGGGAAAGAAGAGAGGTTTTACAGCCCTGTGATAGTTTAAATACAGCTTGATTAGAGAATTGTATCGGCTGCRAGTGTCACTTGTATCTTGGCCCAGCTTCATCTCTATCAATTTCCCTTCTCTTTCAGAAGTTTGCATTTTCCCCTCAGCACCACTGTTTCCAGCTCTGTCTCCAGTTTTTGTCCTTTCTTTCCCACCTTTCCCATCTAATGCTTGTGTCCCTGCTTCAGTTAAACCCCTGGACCCCTCTCTTTGCCTCAAAAGAAGGCAGACCCAGGCTACCCCGTAACATGTTCAAGTGAAGAAAAAAACTCTTATTTCACTTGCCGCTTTGGCGGTGTGCCTTCACTATCCTTGAGGGTGTTGCCATATTGAAGGTTTGGGGGTTTTTTGATGTGTTTTTGTGCAGCAATGCAAAAGGGATGTAGTGAGAACCACCCAAAACTCAGTAGGAAATGACAGAGGGGCATGGTAGGAGAGACCACTCCTGGAGCAGTAGCTGTAGGAGCCTGAACCTTATCTGGTTCTCCTGTGTATTCACACTCTTTGCCAGATACTGTAGATGCCAGACCACAAACACTTGTGGGGTAGCTGTGAATAGCACATAAATAGAGAGGCAAGCAGGACGAAGGCAGTGATTGTGCCCTTTTCTCAGCACTGCTCATGCCCTGTTCTCAGCACTGGTGAGGACACTCCTCAAATACTGTGCTTGGTTTTGGACTCCTTCAAGAAAGATGCTAGAGTGCTGAGGCATCCTTCCTGAGAAGGGCAACAGAGCTGTGAAGGGTCTAGAGACTAAGTCATATGAGGAGCAGCTSAGGGAGCTGGAGATGTTTTTCCTGAAAAAAAGGAGGCTCAGGGGGCACAGAACCTAATTGCTCTTTACAGCTGCCTAAAGGGAGGAGGTTGCAGCCGGATGGGATACGGCCTCTTCTCCCGGGCGACAAGTGACAGGACAAGAGGAAATGRCCTCCAGCTGCAAAAGGGCTGGGTTTGGAGTTTTTCACAACTGGGACGGGACTGCTGCAAAATGTTCCTTAAGCTTCTATTGCAGCATCAGCCTCATTACATGGTTGARACAATAGAAAGAAGGCAAAAGCTCACACACAACCAGCAGCAGCCATAGATTTCTTTGTTACAGAGCATTTTAAAAACTTTCTAGCCAATAGCATGTTGCTAAAGTGTACAGACAATTGTTCTAGCCAATCACAAAAAAGCACATATACACCTGCTTCACAAAATGCTTGCTAGCATCCTTCAATTAACAATTATACACCATCATTAAGYTTAAAACCTTCTACTATTTTTCTAAGTATATTTTTCTGTAGTCTTAAGGTCTATCTTAGCCAAGCCTGAAACTCAAGCTATTGTTTCATGTCCTTGTTTGCTGTACTATTGTAACTTTTTCTACTTTCAGACTTTGCAGCTGCAGGTAGTTCYRAGTTTTCTGTKTTTTCTGTATCTAAGGCCTGCTTTTACAGCTTTATGGAAATCGTCTTGCCTTTATTATTTCCTACAAGGGAACGTTCATGTTGAATTTCAGGAAGAATATTTTCACTGAAAGTTTGGTCAGGAATGGATTGCCCTGAGAAGTGGTGGAGTCACCATCCCTGGAAGTGTTCAAGAAAAGACTGGACATGGCACTTCATGCTATGGTTAATCAACATGGTGGTGTTTGGTTAAAGGTTGGACTTGATGATCTTGGAAGTCTTTGCCAACCTTAGTGGATCTGTGATCCTGAGTGGGGCCATGTGCCTTATGTAAGTATGCTCAATGTGAAATTTGTAAAATCACTGTAGACAGAAATTTGTAAAATCACTGTGGAAAGAAAAGGTGCTAAGAAAGTCTGTAAATTCCAGAAATTTCTTCTGAATACTTGATTTCTGATTTAGAAAAAAACATTTCTTATTTAGAACTTGTTCATTAGTCAATCTTTTTGCCCTTTGCTTAATTACTACACAYTAGGCTGACTACTAACTTTCAGTCTTTTCTGATATACAATGGGTTGAAATATTCAAGAGAGGTTTCTTTTCTGCTTCTACTTTTCCTTTTGCTTGGTTTTGTTGGGGTTTTTTTCTGATTTTTTTTTTTTTTTGCATTCAGTGGTCATTTATATTCTGTCTCTGAAAAGCTTTTCAATGCAGTTAAGCCCTTCATAAATTCTAGGACTGAGACTCTTCTGAASAATTTTAGTCACCAGTGTTTTGTACCCTGGAATACACAAGACAAAATTAGCCATTCAAAAAACTGCCCAATGAACCCTGTCATCATCAGAGTGGATTTTATGAGAGTACATCATTAAGATATGAGAAAAGCTGGCAAACCATTATATTATTACTTGAATTTCATTTGCTCCTAAGTGCCAWTTGTAAGTGGAGTCCTTCCTTCTCTCTGCCTGTAATAAGGCTCATTAATCTCAGCAGGGTGGGACTAAGGAAGGGGCTGTTCAAAGGAATCATACATGCTGTCAAAAACATGCAAAACATGRTTTGGTCTACCCTCTAGGAGACTTAAAATTTTAATTCTTTTTTTGGGCTATTTATGAGAAATGTTGCAATGCTACTTTTGAGCAAACTAATTCATCTTTTCCGTAATTCAGTTCGATAAATCCAAATTGTGCTTTGTTTGGTTGTAATTTTTTTCAAAACCTGCATTTTCTTTAGTATAATAAATTTACAATATGATTTTCTCCTCAGTTAAATTATTCCAGCAATAAAATTCTGAATATYTGACTTAATAGGCGCATTTCAATTTAAATAAAATGCGCCATGAATTAAGCTATTAGCAGAGTGCATGCTATGACTGAGATGAATAGAGATACTTTTGTATTCAAACACCAAAAGTGGTCACAAAATTAGATTTCAGCTGAGCTTTCAAAAATGAGCGATAGCCTTTGGAAATGTTTGAAGCTTGAGCCCTTACTATCAATAAGGTTTAAGAATCTTACTTGCAAAGTAGTTCCGAAAATACCACGTATTGTCACTGGTCAAAAAAACTAAACCACCAACCAAACAGAAAGCCATCTTAAAGAAATAGATAGTGAGGATTACTTGGAATTTTAATCTAGAAAAACAGTTCCCACTGATATTGCAGAAGTATTTAAAGAACAATTTTCAGTGAGTGGTTTAATTTTTCTGGCTTGTTCATGAATAACAGAGCTCAGTRCTTCACACTGTTGATCTAACCATCAGATAGTAATTAAACTGCTCTACATAGCAATCTCTAAGATGTTATGATGCTATTCTCAGAGGCTGAAACAAGGCAGTTCTATAATAAAATTATAACTCTGACATAAAACATTAATGGAGGCAGAGAGCTTTTCTCTTGTGTTTCTCATACATCTCTAGAAAGACCTTGAATTACCAAATGAAAATTAAGTTGTTAGTGAGCTTGTTTAACTTTCATTGAGTGAATTTTAGTAGATGTGTTGTTTAAATAATAATAAAAAAGCAATGTCATTAGATTTCCAAGCATTAAACCTCTTCTATGTAATTTCATTCTCACTAGAATTATCTTGGAAAGAGAATACACAGGGCTCTGAACTTCCAATTCTATTTCTGTAGGTGCAGATGTCATTTTACTGCCCTTTTTTAGCAATTGCGACTTCTGCCAGAGTCCTGCCCCCTTCTGGCCATTTCTGGACCAGTAGTGTTTGTGTTGACCCTCATTTCTTTCAAAAAACCTCATATCGGAGAGATTACATATGATATCTTATAGCTTGTCTCCTCCTACATTTCAAGACAATGCAGGAGGGATGAAGAATCCTCCTCTCTTCTGTTATCTCCAATCCCCTTGGTGCACAAGGGAATCAAAATCCAGTGTCCATTCCCAGGAAAATCCAGTGCGAAGGTGGGATAAAAGTGAAGCTGACTACCAGCAGATGATAAGCTATGTGCTTGCAGGTTTGCTGTGACATTGCCCACTCTTCTGCACCTTCATGACTCTCCCACAGGGGCTGGCCAGTGGGGCACAGGGTGCATGTGAGGTGAGCAAGGGGTTGGAAGTACTCCTGCCTTGGTGCATGTGCTCCGCCCTGGGATACGGGGAAAACTTGGCCTAAAGCAGAGATAGTCTCTGAAGCTTTGCCAGAAAAGGGTGGCAAGRGGGAGCTCTTTAGGCCTTTAGGCTCTTTGCTTGCCCCAGGCCAGGCTCTCACTACTGTTTTAGCAATATAAACTGAGAATGGTACTCTTACATCCCAACAGTGCCAGCATGGCAAAGGAGGTTCTGGAAATATGTACAGACAAGAGATAGGGAGGGGCCTGAATAGCATGGGCAGAACCAGACCCAGTCTCAACAGGGACAAAGTAGTAGCAACACTTTTCATGGAATGGAATCTTGGGCCATGGGARCAAAACTTCATGTAGAGAGTGCCTAAGGACCCTTTTGTCCTCTGCTGTGGAAAAATAAAAAAGATAAAAGAGATGGTAGGTGCCTGTCATGCTATGGGCAAATCATTTCTAAGTGCCTTGCATAAGCATATTGAGACATGGCACTGAGCCTGACTTGGTTTACTCAGCTCCGTATACGTCCAGACTGGGGATTATCTTGGCTCTGTGTGGCTTAAAACAAAATAGTTAATACAAAATCAGCATCAGTCTTTGGCTGACCAAGGAATAAAACTGAGTTTTCCTGGATGCTAATTCAGTGCACCAGACATCAGAGCTCCTTATGCCTCAAAGGACACATAATGCTGTTGTTGCTGAAGGACTTGTGGCTCARCTTCCCAGGGCACTGACTGACTCAGTCAACCTAAGTTCCTAATGGAGAATGTGTAGGATCTCAATCATTCAAGAAATTCAGTTTTCTCTGTGAGGTGCTTGCAGCCATCAACTGCYCCAGCTGACCTTTTCTCTACATCATGGGAGGAACAGGAAAGTTTAATGTCAGGTTTTCAGTTTCATTTTTAGTTATGGTCTCTATGTCTGTATGTACCTCATCAGATGTCCTCAAAGGCTGCACAGAAGTAGCTAAGTCAGGACATAAAGGTTAGCCAGATAAGGATGGAATACTGCACAAGAAGTCAGACTTAGAAGAAGGTTAAGGCTATTATTTAAATGTCATTCAAGTAAGGTATAATGGTAGGCACAATGTAGCAATATCTGTGTACCTCTGAACTTTTGTAAAATACACATACTTCATACAAGGACAGGGAGTTTATAATTTCATTATAATCAGATTAAAATTCAAAGGGCCTCATTTGTCCAAGGTCTGGATACAAGTGGATCAAAATATCTGCCCTCAGATGATGCTGGAAAACTTTAGGACAGTAACAATGCCCCTCATTCCACCATCCCTTTTCTTCTGYGGGACCAGGCTGGGAAAATAATAGAAGATAATACCATCAATTGTCCTTAACCCTTGGCCTTCCCAGGTACAGCTAACTGTTTTACTATTAGATATTGCAATGACAGTTCTTTCTACAGGGAACTTAGAAAGTCTTAGAATCCAGTTTCCCTTTGTCATGAGTATAAAGAGCAGTATATATAAATATGTAGTCATTCATACATGAACATTTTTGTGTGTGAACATAAACCTACATGAATATAATGAACTAGGAACAATAATTAACACAACTAGTTTTTTCTATGTTTTAGGTAATTGCATTAGTCTTCATGAAGGCCTTGAGATCTTCTGTTTTTTATTGTAAGAAGTAAAAATAATCTGCATTTTGAATGATCTAGAAGAGGAAAATGARAGAGGAGGAGAATCAGCAATGGTAATACTAATATGGACACTTCTCCCCTCTATTGCCACTTCTTTTCCTACTAGCACCACTACTAAGTATGTGTGATGAGGAGAAACCTTTCTGATAGCTTTGACAAGCACATGAAGATGAAATATTTTTGGAATTCTGTTAATTACAGAATCTGTCTTTTTAAATTATGTGTAAGCCTCACTTAGGTAAGCTGCATGTCTACGATGATGCCTACAATAGAGGTTGCTGAAGGTGTTCGCAGAATACTCAATGCTGCAATTTTATTTTCTTTTCTTTTCCATGAATAATCTAGTCCATACAAAATAATCTGGGTTTTTTACCGTCTGCACTTTATTTCTGTGACTCTWACTACATCTAGTCTTTAAATGGTTTAAAAACCCATGCTCATGATCCTGGGATTGCCTGTAGCTGCCTGTATCAAAACACGATTTCCCAGGAACTAAACAGCTTTTAACTGATGCATTTGAGCAGTTTCTGACAGTTCTGCCTTTGCCATTTAAAATTATGTGTATTTTAGTGGAAAAATATCCTYCTTGCTGTGCATCGGTGATTTATGAAGGATGAGGATCTCTGTGACAAATACACAGCTTCAGATTACAACTGCTAAAAAGTTTGCACATGCTCAAATTCAGGAATTCGGGAGTTTTGGGAGTTTGGTGGTGCTTTTTTTTTTTTTTTTGGCTTTTTTTTTTTAATTCAAGTCCTCAAATTTCTCAAATTGAGAAATGAATCAGAAAAGATTATTCTTCTTTGACGGAGTGTCCTGTGGGTTGATTCCATACCGGCAGCCAGGCAGGCAAAGAATTRCAGCACCAGGTGATCTCTGTAATGGAAAGGTGAGGCTCGGTGCAGGATGCTGGTTGCCTGTTCCAGGACACTCCCGCACTTCCCACAAGCTCCCACAGGGTGGCAGAGGCAGCTCAYGCTAGCAAACTACTTAATCCGGCTGCAGGTGGAGGAAATCCTGGTAATCTTACATCTGGAAACGTTCTGCTAACCAGCTGAGGGGTTGTGGAAAGCCTGCAGGGGCGCTGCCTTTGAATACTCTCCTTTTTGTGCCCTCTGGACACTCCAACTTCTCCTTGTAGGTATATAATGTCCACATTACCCCAGCTGTCTTGGGGTAAATTTGGTGTCCAAAATGAAATGTTAGAATTGTTTTCTATATAGCATCAAATATTCCTTTCTCCTTGTTAAAGTGTTTTAATTTAACTATTTCCTTACCGTTTGCTTTGTTGCTCTTTGAAAAAATGTCTACAAGTGACTTGGAAAAGGAATGCTAAAAGAAACTTCCTTAAGTTTCTAGCAGAGGAACAGAAAACTTAAAACAGACACTCTAAAGGCTAGGATGATGGGAATGCATGAAGGCATTGAATACAGTCTCAAAAGATCTCACATCAACAGGAGTTATTATTGCTGTCTATTGATATTGCAGCACAAAGGAAACTTCACATGTTGTGAATCTGTACATTAAGTGTATTTTGCAGGTCTGGGTGCACTCATCCCTCAATGGTGAAGATCTTAAGGCTTAAGAATATATAAATTCACTTTCTGTATCTTTTCTAACAGCAGAAAAAGAATATTTGACATACAGAAAGAGAAAAAGAAATGCACTTGGAAGTGAAATTGGAGCTTCTGAGAGACTGTCTTTAAGACTTCATGATCTTGATCCACAGGCCTGGCTRCCACCAGGTACGTATGAAGACAGTTTGAGAATAAATAGTGAAACTTATTACACTATCATGCGCTAGTAAAAACAGACTGGTAATTTCTGCATTTCTTCTTTGGCTGGGAAATGCCTCGTCATTTTTTGGTATCTCCTCTTCTCTCTGCAGTCCTTATCTTAAGGAAATAAGCAGTGATCTATATTGTGCCCAGGAAGGTCTTCTTTGATTCTGCTACTTTGGAGGGAAGGTCTGAACTTTCTGTTGGGCTTTTCTCTACACCTGTGAAGTCATGAAAAGCAGAATCTGGACCTGGCCTTGATTTTTCACCAGCTTTGTTCTGTTGTCTCCCGCTCCATTTCTCCTTCAGGAGAAAGATGKGTTCATGTTCCCATCTCCTTCTTCCTGCCACTTGGCCCTCCATCAGGAAGGTGAGGACAAGTTTTCCTCAATCCTACTGAGCCCACTGCCCTTGGAAGGATCATCCTTGTTCCACRTAGTGGCAATGATAGATGGAAAAGACTGAAGAGAACAGGAATGGCAAAARGGTAAAGGAAAAAGATCAAATTCTTGAGTAAAAATGAGTACAAACAAGCAGAGTACAAAAAAAAACCCACCATCAAAATGATACAGAGACTCAACAGAGAGACTAAGGAGAATTTTTGATCCTGCTAGATTTGCATGCTCTGTGTGGTTTCCTTTCACATTAAATATTCATGAGCCTAATAATGTGACTTATTGGCAGCTAAAAAGTTATTTTTCTTTCCATGAGCATAATTTAAGAGTTAAGAACTTGAAAATATATCTAGTTTAGTAATAATGAAAAAGGTTGAATTGATCACAGAATAACAGAATAAGAATATGCTGAGTTGGAAGGGACCCATAAGGATCTTTGTGTCCAATTCTTAGCCCTGCACAGGCCATGCCCAAGAATCACACCATGTGCCTGAGAGCATTGTCCAAATGCTTTTTGAAGTCTGTCAGGCTTGGTGCTGTGACCATTTCCCTGGGGAGCCTGTTCCAGTGCCCAAACACCCTCTGGGTGAAGAACCTTTTTCTAATAGCCAACCTAAACCTCCCCTGACAACTTCCTCAGGTCCTGTCACTGGCCACCAGAGAGAAGATATCAGTGTCTGCCACTCCTCTTCCTCTCACAAGGAAGTTGTAGACTGCAAYAAGGTCTCTCAGTCTCCTCTTCTCCAGTCTGAACAGATCAAGTGACCTCAGCTCCTCCTCATATGGCTTCCACTCAAGGACCTTCACCATCTTCTTGGCCCTTCTTTGAATGTTCTCTAATACTTTAATGTYTTTCTTATATTGTARCATCTGAAACTGCCCCCAGCACTGGAGATGAGACTGCCCCAGCTCAGAGCAGAGCAGGACAATCTCCTTCCTTGCCTGGCTGGCCATGCTGTGCCTGATGCCCTCCAGGACACACTKGGCCCTCCTGGCTGCCAGGGCACTGCTGACTTGTGTTCAAATTGCCATTGACCAGGACCCCCAGGTCCAGCATCTCATTCACCTTTCTGTATGTACATCTATGAATATCCCATCCCATCCCATCCCATCCCTTTCCCTCGTTGAACTTTATATGATTGTGGATTGTCCAGTCCTTTAATTTATCAAGGTCCCTCTGCAGGGCCTTTCTGCCTTCAAGGGAGTCAGTAGCTCCTTCCACTTTTGTATCATCTGCAAACTTACTTAATGTCCTTTCCAGGCCTGCATCCAAGTAATTTATGAAGATGCTGAAGAGCACAAGGCCGAGGATGGAGCCCTGTAGAACCCCACCAGTGACAGATCACCAGTTTGATTTTACCCCATTCACTGTAACCATTTGTAYCTGACCCATCACCTATCCATGATGTGTTTATACAGCTGTGTTCTRGACATTTTGTCCAGAAGGATCCTGAAAGAGACATTATCAAAARATTTACTGAAATCCAAAATGATTACATCAACTGGCTTCCCTTGATCAGCTCAGTGGGTTACCTTGTCATAAAAGGAAATCAGATTTAATAAGTGAGACTTCCCTCTCATGAAGCCATGCTGGCTGTGACCAATGACTCTGTTCTCTTTCAGGTGTTTTTCAATAACACCCAGAATAATTTTCTCCATAACTTCCCCAGGCACTGAAGCAAGACTGAYGGGCCTTTAGTTCCTGGGGTCTTCCTTCTTGCTTTTCTTGAAAACTGGGATAATGTTTGCCAGTTTCCTGTCAGCTGGGACCTCTCCAGATTCCCAAGATCATTCAAAAATCATCAAGAAGGATTTTGCAAAGACATAAGCTAGATGTAAGGATTCTTGGATGAATCCCACCAGGCCACATAGACTTGKAGGGATCCAGCTGGAGCAGCAGATCCTGCACAATTTCAGGGTCAGCTGGGAGCTGATAATTTTTCCAGCTCAGGGCACTGAGGCCCCCTCGATCTATCATCTGTGTTGAAGACAGAAAATACAAAGAATGTATTAAACACCTCTGCATTGTTCTGTCCTTGTTTRTGAGGTGACCATTCTCATCCTGTAACAGGACAATGTTATTTTTATGCTGCCATTAATATATTTGAAAAAACTCTTTTTATTGTCCTCCACAGTTCTGGCCAGCTTCAACTTCAGTTGAGYTTTGGCTGCACACATTTTCTTCCCACAGTGTCAAGAAGAACCTCTGGATGATTCCCACATCACCTGACCGTGCGTCCACTGAACATCTCTCTTTTTTGCCTTATTTTCAAAKCAAATACCTGATCAGCTCTACTTAATTAACACCATGAGACAGTTTAAGATTCCCTTGTATTMCTGATGTCCATAACACTTTAAATAGCACAGTAATTTCTGGCACCTCTCTGAGTGGGATGTGTGGCATCTCCAGAGCACCCCATTCTGCTGAACATCTTTCTGCAAAGAAAGAATCACAGCTCACTTGGACTTGTATGCCAGGTTTTGTTTGCTTGGCTGACCGGCTGATGGGTGATATTTCTTCGCCTACAACATGTTTGCTTTATAGACACATATTTGTCCTTGACAAATGTGGAAATCCCTGGACTCAGAGASCAGCTGACAAGAGAGGAGGTGTGTTTTAACTGCTGTGATTTAATGGACGTTGGGGAGTTGAGCAGCTACTAGATGGGATCAGGTAAATATTTTATGTTAATAGTTACTCTGAACTTCTTGCATAGAGCTAAGAATATGCAGTTGATCATTATATCCTCTTTTTAGTTCAAATTTTATCATCCCAAAGAATATATTTTAAAATAACAAAGATAACATTGTCTCTTTTTGCCCAGTTGAGGTACCCAGGATTCAAGGRGGAGACTGAGGCACTTCCCCACTTTGCTCAATCTAAAGCTCAACTAACATCTTACACTTTGGACTGTCATRGGGGGCAGATTTGCCTCAAAAACAGAAGTGAGGCAACAACCTTGTGAACTTCTGCACTGGACAGAATGCTCTAAGATTAAAACTATACACAAATCTCTGCAACTTTTAAGACTTGATTTATGGAGAGAACACAAAGACAACTTTCTCTTAAACCAAGGTACCCTGGACTCTGGCTATGTGCCCTCACTGGGATCTGATGCCGTATCAGCATGAGAGCTGAGTGATCTGAAAAACAACACCCCTATGGGAGGCAGAGACAGGTATGTGGGCCAGGACAGATCCAGAGTGATTTACACTCAGGTGCTTGACCTAAGTTGTGGGGGGATAKAATGTAAGAAAAATAAAGATAGTGTAGAAAGTAATCTTAGCCCTAAGGAGTTGCAGCTGGGCCAATTATCAAAGATTGGGAACAGGCCTGACTTTAACAGGCCACAGCTGTGACCAGTGAGAAGAAGAGTGCTATAAAAGAGTTGGGCAGCTGGTTGAAAAGGGAACTGGAGTTAGTTGSTTGCTTTGTGAAGAAGAAAGAGTCAGTGCTTGGAGGAGCTGCCCATGAGAAACACCATGAAGGTATGGAACTCTTGTGATAAGAGACAACAGAGTGGAACCCCTGCAATAAGATGGCAACACTAAGWGACTGGCAGATCAATAGCCAGTTTTAATACTGCAATTTTCCTTGATGGGTTGCTGTGACTGACACCTAAATTCTATCACTGAGATAAGTCAGTAGAAGTTTTCTTTGATCTGATTTTATACTGCTTGATACTAATTCATTTTATACTGATTCGAGGCTGCAGATATATTTTGTTGAAAGAAATCTATGTACCGACTTACAGTGATGCCCAGGAAGCCAGTGCAACACCTAGACTAGTATTAGAGCTCAAAGGTGGTTTGGGCTATTACAAGAGGAAAATACTTGAAAAGTCTTTTCATATTCAAAAAGAAGTTTGGGAAATATATGAGAAGAGGGGAAGGATGGGAAAACATATTATATGACAGCTAAACCCTTTTATTTACAGTGAAATTGAATGGTTCACTTGATTTGAACTCGTTTCCCATTCAGCAGATGGATGGGAAGGTGGAGGTATAAGTGTTTAGCTGATAAGAAATCTCCTTTTCGTGCATGAGTGGCTGGGAATGCTGGTCAGAGAGCTAAGAATTCTCCTGTGCTTCTTTAGCATTAGCTATTGTGGATGATGGAAATGATGAAGTACAAGAGACTTTGTGTATATGTACAGGCTTTCACATGCATTTTACAACATCTACAGTGATTTAACTGAAGCAAGAAACAGCAACTATTAAGGAGTGTCTATGTAAACTTTGATTTTTTTAAATTCAGGTAACTGCAAAGATAGACAGTTAAGATTTTGTTTACATCTCTAAGCACAGACTTGTATCTAACCTAACAGGTTCATGCTAAGAAGTTAAAGGGTTTACGTCTCATGCAATATAGGTGTTTGCAAAACCTGTCACCTTACTGCTGTAAGGGAAATATTTACAAAGCATCAAGCATTAAAGTGTTAATTTGAAAGCAGAAATTACTGCTTGTGAAGGAAAAAGTTTTTTGAGACTACTATATTCCTTTCAGAAACAAAGTAAACTAGTAATAAAATCTGTTCGAATTTGACTTCTGTTCCATTGAAAAAGAAAAGAGAACATATATTTGGAAAATCTGAATTTTTGCTTTTAAACTGAGCTGTCTGGTCAAATTCAACTAAATTTAACACAGAAAATATTACAGCAGAAAAAAAATATTTTGTCCTGTTGCATTCAATTTAAGTGACAGTACCCAGGTTTATTGTTTAGTAAAAATTCAATCCATTTTGGAAGGAAAGGGGGATGTGAATTAGTTACTAGAAATCACCTTTTTTTTTTTTTAAGACACTGAAATAAAACACATTTACTGATAGGGCCACTAGAAGGACAATTGGTGCAGGGATTCAATTCAGAGGGGAAAGAAAAGAAGCTAAAAGCTTTCAAATAGAGAGATAAGGGAGAAAAAAAKAATTAAAGATAAATGCTTAACTGATACGCTTCTGATTTTTCACATTAACTAGGATTTTACATGTCTCACACTGCTTCTCATGCAGATATTTTCTTATTATAACCAATTTTTCTGTGCCTTGGAGATACCCWCTTTTTGTACAGTGAAAGAAAAGGWGGCTAAAACCAGGAGGGAACATAATGTGAGTATAWAAGGCTTGTCCAGCACAAGGAATAGCAGTTTGGGCACATTAAACATCTGCCAGGTTATTGTCAGATAGTATGTGGATACCACCTAGATGCAGGGTTATCCAAGYGCATGCACATTTCAAATGCTTGGTTTGAGGACAGACAAAGATTTAGCACCTGCCATTATCTGTGTGCTTTCAGGTGTATGTATAGAACTGAGATTAAAATTCTGAAAGCCTGGTTTATCTGGATCATCTAGGAACCTGTGGTTTGAGATCAATATAGATATATGATGATATACATAATCATACTACTTATTCTGTAATAAATTTATTTTTACATAGGAAAAAATGAAAATAACAATCTTACTATTCTGATATAAAGCTAATCACCTAAGCAGTTTGGGAACTGGCAGAAGTTTTTATTCATAACAGGAAAAAGCAGAAAATAGTAGGTAGATAACATATAAAATACCTGATTCCTGATTGTTTGGAATTGCTAACTTAAAAAAGCAAAGTAAAACTGTATCTRTTATATGTATTTATAGCACTGTGCAKTCTGTTATGCTCACCACTGGACCCATACAGTTCTATGTTTGATTTCAGAAAATTAACACTTATTACAATGCGCCCTCTTCTCTAAATGAATGTGAATGTTAGTCACTCCACTCAATAACTGGTTTCATGGTATGGCTGGAATAGTAATGCCAGGTATTTCATGAAATACCTGAATAATTTAGGCTTTTCTTGAAATGACCACATAGAGCAGTGAAATGGCATAATAAAATACTTGTGCCAATCATTGTGGTGGGTGATTGAAACTCAGAYATTTCACAGAACAGGTCACACATGATAAGACACATATTTAGGCTCACTCCTTTGCAGTTTGCATCTCAGGATGTGTCCAATGCAGCTAATGGTTGCTCTAGGCCATGCTGCTGAGCTCTACTTCAGTTTCCTGATCCTATTCCCAGCCTCCCAACGTTTTGAAAGACCTCACTCTGAGTGCAGAGCTGTTCCATTTGCATCCTACTCCTTTCTTTAAGTGGTTAGTTTTCAGCTGGATTAACTCCCTCATCCAGCTCAG
Organism: Cardinalis cardinalis; assembly: GCA_014549065.1. Classification (NCBI taxonomy): domain Eukaryota; kingdom Metazoa; phylum Chordata; class Aves; order Passeriformes; family Cardinalidae; genus Cardinalis; species Cardinalis cardinalis. The sequence goes on from JACDOX010000115.1 coordinate 878,997, forward strand.
CTGTGCAAGTCTACATGCCAGACAGAGTGGTGGGGARTGGAAATAACTGGAAAGGGATGGCAGCATTCAGATGGTGTCAGGTTGCCAGGATCCTGCGCTTTTGCTTCTTTCCGAAAGGAAGCTTCAAATGTCTTGCAAAGCAATGCTGTCTGGATTAAATATCCAGGCATCAGTGGACTTCTATAGCTTGGCTACCTGTCTGGAAAAAAAAAAACAAAACAAAACCCAGTCCAGACCTTCTGGGCTCTTATACAAATTGTCCAAACCACTTGTCTATGTATGTTTGCAGCGTTAAGTGCTGAATTTGTTCTTGCAGCAAGAATATAGTTAGAATAATATCTGGGACAGGAGAGGATTCTTGGGAAAAAAAGATATTGGTTTTTTTTTAAATGGCTTAAGTGGGTTTTTTACTCATTTCAGCATCAAATAACCAACAAAAGCCACCAAGTTTATTTTCCTCCATATCTTAATATTATAAACACATCAGCACTTTATTTAGTCTTTAATTAACATAATCCAAGTACGAAGTTCAGCCTCAGCAAGGACACAAGCATATTGATTATCTGTCCTTTCCAACAGAGTCAAAAATCACTTSTGTGCTGTGTTTATTAATATATGTTCATAGCCATGGCATTGAAATCTATCAGTGTGATCGACCTTTATTTTCAGGCAGTCAATAGCCATTGACCCATGCAGATAAATTACCACAGTGAATTTTGCTGTTGCTTGCTCCGTCTCTTATATCGATAATTGACCTACTGAATGCTTATTCTTTTATTTCCTTTGCTTTTACCTATCAAACATATGAAAACAATTCACACAGATTCAAACAAATGTATAAACAAAAAGCAGCTTGCAAGTCACTTCAATGTTTTCTGTGCTTGCATGGGGACACGTGGTACCTTTCTTATTTCTACCTTTTGGTGTCAGCAAAACACCCATTTTGCTGGGGAAAAGGGAAGATCAGGAATTGTGTTTCAAACAGACGGTAGTTTGGATAAAGAAGATGTTGTCCTGTGGCTACAAAAAACGTCTCACAGGTTTAGTTGATCCCAGTAAAATCTTTCTGAATGGCTATTATATGGACTGCAACATTTTGGTCTTGATTTTATCTAAACATGGCAATATTTAGATATGATAACATTAGACTGTTTCCTCTGTCCTCTTGGAGACCTAGAAATCTGTTCAAAATATGAGAGCTTAGGCTGGCCTTTTCCATAGATTTTGAGAGTTCAGAAACAAAATCTTACTTAGACCCAGTTCTAATAATTTAAATAGCTTCTGATTGAAAAAATCAAGTAGTTTCTTAGACTAAATTCCTATTTTCTTTCTTGTTACATAAAAAATAATTAAATTGCCAAGGAAGAAATGAATAGCAAAAAATTATATGTCAGTTTGTTTGTGTCCTTTATGTATTTGATTTGAAAAGGGCATGATTTTTAGGCAGCTTCAAAACAATGTTCCGTTGTTTCAGGAGATGAAGAGGGAGTCTTGGCAATCAGGTGGCCTGTTTCTTACTGTGAGGAGCAACATGTAAGTTCAGGGATGCAATTCCAGTGCATGTCTTGTGCCATTGAGCTGGAAAATCTCTGACATTCAGTTTTAGCCTGTTTCCCCTAAAGTTACTSTTTGGAGGCAGAATGTGAGTTTAATAGAAAGATGTTGTGCTTTTTGTGTCCAATGGGATTATTATTAAATGACATGATTCTACAGAGGCAGCTTTGAGTTATTCGCATCTTTCCTCTTTCATTTTTCTCCAATCCCATATAAATGTAACTGATTAAGTCTAGGAGGCTTTATATGTATATATATCTATATATCTCCATAGTGGCTGTATTTACATTAGAGGGTTTTTTTTTAAAAGCAGTGTTATGGTTTTGAAGCTAAGCCTCTGTTGGTCAGGGCCCTGAGGGTATTAATTGACAGCAATGGCCCTGATCATCCTCTCCTGAGACCTCCTCCCCCTCTACACCTGAGCACTACTTCATTTCATCCAAGGGCCAGCAGTGCTGGCTAAGATACAGTGTAGGTGTGCCTGTCTTTGCTTCCTGAATCAAACTTGGAYTTGTATTGTGGCCATGCTGCCTGTMCTGTCTTCAACCTTATCTCCTGCCAATACTTTCAAAAGAATTTTGAACAAAGAATTTCCTCTTAGGCAGAGGACTTGGTGGGGGAACTGCAAGTCTGTTAATATTATGACTGTGCAACAAGACTGATGAAYAATGGCAAGAGTTCAAGAAGGTGGAGGTTATGCTTTTGACACCTGGACAGCTGCTCTTTGTGTGGGACTCAGTGTGTGGGCCTTGGTGCAGAGATCTGCAGCAGACTTTGGAGTGAAATGTTTCACCAAGCCAGCCAGCTTGTGCTCCTCGGATCCTAGGCCTGCTCTGTTGGAGGAGAGCATTACTGATGCATTTCTAAGCTCTTCATGCTGGGACTTGTGTGTTCCCTTTTCCACCCAACACTGGGAGCTTCCTCTGGAAATGTTCTATACTGCCATCCTGGTATGTGCTTTATGTTCTTTAAATGGTTTCATGGGGGAAAGGAAGGATGTGTGCAAGGTTTTTTGGGGCATCAAGCTGCTCAACTCAGAGGAGAGATAAGCACTGCAGATCTACTGACTTCAAGGTATGTTATATTTTCTAAAGTCATTCCTCCAGTACTTTGAGAGTGGTCTCCTTGTGTGGAGACTAATCAAGTCAAAATCTGCCCATTCAATTTCCACCCCTTAGTCCTGCTGCAAAGTTAGCTGCACATGAAGCTTTGTCCTGGGAGTAGAGCCCCCCATGGCTTTTCTGACACAATTCTGCTGTGCATCCCTTCCTCCCTTCTGTGCATGCAGTGGCTAATGAGCTGGTGGAGTGATCATCATGTCCCACAAAGCAGAAYTGCAGATCCCATCTCTGGCCATCAAACAATAAAAGTGGGAAGACAGTGGGATGCAAGGCAGACTGTGACTATGAAGATTTCCTGAGTGGTAGTCAGGAGATACTGGGCTGCACAAGGCAGTAGCCATTCACCTAAAATGCAGGAGTTCCTGAAATTTCATAGCAGGATGTCAAAGACAAGGGCCTGCCACAGCCAACTGTGGATGCCAAATTTAGGGCATCCCAAGGACCCCAGTCCAGGTTCATCTTCTGGACCCTTTATCTGATACATAGCATCTCATAAACAAAGATTCAGGAAGSACACACTCTTTGTCCTTTTCCTTCAAGAAAATGAGTTATTGAAAATTGAGCAATGATTCGTTCAATGTGTCCTGCAGTAGTTGCTGCAGCCATGGGATTAAGGTTACCCTGCTGCATCTGCCTTGTAATCAACAGTTTCAGCTCAGAGTGAGCAGGTGGGAATGTTTCCATAATGAAGAGAACTTCTGTAGTGTTGTAGCTCTGAAGTGGGTGTTCTTTCTTCTAAACAATTAGGAGTAGAGGACTCCAAATCCTGTCGTCTTTGGTCCTATACAAAAGGTAGAGAAGAAATAAACAGTCCTAATATAYAGATATTCTATCTCATCTTTGCTGAGATTATTCCTCAATTTAAAAGTAGGATATTTAATAGAGAGTAGCTATCTGGAAATCTACTCATTTACTGTACAAAAAGAGTAAAATTAGAAAAGAAAAAAAAAATGTTTAAAGTGAAGTGTTGATTCACTRTGATTTTTTTTTTTTAATTTTCCTGTGCAGAGCCAGGAGCTGCATTCAATGATTGTTGTGGTTCTCTTCCAACTCAGGATATTCTCTATTTCTATGATTCAAGCAGTTCTGATAAGACAAAGACTAATACAGTAAAAAGAATAATTTAGTAATTGTAGTCATGTTTATTATCGCACAATAATATATTATGGTGGTGTATAATTATAAAGGTGAAAAGTAATGGGGATTTGTGCTTGTCAGTGGGACTGTGAAGGAGATAATTGTGCTTGCAGTAGTCAAGGCAATTAATAGTAACAAATTGTCTTCCTTCATTAGGATTTTTTTTTTCAATGGTACAACTTACGGTCTTTTAGCCTTTTTTTTGCAAAAATCAATGGAAATTTGCACTGTGAACTTTAATAGACTCAAGTATGTCTTTGGAGGATAAAAYCCTCTGCTTGTTTCCTTGTTTTCCTTATCTGCAGTCACCTATCTCTCTCATCTCCACAATCAGTGTTAGAGGTTTTTATGTCAGCATCTTAAATCCTTCCCCTTTGAAATGAACATAAACTAGCACAGTGGTTTTGGGTGTTTGTCATGCAAATTATCTTAGTGAATTACTCTTGGTGTATGGATGGTCTGTAGATTACACACCTGTACAAGCCACGGTTTATAATGCACTAATCCATTAAACTAATTGTGAAATGCTGTTATTCTATTTTAAGTGGCTTATGGAGTTAAGTAACACAGCCTTTTAGGAAGTTTGCATRATAAAAGCTTTTCCCTCTTTGGCAAAACACAAGTGAAAATTGTTCTTCTGCTGGGTAATGGTGGTAGGAAATAACCACATTTCTATGAAGTAAATGTGATGTGGTCATGGGCACAGTACAAGTCACAATTTATTTTTTACTTCACTCAAATATTTGTGAAGGAAATAGGTCTGCTATTTGCTTAGCCCAGTAGCTGAGGAAACCTGGTGGGAGGGATATTAGCAGGCACTGCTGTCCTTTCAGATGAACTGTGTCATCTCAAGAGATTGCAAGTGATCAGGTCCTCCATTTGTGCTTCATCTGAAAGACTGTTTCTAATAGTTGAGTACATCTGTGTGCAAGCTATTGACTCAAAGCAGGTCTGAAAGGCAGAGCAAAAGAGAATCAATTTAGATGAGAGAGAATTTCTTACAGGTTCACCACTGGCCCAATTGCCTTTGTCTGTACTAGGCTTCCTTTGGAGATTTCCTGTAAAAGAAATAAACAAAATTCATTCTCACCACTAACTTAATATAATTCAAGGTGTACTTTCTACTCTTTGCAATAGAAACAATTGGGTGTTCTAATCATTGTAAGTACTGTATAATTAGTCTTCCAAATTAATGTTTCCACTCATCAGGATGACTAAATAACCTGTTGAGTAAAATTCTTAATTTACATAACTAAAAGCCAATAACAGTTTCATCTCCCTTTATCTGATTATATTCTGATTTTATATCCACATTTCATTGGCCACCTGCCAGTCTCTAAAGGATAAGAGGTAATTAGAACCAGTGATAGTGCACTATTGTTATACTTTTTACAGCACAGATGCAGTTGGGTGTTATTACCGTATCTGGTACAATTTTGTGGATAATATCATTATGTCTCTGCTGACCATAAATTTAATTGGAAATGCGAATCAATTGAAAATGCATTTTAATGTCTGAATTGTAATACATTTTGTTTAATATAATGGTACTTCAAAGTTCTAACAGAATATGTACAGACAGCAAAATCACTGTTGCCTCTGTTCTATATACACTTATATTTGTACAGTATTTTTTTCACTCTTTTTATATAATCTACTGCACAAAATACCATTTAAAGTATACCAAGRTAGGGAAAATAAATATGAAGTACTAATTATTACTATTCTGGCTCCTATATTGCATTTCACATGGATCAGGTGACAATACAGCACCATAATAAAAAATAAATTACCTCAAGTAATAAAATTGTTTAGATGTAAAGATTTCTTAAAAATGACTGTTGGACAACYTTATTTAAGTGGTGGGTTTCAATGCAGTACCAAGGGGGTTTGAGGTTTATGCTTTTTAGTTTTTTCCTAATCCATCTACTACAAATAAAACACATAATAAACCTTGAAATAAAGCAGATTGTTCTGTAGAAAGAAGTRTAAGTGTGCATTAGCAAAGAGATGGAGAAAATAACCAACTTTGAATATTAGCTAAACCCYGGCACAATTTCCTTGATATGTTCAACAGATATAATCTCCAATGTAGCAGAGTCAAATGTTCCATCACCTCCCCTGCTGATGAATCTGATCTGCATCCTGGATTCTGAAGCAGTAAAAGCATTTTGTAAAAGTTCATGGTATTTCCCAAAATGTAATTTTGAAATCGATTGCTTAAATAAAGTTTCTGACAAGTCCAAATTGACCAAAATGGCTGACTGTCCCCATCTCTTAATAAATTCATTCTTGTTACAAATATTCTAATATCTTCATTGTTTTGGGTTACTTATAAGTTAAGCTTTTAAATTTTTTAATAACTTTGGAGTTRGTTTGTCCTGAAGTTCCACTTCTCTGGTTTAAGAGAATGACATCTCCTTTTTTCCCTGATGAGACTAAAAGTCCTAAGTTAYATATGAAACTTCTGTCCTTGGTTACTTCCATCACTTTAAATCAGTCCATGGCTTTGCTCTCTTGAACTGCAGAATACAATATAGCAATAGTGGTCAACAACTAGGACTGCTTCATTTGTTTTCTGGTTTTGTATTGTTTCTCCTCTCTCTGTATCAGTCTCTTTTAAAATTCTGTTCACTATTGCTGCATATCTTCTAGTTTTACATTTTCTATTCCCATTTTTTCTTGTCTTTGAAAGCGCAGAAGGACTGTCCACACTGTGTACCACCCAGACATTGGTGGTACTCCCTTCTTGCTGTTTGTGTCTTGTTCTGCCTTTCTTAAAGAGCTGACAAAATACTCTTTGATAATAAAGATTACAAAGTTGGTGCTAACTGTGCTTCCAAAATATATTCTACTTTCTTTAACCATTTTTGGTGTTCTGTGGTGGAAGGTAAAAACACCTTTAAAATTTTCAGCTCCTGGGACAGAAGTAGGTCAGTTGTCAGTTCACATCCATGTTACAAAATAGCATACATTTGATCATTCTGTGTGGAGTAAAAGCTTAAATTGCATAAACTCTGGCAAAGAACCAAAACCAGAATTACAATTTCCTAATACCACTTCAGTGTGCAGAGATGGGTTTATTCCTACTGTAAGGAAAAATGGAGCTTTGAAATTTACACTGTGACTCAGAAAAGCTATAATGAGTGTGATAAAAACTTCTTATTTTAAAAATTTAAAAAAGGAGGAGAGGCTAGAATTGTTGCTTTAATCAGTTTTCTGTCATGTATTTGGTATGTTATAGGGAAAAAGATATTTTATGTCATTTAATCAGGTTTGGGAGGTCAAAGCACTAGCATTTGTTTTAGGTGTAGCACAAAGCTTATGTAGGATTGACTTTTTAATAATASAACTAATATGCAAGAGAACTTGAGGAAAATCTGTCTGGAGTAAGGCTCAGAAAGACACATTGGCAAGTGTGAGAATGGAAGATTATGGACGTAGAAAGAAGATAGAAGTGTACTACTTGTAAAGAGCTTACATAGAAATTATGCTGCTCTGTTAGAACAGAAATACAGAAACACTTGCAGCTCCTTGAGGTAGATTAGGACACAATTATTTGAATTGTGAGAAATTGCTATTGATGACATGTTAATTGAATTGACCATGGTCATTGGTGCATCAGCTTCTGGAAAAAAAGTACAGGGAAGGAAAAGGGAAAAAAAATGGAAAAAAMCCCCAAACAAAACAACAAACCCAAATTGCCAAATATCAATCTGATTTGCATGATCAGAAAGGTATATTAATAAACAATAACTTGTATTACTTCAAAAGATATTTCTGCAAGGTATCCTGCAGAAGCATTTTCTGTAACTAATGGTGATCAGATGCCAATTTAAATAACAATAAATAAATAAACAGTACATTATAATTTTTAATGAGCTGACAGTTTGTCTTACAAAAAAGACTTTTTTTCTGGTTGATCTTTCACAGGGGTGCAATTAGCACACCTTTACTTGACTGTACATGGAAAATGCTAAACAAGGCTGGAATGGATTTCCCATCATTCTTCCACATGGAGGGACACTTTCTCGTGTAGTTTATTCATTTGTTGGTCTGGTTGAACAACTTGTCTAGAGAGATACATAGTCAAAGAATTATTCTTTCCCTTTATTATGCAGAAGCTTTGTAGGAGTGGAGGCTTATATATTTTATCCTCCTTTCTTTGCTTACCTTAGATAAATACACCTAACCAATTGCTATACATCCCCTTAAATTCCTTCTGTTAATAATCTGACTTCTCTTCGGAGATGTGTTAAGACTTTTCATTATGGTTAATCACATTGGTAACTCCCTGTTCCTGTTTTATGCTATTTTCTTTGCCTATGTCATTTTGCTTTTCTTTTACTTCACAATTAAGTTTGTCTCATTTTCTTCTCTTCCTAGATAAGCTTTTTCCTATTATTATCCCTTTACATTTTTATGTTCCATATCAAAATATGTTATTGCCTCTCATATCAATGTTCACTTATATAACATTCTTTATTGGTGCACGCTCTTCTTTTAGACATTTCTGCTGATATGTTTTGCCTTGCAGAATTCTAGCATAAAGAAACTTTTCTAATCTCTTCCCATGACTGTAGCTCAAGTATTCCCCTAACTTTTTATATCTTCTTTACCCATAGGCTGTGACTTTGTGTTCGATCTTCATTCTTTAGGCATTTAAACTGTTTGCACTTAAATTTAGGTTTTTTCCAGTTGAACACTTTGGTSCTTTTTTTTCCCTCATCCAGTAATTGTGTGTGATCTGCTATTTATCATTCCCAAGTGTCTAATTAACCTCCCTTTTACAGATTTATGACTCCTTATGGCTGCATTTTCTGCTGCTGATGCTGCCCATATGCATGCATGTGGCTCTCATACTCAGATTCCTAAAGTTTAGGTGTGCAACACGTTCCTGAGTTGTACCTGCCACCCTTGGTTTTGCATRTGAATGAGCTTATTCAAAACCAATTGTATGCTAGAACATTTTGTAGATAACACTTCTCAGTTTGTTTCAGCTAATATGTGTATTCAGGCTAAGGGTAGCAACTGCGTGAAATTTYCCCTCCACTCCCAAAGGTATAGTGAAAATCTTCTTGGTAACTCATATACCTGGATAGATGAAGACTTTTATTTTGTCTTTCTATTATGTAAAGAAATCCTCATGTTGTACAGAGCTGGTATAGTGACATAGCCCAAATCTTTTATTCTGTCTTTGTGAGAGAGAATGTTTCAAAGAAAGGGTCTTAATGATGATTTTTTTTGGAGAATTTGAAATTTCTGTTGGAAATTACTCTTTGGTAACAAACACAATTYGGGACAGACAGGACTTTCCAATGGCTTGGCAGTTTTGAAATTGGGAGATTATAATGGCTGTCTAACAGCATTCCCTCCTCTGAACCTTTGTGTGAGCATACAAATAATAGATAAGAYTTTCAGGTGCTAAAACTTTTCATCACCTTGCAAAGGAACTTGATCTTCTTGATGGTGAAGACTCTGTTCTCTTATCTATACCAAAATTAAGTATCTGACTCTTTCAACCACTGCCTGTTTGTGTATTACAGGTTACTTATCCACTTTTTTGGGCTGGGGKGTTTGTTTGTTTTCCTGAAGTCTCCACTCCCGTAGCTCCTAAAGTCTTTCTGTGAATTGTGGTTCAGGTTTGAAGACCTATTGTGAGTGGTTTGTAGGGGGATAGAATGTAAGAAAAATAAAGAYAGTGTAGAAAGTAATCTTASCCCTAAGGAGTTGCAGCTGGGCCAATTATCAAGGATTRGGAACAGGCCTGACTTTAACAGGCCACAGCTGTAACCAGTGAGAAGAAGAGTGCTATAAAAGAGTGGGGTGGCTGGTTGAGAARGSAACTGGAGTCAGCTGGCTGCTTTGTGAAGAAGAAASAGTCAGTGCTCTGARGAGCTGCCCATGAGAGACACCACGAAGGTATGAAACTCTTGTGATAAGGAGACAACAGTATGGAACCCCTGCAAACTCCTGCAATAAGATAACAGCGGTTTATTGTGATATTCTTTTTAATGTTGCCTTCAGTTTAATGGGAGTAAAAGTGCTGGCAAACTTTTCTCTGCCATTGTGCTGGTGCACAGAGACTTCTGAAAGAAATAATTTGCTTAGGCTGATTGTGCCAGTGTAGCCAAGAATTCTGGTGTAAACCTTGTATATTAGACTTAGAAAATATTTAGAGCCTCTATGTCTGTTCTCAACTCCATTTTTGAAGCTGGTTTACAAATCCYCATTCTCTCATGGAGAGCTCGGAAAATTGCTATTCAGATACAGTCTATTGCATCAGGCTAATCTAGTCTAACTTTCTTCATCCATGCTCGTCAACCCATGGTTTAATTAGGCTTTTTAGGCCCCTCTTGTGATCATTGCCTATTTTCTGAGTGGTTTAAATAGACCATGAGAGAACTTGAAGAAACATCCTATATTAAGAAATCAGCTAGAGGGTAGAAAAGGGGCCAATGGTTCAAGGAGACACCAGAAGGCTTCCTGAAAAAGAAAGCTGTGTGCTTGTAATATGTTTCTGTGCTAACTGCTAGTTTTAGGTGAATCTGGCGGCAGAACTTTCACTAAATCTTCTTGTGTGATGAGAGCTGAATTTAAATATGATGTGGAACCTGCTTAGATATAAGCTTCCTATCAGTTGATTATCGTATTGCACAATGGCTTTAACAAACAAGTGTGGTATTCTCAGTGATTCTGTTCAAGCTATCCTGCTAAATCAGGGAAAAGAACAACAAATTGTGGTGATTAATCCTATTGCTGACATGTCTGTCCTCTGAGGATGACTTTAAATGGCACATTTCAAAAAAATACGTAAAAATTGGCTTCATTCTCTAGAGTTATTCTGCTAAATAACGTGTCACACTCTTCTTACATGGGGTGAATGCTTAAAAGAGGTGCTGAACCTGCTTATGCTTTCTGAAGACAAGCAGCAATATTTCTTGCTGTCTCAAGTGGCAATCTGCTGAYGCTTTCAACTATGGTGTGAAAATATTTTGCTTGCAAACCTTTGTGCGGCATTAATGAGATCACCTAATTATTAAGTCCCACTTAACATCCTCACAGCATACTCCTGCTTAAAGGATTTTGCAACTAAATACAAGTTAGGAAAATTATTTTTTAAACAAACATTTGCAAATGTAATTCAAGGTTCTTAACTTGCAATTACTGGTATTGTAAAATAAACTTGTATGGGGGTTTGAGGGGGTTTTTGTTTGCTTGGTTTTGTTTTGTGTTTTAAGTTTTTATTAGCAATCTCATGGAAAAAAATCTTTGCTCCAGTTTTCACTCAATACTCAGTCCTGCTGAAGACCTTCTCTTCTGACATGATAATAGTTCTGCAACAAATTATTCTTACTGCCTGTTTGTCACAGATTTCTGATTTCTGCTTTATCTTCTTGGTGAGAAAAGGCACCAGTACTAAAATTTCTACTGCAGTTTCATTGTTCAATGTAACATTTTTCATGGTTTCACTCCTCTTTATTAAAACACTTGAATTGTGACATTACTGAAGAATTTGTAACATATACCAGAAGAATTTAAACTGAAGAATTTGTAACATATACCAGAAGTCTGAGTCATAAAGGTTGAGATCATTGTCCCTAGAGTAAATATATTTTTCATCTTGCCATGAGTGAGACTTTGAAAAATCTAAAAATCACATGTTGAAGATGAAGTGTAATGAAGTAAACCATCACTGTAGTGGGATGTTTCTTTTTGATGTAAATATTTAATATGTATGAAGAGCCTTGGCCTTCTCCCAGCAGTGCACACAAAGAGGAGTGTTCCTAGTAATTTACCTCACAGAGCTTCGGAGAAGATTGACTGCACTGTCCACATAACAATTTGTGTATTGCTGTTCTCCTTGGGTGGTACAAGCAAAAATTATCTCTTGTTTATCTTAGGCTGCAAGATTAAAATTAAAATATGTGTCAGTGGAAAGGTGATTGATAGTTTTGGTGTGCTCAGGACTGATTCATTTCCTGCACACCATGTATAATTGCCATTTTTTCTACTGTGTAGACTGGACTCTTCATAGCTACYTAAGGGGCTTGGAGACTTGCATAAMGTCAATGGTACCTAGGTCTCCAAATGCTTGAGGACAAATAGAAAATGAGGGGGGAAAAAAAAGATCAGAAGTTTTCCTCCAAYGGAATATGCAGAAGATGCTCAGGTAATGTAGGGCAGTTGTGCAAGGAGAGAAATCACGTCTTGGAGCAATAGCTGAGTGAATTACCTCTTTTGGAGATCCTTTTTTTTTTGTCTTCATATAGCTAATCTTATAGGGAAGGAACTATCCCATGTGAAGTCTGATGGCACACAAGGCAATAGCAAAACAGTTCTCTGTTATGAGTACTGAGAAGAAAGGAGTTATTTCTCCTGTTTCCTAATGTTTCAAGGTGTTCTCAGGATTTAGTAAGATAATACCGTACAAAGAAAAAAAGATTACAAAGAGAATAAGTGCTTATATTGTATTAWTATTAAGCCAGAGATAAAGTGCAGGTTTTTGTAATTCATTCTTTTAACTTATGCATTCTCTTTGATTATAGAGGCATAATTAAGATGGGTAATTACAAACTGTGTTTCCTAGTAATACATTCATGCAGTAGTAGCTATAGTGTTTTACAATACCAAGCTCATATGTAAAGCAAATTATCWATTTAGTTGGAATGATATCATTAGAGCCAAATTAAATTCTCTGATAAGTACAACTATTCATTAGTTGGCTGCACATTATCTAAGAGCCGCTTGCATCTCAGCAACAAAGTTGGAATATTATCCTATCCTACATACATTTGCTCTCAAAAGCATAATACACAAGTTTAACTAGATCAGTTGAGACCATTTTGGTTTTCGATTTCCTAATTAACTTGAATTAAATTGCTGCTGACACATCTGTCTTAAAGTTGGTTTCACTGAGTTTCTGATCTGCTGCAAAGTCTCTTTCTTAGGCAAAGATTCATTTCTGAAATGAGGAAAAAGGAAAAAGGTTTTCAATAGGCAGCTGCTTGAATTGCTCTTGAATCAATTGATTTGTGCTCTTTAATTTTAAAATACACTTTAATAGTATATTAGGTGCTGAACATGCTGGAGAGGTGCCTCCAGGTATTTAAATCAAAATAAATAAAATATTGACTAAGCTGAACTCAGTAGTTCACTTTATTAAACCAAAGAGCCACATGCCAATTTCAAACATTGCATTTGCAGGGACTTATTTCAGTTCAAATTAATGTATAAAATTCTCTATTTTCAATTKATTTGATGCAGATTTTATGCGCAAGGACAAAATCTGAGAGGTACTGTTACAATAGTCTGAAACTTGCAGAATTATTTTTCTTTAGCTTTGTGACTTTCTCTGTTATCTTCCAGGTTCATGGGCCAGTTTCAGGGGAAGGGTGAGACAGTAAGGTACTGTTTCTCTGTCCATAGCACAGTAGAAGAAAGATGCTTCTCTCAGTTATTTTTTTTCATAAATTCAAGGGAGGATCCTACCCACCTGCACCTGTCCTGGATAATGACTTTGGCATTGAAAGTTTAAAACAGCTATAAAAATAATGAATATTTTCTCTTTATTGATTCAGTGTTTCATAMCAATGGTCTGTGCCACATCCTGATGCAGAATTCCAGGTCGATAAGACAGTACAGGATTGAGGTATCTCCTGTCAATCTGAGCAGGAAGGTTCATCCAGAAGATTCCAGTTTCCAGTGATTTACCAGGTAAGAAAAACCATAAAGATGGCTGAGCCTGGAGAGTTGTGGTGAATGGAGTTAAACCCAGCTGGCAGCTGGCCACAAGTGGTGTTCCCCAGGGCTTATACTGGGGCCAGTCCTGTTTAATATCTTCTTCAATAATCTGGACAAAGAGGTCGAGTGTACTCTCAGTTTGCAGATGATGCCAAGCTGAGAGGGAGTGTTGATTTGCTGGATGGGTARGAAGGCTCTCCAGAGGGATCTGGATAGGTTGGATCAATAGACCAAAGTTAAACAAYGTGAAGTGTCAGGTCCTGCACTTGGGTCACAACAACCCCATGCAGCACTACAGGCCAGGGCAAGAGTGGCTGGAAAGCCAGGCGGGAAAAGAGCTGGGGGTGCTGGTTGACAGCAGCTGAACACGACCTACTGTGTGCCCAGGTGACCAAAAAGGCCAAAGGCATGCTGGCTTGTTGTGGCCAGCAGGAGCAGGGCAGTGATTATCCCCTGTACTGGACACTCTCGAGGTCGTACCTCTAATCCTGCATGMAATTCTGGGCCCCTCACAGCAAGGACATTGAGGGGCTGGAGCACGTCCAGAGAAGGGCAACAGAGATGGCAAAGGATCTGGAGCACAGGTCTGAGGACAAGTGACTGAGACAGTTTGGRTTATTCAGTCTGGAGGAAAGGAGGCTAAGAGGAGACCTCATTGCTCTCTACAACTACCTGAAAGGAGGTAGGGATCAGCGTCATCACAATAAGAGGAAATGACCTCAAGTTATGCCAGGGAAGGTTTAGATTGGATATGAGGCAAAATATCACCATGGAAAGTGTTTTTATACGTATACGTAGTTTTATAATCATTTGGCATTCTTGTCATTTATGCGTTGTTAACGTGTTTATAGACTGCTTCTCATATCAGTTAAGTCCGTTGATTTGAATATTAGTCTTAGTTTGTTTCAGTGAGAACCAGTATATATAAGTGATTTGAGGCAAAGAAAAAGACTTGAATTATATTCTGTTTCTGGCTTTGTCTGATTTAAAGACATTTAATATCTGCAGTGGCAAAACCAACACTGCTTATTTCTTAATAATTCATTGTTATTCTTATCCATTAACATATACCTGAAGATAATATGTATTGATACACTAAATATGCTCCGTTTCTGAAATAATGTTAGAATTCAGGGCCTAGTGGAAAAAAGCTGTTTTTCCCTTTAATTAGGCTCAGGTCCTGTTTTAGAATAGTTTGCAGTAAAGCAAATTCATTGTAAACGAAAGACGTTTTCACGGTAATAAGCAGAACAGAAACACTCTTGTAGAGTTGTTCAGATTTTTTTGGCATAAATAGCACTGGCCTATAGATTTATTTTTTTTTAAGTAAAAGGTGCCACTGCTATGATCCTCCAGGAGCCTGTAGCTTTGAGCTAGATTTCCTACACCTTTTTAAAAGTGAGGTTTCCAGTCACTGAGATCAAATGTAAACTAGAAAAGCAAACTTCCTAAACGGTAGTAAAAATATAAAGTGAGTTGGAAATAAAATAGGCTTATAAGCCTGTATCTTTCTCCAGTTCTGGGTTCTTTCAGAGTGAATCCTTTTCTTACTTTCAACCCAGGAAATTGCGGCCTTTCTAAATCACAGCAATTGGTGTACAATCTAACTTAAGTCCCTAGGAGAAGCCCTATTTTTTCTCCCCCTGAAGTCTGACTCTGCATGCTCACTGTAAAATGACGAATACTCTGGCCTCTGCTGGGGGAAGACTCCCTGTCAGCTCTCTCACAAATTATTATATTCTTTCCCCTTCTGCCAGCATCCATATTTTTTTCTTGAGCAACCACTTAGAGAGCAAATTTTTTAAACCCTTTTGAGATCCAGATCGCCTACTGCATGCCTTTCCCTCTTTAAGTCTGAACTTTCGTCCTGTGTACTAAACATCTGAATTCTGTTGTCAAATACTGGAGTTTTTATCCCCTATGCAAAGGATCCACCTACCTTTAAATCTTTTGTTTTCTGACAGCATGCCAAACAGGCCAGAGTTAAATGAACCACTGATGCGTCTGATACCAGGAACACCGATTATTTTATGATCAGATGACTATATTAGAGTAAAAATTGTGCTGAGTTTTTGTAAGGAAGGTAAAATGCTCTAGCAGCCTTAGCATCCCAGTTCTATTGATGCATTGTGTGCTGGCTAGAGAGTTGCCTGTGAACTAACATAAGGCTAGAAAATGAAAGATCATAAGTATYAGAATCTTATAAAAGAGAAATTCATGAGTAGAAGGACCAGAATTGTCCACAGCCAGAATTTTCAGAGCCCTCACCTGAGATCTGGAAGGCCAAGATTAAAGTCTGCTCTAACATGTCAGTCACAAACTTCCCATCAGGAAAAAAAGGTTGAAAGAAGTAGTGCCGTGTGGTCTTCATCTTCCCTGAAGTCCTTACCAGAACTGTTCTTTAACTTTTTTGATCTTTTCCTCCTCCTGAYTTGCATATTGGTCTGAGGATTATAGTAAGAAGTAACTGACGTGTGGTAGGCCACAGGGAGGATGTTTTTACTTGATAACTGTGGTCACCAATATATACCCCAAACATTTCCCAGAGTTGGAGGGCACAGAATAAAATCAAAGTCCCTGTTTCAATGTTTTAGTGTAATAAGCTTTTTTGTCTCTTGTTTGAAATCAGCAAGGACAACAGCAACAAGTGTTGTGCCCAAAAGAAGCAGCTTCCTTCCTTAATAATACTGGTATTGTGCTCCTTCTYTCTCTTTAAAACTGAATTTTGCAACTACAAATACAAATCAATGCCATAACAATAGTATAATCTGCAGATTAGGCTGACCGATAGCATTTTACTGTTGGGGTGGAGGTAGATGTTCTAAAACATTAAATATTTAGGACTATGCACTTCAATTACCAAAAAGTACAGTTCCATTCCTACTTCAGTAATTGTTACCAGATGGGGGAATACACATAGTAATCATCAAATGTTTGGAGTTTTCTTGGTCCAAATATATAGCATTTGCACCTTACAGGTATAGTGAGAAATGATGCTCATAACAGAGTAAGAATGTATTAAACAGAAGRTACATATATCTTAAAATGGCAGATAAGATAAAATTGAAAGACAGTTTGAAGTGGAATGAAATGAGTGAAATACCAGGAATAGACTGAGTTTGTTTCCCTCACTCTAGATCATGCTTGTTAACCATATTTGCTAATATGGACTACTTAGCATAGGTGTTTACCCAAGTCAAAATTGTCCAACTGAAAAAAGGCCAAGATCCAAAAAAAATCCTGTATGAATGTGGCCAGGAGGAGCAGGGCAGTGATTGTCCCTCTAACTCCTTCTTAGAGTTTAAGCTTGAAAACTGTTTTCCTCTATGAACTGTGAGCTGTACCTGTGTGTGTTGGCCCCTACCCCAATGTGATGCAATGCTACAGCACTTAGTATTTTATGGATCCTTTTGGTGTTGCAGACCCATTCCAGAGTGAGCAGAGGATGCTTCTACCAGGGATCAAAATATGACTACATGTGCTTAAATTTAGGTRGGTAACCTTGACATTTTGTCTAGGTTTTTACCAAAGTTAATTTACACAATACAACAGCATTCCCATTTAACTAGATCAATTTAATACTTATGTTAATATCACACATTTAAGTGTTATTTGCTACAACATTTTCCATGTCAAGTATTATACATTAATAAGATTTATTAGTAGGTAGTAAACAATTTCCATCACTGGCTTCATTAAAGAAAAAAAAAATGTCCAATGTGGAGGATAATTTCAAGGACAAAGTTAAAAAAGGTTGAAATCTGGAAGATTGAATTTAGTCTACATTTGTACACTTGATACTTTCCCCAGATACTCRTTTGCAGAGTATATAAGAGACAAAGTATTGTCCCAGTGTCTGAGTACCTCATCACAGGAGGGTTTGGTCTGGTCAGTCAGCTGAAGCACAAGTCACCAAAGGGACGAAAGGTGAAGATGATSTTTTAAATCTGTGCATTAACTTGTCTGTGTGTATAGAGACAATAGACCCAGTGAAAGAAGGGAGCACTCTCTCCTCTTGTGCTGAGGCATGTTAATGTCCCAGGAAGCAGTAGAAGAAAGAGAACCTGCTTTGCTGATAGGAGTTCCCTGTCCTACTGTGCTAAGCTCAGATTTCAGATGACAAAGAAGAAAGAGGAAAGCAGATGATGATCCAATCCAGACAAGTATTTTGGAGAGGTCATATCTCCTTAGAGCTGCTATGGTACCTATTCAGTAARAATACATCTGAATTGTGGTAATAAAATGCAATACATTTCTTGAGGACCAGTAAGTTAATAAAAATTCTTTTCTGGTTACACATTGATTACATTTTGGATTTTTCTGCTGTTTACAAGACCTCATCAAATAGTCTGCTCAAACAGTTTTCAATGTGATAATTTTCTTTAGTCTGTTTTCTCTGATTGCTGGCTTTTCCTTGCATCCAGTGTTTATTATTGGTTCAGCTTGGATATCTTAAACTTGTAAAGCAAAACAGTCAATTGTGGACAATATGAGCAGCAAATATCCTTGTTCCCACGTGAGCAGGGGCAAAAGTGTATGCACATAAAACTTTCATAAAATAAATCTCTTTTCTCTTCGTGAATTTGAAGTAGATAGTCAAGTACAGAGCTTTAAAAGTGTGCACATTTATAGAACACTTTATTAACTGGTATTGGGTCTGTCCCAATTTTAGGACTTGGGCGTCTCCTGGGTTGGGTTAAGAATTCTCAGAATGGTGACTCTGAATTTTTCTTGTTTGTGCTGTCTATCCATACTTTTAAATCTTACCAGTTCTCTCAGGCAAAATCAGAGGTAATTTGCTCTATAATATTCTTTTGGGAGAGGGATGAAAGMAAGCTCACACATTCTGAAAGAATCTGAGCTAAAATGATTAACATGTGAAACAAAAAGGATGCCTGTGAGTTTTTCCTCTAGTTATATATTCCTCCTCACAAAAATGGAGTKCACACTATAAAGATTTATATGCTTTTGTATTATTAGTTTTACTTGTGTATGCAACCATATCCCTATGGGTAGCTTCTATAAATAKTCTTTAGTTTTTATACACCTCTCCAATTATTTAATCTGAAAGCACTGGATTTACTCAATTTATAATAAAGTATGTCAGCTGAGGATTTGGCAGTACTACCTCATTCTGGTTAAGGAGGCTAGATTAATTAAATTGAAACATTATATTGTCCATTAAACTATTCCAAATATATAAAAACTTGAAGCTTCACTTTGTCTTTCTAGATGMAAACCAAATCTTAGCTTATGCCTGTAACAGAACAAAAAGGAAACAAAAAAAGTAACTCATAAGCATATATTATGCCAATTAAAGGCTGCTACTTTGAAAATTATATTCAGTTCTGAATTAGGCACTCCAAATATATAGAAGCAGAGCTCCTGCTTCTCTTTTTATGTTATGATGGCAATAYTAACTCGTGGAAAGAATGCAGGCATACAGGTGATGCAGCTGACCATGGTAGATACTAGACATGTTTGTGAAGAGGAAAGTGTGTTTTGGAGAAGCTCTCTTTTTCCTTTCTTGGTGAGATAAAGGAGGGGGAAGCAATAAAGCCCTCCAGGTTAGGAATCCCAGGCACAAAGGCAGAAGTAAAAGGAAAAGCCTCAGAGAAGTACATGCCACTTCCATGCCTGAATCTGCATATCAGCCTACCTAAATCTCTTTCATTTGGACCTGGTGATTTTGACAGGGAACTAAGGGAACTACATGCAATGAATGAATGAATAATGAAAAAATATAATTGCCTGGGATATAGATGCTGATATAAACTTAAAATCAGATTATTTTAAGGCTTTTAAGAAAGCATGGCTCTTGGCAGATACTTASAGGAAAAGTCATCCCATGTTTGTCCTACTTCTCATAATTTTTTCCCTACAGGTTCTCTAACAGCCTTTGTTGGAGACTTGCTATTGGGCTAAATGGGTTTGTAATCAAAATCCCAGGGGCATCACCTGATCAATTGTGACTTTAATATAGATCCTTGTACTGACAAAGACAGGGGATTTTACAGATCTTTGGTTTTATTTATTTTGAACCTTGATGAAAATCTTGTTGAAGCCTATAGGAAATATTCCTTGATTTTAGTGCATCTACTTGCTTCAGTTCTGTGAACTAACACAGCAGAATGTCACAAGCCTTCAGAAAAGAACATATAGAAAAAAGAGAGAGACAGGCACCTACCGTTGATTCAATTTCCCTTTTATATTCACGACTTTTGTTCACATATGTTGGGACATATTGGTTCAGTCACTTGCAGAGCAGCTCTACCTTGGAGTTGCTCTTTACAGGTCCTTCCAACCTCCATCACTCTGCCTGTTTCCTGCTCTGTGTCAGAACCATGTGGCCTTTTTTTGTCCAATTGGATTGTTTTTACTCTTTTGGAGAAGATCAGTGCAATTGTCTCAACACTAAAACAAGGGGAAAGGAAGGCTTCTTTAACTGTCTTAATTCTTCTTTCCTTAACTGTCTGCTGAAGGACACTAAAATTTGGCCCAAAACTACACAAAGTTGTTTGCATGTGCCTTGTTGCCCTCTACCAGCCCCTCTGGGGTCACATAGCATTGGGGAACATCTTCTCACAAAGATGTTTAGCTCTATGAATGCCTCATGTCCTGGGTGGATTCAGTGCTGGTGAAAATGCCTTTTCCCACGCTTGCTGAATTTCATAATGAGAAAAAAAAAAATTACCTGGTTATGATGAATTATCCTTTTCTTTTAAAATGAAGAAATCCCAGGCACAATTTATTGGAGTCATTTTACTGAACAGTGGAAATGATACCTTGTATCCAAATTAAATACAATTTTTATAGTTTGATTTATCATTTAAAATTTTAACACAAAACCAAATTGGGATGTTTGTGGATCCCAGGTTTTAGTGTGATAGTTACAGCAACAGATGAACTGTATATTGTGACTTTTACCTCTTTTAGAGTGGGACATGCTTGAACCCCATGTCCATTCCCCATGAGTAGCTGTGGCCTTTGCTGTACCCAGTGCTTTCAAGATTGAGTTACTGGGTTTAGCCAAGGCAGAAAAAAACTGATAYTGTATATAAATTTGGTTATAGAGTTTTGAAAGATGTTTCTGACATAGCCTGTAAAAGAGGCTGCCATTTCAGACARTTAAATGTTGTGGTCAATGTAGTCCATATTAGAAAGTGATTAATAAGGGGATTGTCAATGAAGGCTTTATCTATGAGACCTTTTATTGGSGGACTTTGATAGTGACTTTAAAGGGGAGCATGTTTTCAGTGAAAAACTGGATAGATGTTTAATGCTTGGAAATCAGACGTACCAAATGCTCTTGGTAAAATTTGCCCATGTCTTAAAATATGAAGTAGTAAATGACAATACTTATGTGAACCGATCCAGAGCAATTGGACAAAGGGTCTACATTGACGAGGCTGAATTTTGACTCTGCCAAATGCAATGTTTGCAATCAAGAGAAAGTACGCTGCTCAAATGTGAGATTTGGTAATGTTATCCTGGTCTTTGCTACAGTTGAAAATGTTCAGGGACGTGATGAGATGAATAGGAAAAACCTTACAACCCAAGAGATCAGTGAGAAGCTATTCCAAAACAGGCCAACAAGGATACACAACAGAAACACTAAGTATGCCTTAGTGAGAATAATAGCTTTTGTTGTGGAAAAAAAAGTAGTCCAGATATATTTTAATTCCCTGTGCCCTGGATATTCTAAATCTTCCTAGGAGAGGCTGTTATTCAAGAAGAAATTTTGGCAGGGGCCTGATGCAGAAACAACTGCATAGRGCTTTGTTACTGAGCATGTCAGTCAAAATATCCATAGTGCTGTCTTTTGTCTTCCAAATCTATTCAAGCCCCAAGTCTTAACTCTGCAAAGATTTTTCTTGAAAAAATATTTGTGTCTGGAAGTCATAAAAAAATAAATCAAGTAAAAGCAGTAATTCTGCAGAAGTATTAGTCAAGGATTTATAAATTCACTGGCATTCCAAATTGGAATGAAATCTGTAAGACCAGTCTGGGTCAAGTGTAACAATCAGCTGTTTGATTTGTTTTGTTTTATTTTACAGCTTTTAAATAAAGGACATTCAAACTAAATAATCTCATTCTTCAAGTGGTAGAGCAGTCTTTATGGCTTTATGAGAGTTATTTACAAAGTTTTTCCCAAAATAAATTTTCAACAAAGCCAACCTGATTTCATTTTTACACCATCTTTGAGGTTATATATTGCCATGACTCGTACACTCACAACTCTTGAGTCTCGCTCCACAGCTTTCTACTTTCTTAAGGAGAAAATGTAACACTAGCATTCTGTTTAAGTGCAATTGAACAAAATTTTCATTTTTTTCTCTATTTGTATTACTACTTTTAGTGGTGACTTAGGTTCTCATGGCTTGTTCTCATGTATAAGATGTATAATGGTCTGAATTCAACAATTAAGGTACCAAATTACTTTGAAAGATAGAATCAGTGAGTCAAGCTGAACCTGTGTGTGTGTTAGGCTCAAGTTGCCAGTGAAATTCTACAGCATGAAAACAATGAGCCATGGAATAATTCCCTCCATTCATTACACAATTTAATGTAAATGAAAACCCACTAACATTAATAGATTTCCCCTTAGTTTACATCAGCATAGGTTGAAGGACAATGAGATCCCATGCACTCTTTAGGAAAAGAAGAAAAATCAAACCTACCTGTCTCCACTATGGAGCTTAAACAGAGGAATCACATGATGAATTTTCACCATCAAATATGCCATCTCTGACATCACCTGCAGAGCACTACATTTATGGCCACATAATGTAGTGGCCATAAGCACTGAAGAAATACCGATTCATTAAAGTGATTTATGTGCCTGAAGGTGTGTAATATAGCTCCAGAAGGTGGTGTAAGGACCAGGCAGCATGTGCATTCTTCCCTGCTATTACATTAAGACATTCTGGAAGAACCAAAGAACACCAATGCCAAAAAAATACCCAAAAAACCCAGCTTTTTAGAGACTTCAGAAAAGTTCAAAACACTGCATATTCTTGGTACTGTCATGCTTCCACACATAGATTATTTAAGAAAATTGTTAAAGACGTCCCTCTTTTTGTAAGTGTAAACCAGGGATTTTGACATACAAGTGTGTATCTTTTTGTATGGTGGATGAGTACACCTGCAGACAGGTTGAGGTTTGTGGGTAAGGATAGAGAAAAGTTTTTATTCATCATCTGCTTTAAACTCTATGGCTTTCACTGTCAGTTACTTAATGAGCAGGAGCTCTGCACCATGTTTGGAGATACAAAGACTTCTWGCATGTCCCAGAAGCCAGAAATTTTTCTATATACAGAAAAATACAGGTCAGGATGGTAAAAGTAAGGGAGTGATTAAAATCCATGGTAAAACTAATGTGTTCCAATTCTTGTATGTATAGCAAATACATCTGATATTTTTGTAATGGTAAAGTGAAAATAATTTTCTTTAGCATCAAAATGAGATCTGATTATTCAATCTGTACATTAACAGAAGCTTTGCCATAAAACTTGKGATGCTTAGATTTAGTTGTCATGAAAGTGATCAAAGGACTGAACACCTCTCTTATGAGGCAACGCTGAGAGAGCTGGGATTGTGCAGACTGGAGGAGAGAAGGCTCTGAGCTGTCAGTGTACAAGGTAGGCTTTGTTAATTGATGAAGAGAACAAGATTAAGCAGCTTTACACTGAAAACTGATAGGTTTAGATTGGACAAAAGGAAGACATTTTTTATTATGAAGGTAGTGAGGCACTGGCATGGGAGAGAGACATGAGACAGAGACGTGTCCAGAGACAAAGGGGATGCTCAATCAGTGGAACTGTACATGGTCAGGTTGAACAGGGCTTTGAGCAACMTGATCTAGTGAAAAATGTTGCASACATGCCATGGGTGAGTGGATTTAGTTGATCTTTAAAGGTTGCTCCAAAAACATTTTATGATTGTGGTTTATACTTATGAAAGAATTTTTTATCTATTTTGGTATTAACACTTGTAAAAAAATTCAGACTGTACAAAAAAGAGTTTTTTGTGCAATGGTATTAAATCACATCACCTCAGTAGGGGTTTTTTCCTGAAATATGAAAATACTAGACAGAGGACTCTAATTTGACCCTATTTCCTTCACAAGATAATAAAAATAAGTGAGAGGAGAAGTTCTTAATTAAAAGGAATTTTTTTTCCCTTGACCTCACTGGAAAAAAGTTTTACCTTTGGGAGTGGAGGAAGTGATCTGACATACAAAAGTGTTGGGATTGCTGGTTACCATCAGTAGGAAGATGTGAGTTTTAATCCACCGTGTGATGTGTATTTGCTACAAAGCTTTGGGCAGCTGGTTGGAAAGCTGTCCCACAGAAAAGGACCTGAGGCTGCTGTTTGACAGATGGCTAAATATGAGCAAACAGTGTGCCCAKGTGGCCAAGAAGGCCAATGTATCAGCAATAATGTAACCAGCACGACCAGAATATGGATTGTCCCYTGTACCTGGCACTGCTGAGGCTGCACCTTGAATCCTGTGTCCAGTTCTGGGCCTCTCACAACAAGAAGGACATCAAGGTGCTGGAGCRTGTCCAGACCCTTCACCAGAGCTGGTGAAKGGTCTGGAACACAAGTCTGATGAGAAGCACTTGAGGGAGCTGGGGSCATTTAGCYTGGAGAAAAGAAGGTTCGGGGGGACCTTATCACTYTACAACTGCCTGAAAGGAGGATGTASCCAGGTGGAGGATGGTCTCTTCTTCCAAGCCACAAGWGATAGGATGAGAGGAAGCAGCCTCAAGTAGTGCCAGGGCAGGTTTAGATTGGATATTAGGAAAAAAATTTTCACAGAGTGGRSCAGGCATTGGAACCAGCTGMCCAGAGAAGTGGTGGAATCCCCATCCCTGCAGGAATTTTAAAGATGTCTAGATTTGGCACCTGGGGACATGGTTTAGTGGAGGTCTTGGCAGTGATGGGTTAATGGCTGGACTCAATGATTCAAAGGTCTTTTTCAATCTTAAAGATTCTAGTATTCTGTCATTTAATCAAAATAGATTGGGAGAAAAACATCATGTAGAGCATGTAACAAAATGCTGCTCACGTGGAGATTTTGAAAATCTTGCAAACAGCATCAAATTCTGTGRGCTTAGAGTCTCAGCGCTTCCTAGTTTGTCTCCCTTGTTTTGTAGAGTTTAAATTAGGTTGGGATCGCACACAGGAAGTGTCAAATGTATTGGATTTCATTTGTTAGTAATTGTAATTTATTTACAAATGCTTTTTTAAAATCAAGTTTTCATAATAAATTATGCATTGTAGCTCTATTAAATTCTTTCYTTTTCTCTTGCATAAGAATTTTGTGGACTAGAAGTACTAAAGGTTTATTTGGAAATAGGTGCATGACATAGGTGATTATTTTTGTTAGCTTGTGAACTGAACAGTTATTGGGCAGAAGTTGCATAAAAAACCACAGGTGTTAATAGCTGTCTAGACAAGGGCTGATGGCCTGCTGTAATTTTAGTCTCTATGGAATTTTTGCTACCAAAACAAACTAGCATATCTTGGTTTCAATTAGGGGCTTAAGTTCATCATAGCTTCCAAAAGGGCCTGACCTTGCAGCAGAGTACACGGCTCCAATTTTGTTTCTGTCTTGCTACTTTTGTTAGTGCTTTTGTGTTAAGATAGTGGGTTTTCATTCTGATACAAAACTTCACTTGTAAATGATGYTTCAGAGCTCCTGGCTGACCCTATGGCATCAGAGCTTATTAGAGCACCATGTGCAGCTTAATTAAAAYAGAGGGAGAAAAAAAAGTTCTTACCCTGAAGAATATTGTGCAAGGCTGCTCATATTCCTGGAAATGTAGCTACAGGTATACACAGGGCTGCAAAATACTTTCAGTGACCAATCTGAACAGGTGTCTCTCCTGGTGAGTGCTCTCCCTCAGAGAGAGAGAGACCACAGTAGAGAGGAAGCATTCAGGTTTGTGGAAGGCGGCACAGCCTCTCAGGGCTCTCAGAATACACACCCTTGTGCTGAAGGCTAGCTCTGATGCAGTGTGGCTGTGTTGCTGTGAAGAAMTGTGTGAGAACAAGCTGGGAAGTGTTTTTCCCTGAGCCCTTCTCTTACCCAGGGGWTTTGGTTTTGCTCAGCCTCCTGCCCCTGGTCCTTGGCTTGACTACTTGGTAGCTGTGCCTGTGGCTGTTCATGGACTGGGCTAATCCTGACCTGATCTGATGTATTGCCTTCCTGGCTTGATCTCAGGCCTGCTGCATCCCTCTGGGCTGGCTCAGTGATCTGGATTCTTGGCCGAGCCTGCTGAGTGTCGCTGGCCAGAGCACCTCTGCTCTCCATGCTCACATCCTGCAGTACTGCAGCCCTTGTCGGTAAGGACACTGCCCGTGCCTGCCTTGTGTCACCCTCAGCCCCTGGCTTCTTTCTCTGTTAAGAGCAGCCTACTTGTGGCTCCCTGAAGGAATTGAAGTGTGATAATGCTGGCTTACTGCTGTTGCTCCATTTGTTAGTGATTCACATTCAGCCAGAAGAAAGTCTTCTGTCCTGCTATAGCTCTGATTTGTTCTTTTTTCAAATTGTTTCTGAGAACAAGAAGACAAAGTGAATATGGATTCTGACCACGTGTCTTCTTATACAGGGACTAAGACATAGCTGTATGTATTAGACAAGGCTCATCCTATTCCTGATTAAATATTCATAATAGTAATTACTTGTTCACATTACAATACCTCCTGCATCTCCCAGCTAAGAGTAATGCTTCATTCTGCTAGATAGTAAACAAATAAAAGCAACCCAGGGGGAATAAATAAACATCAGAGAGGACAGGCAGGATACAAGGAAATAAATAGAGCTGATCAGGGAACAAAATTTTCTGCATTAGAAGAAAACAAAACCAAAGCAAGATTTTGTTGAAAACAAAAACATTCCAGTGTTGTCAGAAAATGGTTGCAATTTATTAATTTATTTATTTGTGTAGGAAAATTATTTGTGTGCTCCTGGCTGTAACCCTGCTGCTGAACCTTTTGGAAGRGCATTTCTGAAACTGCAATAGTTAGCTGCCTGCTTCTCTGAGGTTCGTGGCTGCCCCTACTTCTCAGCTGTTGGGCTGCCTGCCAAGGCAGGATGCTGTGTGACCCAGGGAGATGAACAGACCCTGTGCTGGTAGGTGGGGAGCCCAAGGTGGCAAACTAGCATTTGCTGTTGTAAAACTGATCCTTTGTAGTTACCTGGGGTAAGTCTGTTACACAAGACTTTAGGGGAGTGTGGTGGTAGAGGCAAAAAGATGAGAATCAAGAATACAGATTATCCCAAGCTCCATCTTCCTCAAGAAGCCAAAGAAAGAGGACAGAAGGTTCTTTCCCAATTGCTGTATGTGCATCCCACTGCAAATGGATTTTGGGCTGTTGTGATACATAAGTGCCTACCMGCCTTCAGCGGGTATGATGGATGAGTACAGTGACCAAAAATCCCCACCACTACATACAGGAAATGCAATGCCACTGCCAGTCAGTGGAGCTGAGAACTTTAGGATATAGTTGCCCTTGGCGCTCTATTTGAACCTAAAAAAAAAAAGCCCTGTAATCCTGCTGCTGTTTCTAAATCTATGCTTTTTTATTTCTCTCAGACTAAACATGCTTGAGAATATGAATCATTGCAAATCTAATATAGTAACTAAAAATAGTTCAGCTTTTACTGAGATACCTGTTCATGGGGGATACCTAGTCYTGATATTTTGAAGAACAACTTACTCATCACTGATCATGGAATAGAGCAATTTACAAGGCTACACTGTGCAGAACTGAAGTTACATCATGAATGTATTTATAATGATTCATATTGCTCACCTGTCCCATGAACATGTGATGCTTCACAAACAGGATGGAAATTAAACCACCTGTAAGGAAATGCATTAGGGATCCTGATTTTTTCCAGATCCCACTAAGGGGTGTTAAAGACACAAAGGAAACAAGATCCTATTAAAAAACTGCACAATGTGTGCTGAAACTTTACTAAACTCCTTGAGAAGTTACTTATGCAAAAAGCATAATGACTGTATCTTTCTCTCCTGTTTAATCTGTGGTAGGCAGTTTAGTTTTCAGGTACGTATTTTTAAATTTTTTTAAGAAGGTTTTCCAGGTTTCATGACAGACTTCTTTCTCATTATGTGTGTAGCTAAGAGGTCAAAAATCATCTCAAATGATCTTTTGATGTAAATTGCAGAACTCCACTAAAGCCAATGGACTGCTATCCATTTACACAGGCCAAACATTCTTCAAGCAATTTGTTTCCCTGATGTGTGAATACTGAAAAAAATAGTAATGTGAATAAGTTCTACTGTAGGTTCCATTTTGTTACAGGCATATTCATACACAGGTATCTTGTTGTRTAAGACATTTAGAATAGGAGGGATTCTTTCACAAAAATTGCCTTTTAAACTGTTTCTGTTCTCTACGCTTTCTTTACAGGACTGAAACATTAACCAGTTGTGCAATCACACATTTACAAAAATAGTTCAGAGTTTGTSGCCTGATGATAAAGTAAATCTAGCTGAGGGGTCACAGATACCAGTTAAAAACATCCCAAATATCTCAACCATATGACCCAAAACACTGAATTGGTGATAATTCAAATTATTAATTAAAATTAGTTCTTTTTTTTTTTCTTCAGGTGAATATGTAGTATAGATTTTTATCAGGCTAAGTACAGCCTACCTTTCCATAAGTTTCATAAATCTAGACTAAAAATAGAAAGTTGTCCTAAGCTGTATCATGTTCTCATTATTTCAACAGAATTGCATTCATATTTGATCTAGATCTAATGCCTAGTGTACTTCATCACTAATAACTTAAGGCTGAAAACAAGGCAGAAACYTTCTAGTGGCATTTTCCTTTGGATTTTTTTGCTCCAAACCTTAAAGGCAAGGAAGGTTTCACTTGTACTCAGATCCGAACCACATTTTTTTCTTTGAAATGCAGCAAGATCAGATTGATGTGGAAAATCAGAACCATCACATTGTTTGCTTGCTTTTTGACTGCTAGCAATGGAGATCTTTAAATGCAGCGATTGTAAAKTAATTTTCAGCTGTAGATTGCTGGAGACTGAAAAAGGTGAATTATATTGTGCTGCACTGATTTGGGAAGATTAGTGAAAAAAGTACAAGGTTAGTCTAGATGTTTTTAGGTTAGTCTAGATGGAAACAAACAAGGACCAATAGAAATTCAAGTGCTTAATTGCTAGGGTACTTCTGAGAGTACCTCCAAAATCTTTAATTCTTCAGAAAGGGTAAAATTGCCTGCCAGGGATATTTGAATGGATTGGAGCCTTCAGAGGCTCACAATTCACAATAGATTAGAACTGTCTGGAAATTCAGTTTTTCCTTTCAGTAGAAAAATGTGATACAACAATAATACGATTTATTAGAATAATCAGTGGTGGGAACATTTTGAAGCGTTTTGCTGTCAAATTCTCCAAGTGACTTAGTTCAAATGATACCTAAAGCACACTGACAGATGAGAATTACCTACAAAATGCACTTGTATTTGCAGCTTGCTTCTAAAATGAATTTTATTGGKAAAGAAAAAATAGCAGATCATCTTGCAAAAGAGCTTAGTGCTTAGATTAGTGTGTTAATGCATGGATGATGTTCAGTTTCTCACTGTGAAGTGGTTCAAGCCCAGTTTCCTCCAATAATGACAAGTGGGAAAGCCAAGTTTTGGGGTGAGGGCACTGTGTAATCCAGGTAACATGGAGCTATTTTACTCAGAGATCTCCCATGGAGGAGCAGGAGGAGGAGAAGGAAAGACAATTTTGAGTCAAAAGAATGGTCAAAACATCCTTTTAGGAAGGAGAACTTTTGGCCTCTAAACCTCTTCAAGCTAACCTAAATCTGAAATCTAAGGTCTCTCCCTAACCAAAATTCTTTACCAGCGCCTGGCATTGGATCCTTGGAAGATGTGTACCTCCTCTCGCATGTAGAGAAGGGTGCTCTCCATCCACAGGGGCCAGAAGGCAAACCCCAAAGTCTTTCATTAAGACTGTTCTAATTGTTTGGCTGGAGTGGTCCTTCTGCAACATTCTCCAGAACAACCAAGAAAATCCAGGCAACAGCTTCCTACTCTCTACTTCCCTTGAAACTTCCCTTGAAGCTTAGTCTCTCACAAATTAAACTGGTACAGAAGGGGAGCACTCTGTCTTTCCACACCTCTGCATGATCTAATTCCAAATCCCTATCTGTTCAGGTAAAAAAGTTGTCAGAGACCAGTGAGATGTGTTGCTGTTGGAGTTTTTTCTCCTCCAAACAGCCTGAATGAATCTTTTACTGTTTCTTTCACTTATTGACAATTTATGCCTGTATTTTAACAACTGTCTCTGTAACGACTGGCAACTAAGCATAAAAATTGATTTTCATTGGTATCCCTCTCCTTTTTGCAAGTTTTGTTCATTAGAATCTTAAGGCCTACTCTGTACCATAATTTTCCTGCTTGAAAACAATCTACAAAATCATATGTGAAATTCAGTGCTTATGAAGGACTGTAACTGCTGCTGTAGGATCACTCAGATGATAATGCCTGAGCATTTTGGATAGCTGTGGTCTTTGTGGAAGTGCAGGCTGAGTAGATTGGTTTTGGTTTTAGGGTCACCATAGAGATAGAATATWGAAAAGAGGAAGGAAAAGGTCTTTTTCCCTGTTTTAAAGACTTTTTTCAGCAGGTATATGTCATGGTTTGACACTGGCACAATGCCAGTGCCCCCATGAAGATACCCTCCCCCTGGTGTCTGCTGTGAGATGTGACCAGGAATAAGCAAAGCAGGCTCTCACTTAGTGACAAAGAAAACTTTATTAACTACACTACAAAGAATAACTAAACTACAAGAGAAAAAGGAAAAAAAAACACAAGGAAAATGAAAACTGCACAGAAGGATTTTCCTCCTCCCCCCACCAAATTTCCAATACAATACCTCCCCCAAAACACCAACTCTCGATCCTGCACCACCCTTCAGAATACTCAATCTACAGTTCATCAAGAGGAGAAGGAGTCCTTCTTTGTGCCACGGTGACCTTTTCCTTTCATGTTCAGTGCTCTCACCACCGAACACGGWCCAGGGCTGCTTCCAGGGTCATCTTTTAAGGRTGCCTTGTCCCATTCCAAAAAGAGCACAGTCTCACCTTTGGGACGCCTGTCCCCCCCATATTTTTCACCCCCTGGGGCCAAGGGGTCTCAACACTGAAACTCTCTTTTGGCTCTGAGTCACTGCCCCCCCTGGATGCAGTCTCTGTGTCACAAGGAACACGGCTCTGTCCATGGCTACACAAAACAGTCCAGCAAAAATGCCACTCCATCTTCTCCATTCCTCCAACATCTCTCTCTCTCCCTCTGGCACAGGCCTTCATCTCACTTACTCAATTCCCTCTTCATCTTCTGCTCCATTGCAGGAAAGGTCAATGCTCTGCAGAATTTTCATTGTCCACAAAAGGGTTAAAACTCGGGCTCTGCCCRCCCGGAGAGACTCCCACACGCGGCCGGACACCTTCTCGCTGCATCCCCCCCTTCTTCTTCTCAGTCGTGCTGCTGGCACATGTTATGAAGTTTCAAGGTAACACAGTCACAAGCACAGGCTGTACTCTCTCTCTCTCTCTCCCCTGGGAGGCTGCCCGATGCCTCCTGGTGCTGCTCCCACCCTTCCATGCCGGGGCCTCTTCACCTCCCATCTCCGTCCAAAGCCCCGGCCTACCTCACCTGGCCGCATGGCTTCCCCTCCCCTGCCCAGCAGCAGCAGCTGGACAGGGGAGAGAKCTGAACAYTTTCCCCACCAGAACCCAAGAGAACTTCCCAGGGGGAGARCCCTGCTTTAACCCTGTGTTCTCAGAGGTGGATCCAGTGTCCCACTGGCCGAATAAGCTGCCAATATTAAAATCTGAACATCCATTGGCTTGACCACAGGATYCCAGAAATCCTGTTTCCYGTCAAACCACCACATTATACTAGGACAGTACCTGAGCAGGTAGCATACCAGATATGGCCATGACTCCAACTACTTGAGGTGTCAATTGCAGACGAACCTTTTTRTTAATAATTCTAAATGCAGTTCATCACTGTCCTCCACTCTTTCTTAACACATTTATGCTTACCTTTTCCAGCTGTACTCCTACATGGGAACTGGCCTATTAAATYTGCAGTCTTAATATGTGTTTAGTGTTGGGTTGTTTGAGAAATCTCCCTTCTGCCTGCCACCTGATAAGTACTTTCTGTCTTTATGTGGAGTTTTACTTGGCTTGTGTTTTCTCTCACACACTTGCACAGCCTGTGGCATCTGTCTTCTCTAATTCCCAACGGRGCTGAATCTCAGAAAAACCTTGAGTCAGGTACTAAAGTTCTGTTTGTATTAATGAGGATAAAGCACACAGATGGTAGCTGAGTCCACAGGAGTGGCATGTTAGTGCTGTTGGCAGCCTTGCATATCTGTAAGTCAGGTGGTCTCTTTTCTGTCTCACTCTCTTGGAGGGTTTTTTTGTGAGCTCTTTCAAATACCTTTGTAGTGCTTTGTCTGTAAGATGTGTGGGAATATTTACCTGCCCATTGTAGGAGGTAAGCTTGGGAAGGGAAAAGTAGAAATCCAAGGTCACATAAGCTTTGCTATTATTTTGGTAATATCTGCGTAATATCTGGAAATCCCAGTCAAGCCTACAACCTTGTGGTGTAAGGTATTATACAAACATTTAGTGGAAGAAAGTAAAAAGCTTCAAATCAAAATAGGGAAAACAAAAATGGAGACCATAAAGAGGCAGGAAGATATGACAGTGATGCTGTTACATTAGGAGGTGTTACTGAGTTGGAAAATGTTATTTATCCCTTCAGATTATTAGCAGAATGGTATAATGCAAGGATGATTTTTTCCAAAATATTTTGGTGTAAAATCTATAAAATAGAARCGACTTTAACTTTTTTTGAGAAAAATCTATACTTTCTCTTTTAATAGTAATGTGGTGCACCACAAAATTTTCAATCCCCGCCAAGAAAAAAAAATKGCTGAAGTCCTGCCTAATCAGTTTTTCTTATCTGAATTACCATACCTCTGTAAGAAAATACTTGCAAGTTATTACTGAGTAGCTAGAACAGTAGTTAGAATAGGCTAGTTTGCTGATGAATTCTGCGGTTTTGTTGTTATAGTAATTATAGGCTGTCTTTATTCAGATTTTGCTATGTGCCAATATGTCCCAATTGATTAAAAAATATACAATTAATGACTAAGGAGCTCATGACTGTGTGAGCTTAGAGACATTGAAACAGGAGATTTCTCTATTGAGAACATATTATATTCTCAACATAAGGACTGAGCTTTGGATTTTGAGATCCTGAAAACAGAATCAAACATATTCAAATGTGAATATTAAGGTGTTTGAGGCTGATTTCAGATGATGTACTCAACATTAAAAGAGGTCTATGTTTTGTCAGTCACCTGAAGCACAGGTGATAATGCCACTGCAGGTGTCTCTCTCCCAGCAGAGCTTATTATTCATCTTAGCAAATTCAGTTTGCTTTCAGTTTGCTTTCAGTTTGCTTCAAATTTCAGAACTGCTAAGGAAATGAATCCTACTTTTACCAAGGCAGGAGTTCAGAAACCACTTCCATAAATTAGTGTCTAAAGGGTCGAGCCATGGTTTTGCTGCCTGCAGCATGCACTTTGGATGCTATAATAGACACACTAGAAGTATCACATGAAATCATGAGAGGTTTTTTAGTGTGTCTGATGTTGAAATATAAAAGTTCCTCATTATACTATGGAAAATTCAGCATTTTAATGTTTCCTGACCTGCTTCATTATGTAATGCTCTTCAATATGCTTCTGTCTTCCCATGCCACAGACACAGTTTGAGGAGGAAGGGTGTGTTTATCATCCCCTTGTGTTACAAGGCTTGGACAGGACAATGCTGTGGTCAGCAGAGCTCAAATTGTAGCCTGTGTCCCACAGCTGAGCCAGAGCTATGGATGGACCAAGCTGACTCAGAGCTGGTTTTCCRGTGAGAGTGGAATCTTGGCGTGGGAAACAATTTCTGCTCCCAGTTTTGCATTTGTGGCCTGTTAGAGGGGGGAGTGGTGTATTAGAAATTTGTGAGTAGCAGTGTTAATGAGGAAAGCTTCTTTTTTTTACTCAAAAAAAGCATGACTGTATCATGGAGTGTGCTTTAGCCCTTTCAGKAAGGTTTTAGATTAATTTTGTTCTAAAGCAATGTAGAGGCTTCTTCATAGGCACCCTGAGCAGTTTATAAATTTCTGCTGCTCCCAGGCAGCAGGATTTTAGAGGTTGCAATCACAGATAGAACAAAAGTGAGCAGTTTCTGTGAAACACCTCAAATACTCTACAGTGCTAAAAATAAGGGGATTTTCATATTCTCCACAGTAACATACAGACCRTTTATATGGAATATGTTCATGTACTTATGAGCCCTGGGGAAACTTGCCTGATCGTTCCTGTATTATGGTGACCCTGTTAACAAAATCTTAATGCACAAAAGGCTGTAAAAACAGAGATACTGATATGTTTTGTCTTCTTTCAGACAATGTAACTAATCTAAATGAATGCTGCTGGGTTGGGCTAGCAAGTTTAATCTATAGATTAAAGAATTTTGAAAATTGATGTACTATTCCTGGAAACAGCATTTGCTTTGTGACATGATAGAAATATGTCAAAATGAGAAATTCTCTAAATAGAAGAAAAAAATAAATTAGTATCTAGGCGAGAAAAATGTAATATATGTCTGTGATTTATTTGCCAGCAGGATGATTACTGGAAATGTCAGCCAGGTAAATATGTATCTGCAATAGTCTGTAGTTTGCACCCTCATCAGTTTTTCTCCCAGCAGAAACAGTATCTTTAAAATAATCCTTGTGTGATTAAGTTCTATTTCTGTTTCAGGCTGAAGTGATGTACTTGATACCCACTGATAGCAATGTGTTCCTGCACACCTGATGTCTTCATGGAGTCCATGAGGTGCATCTRTAGGCGTCTGTCTATGCTCCTGAACATGCCTACTCACATGTCACCTCAGTAGTTTGGGAGCTTAACTGTTAATGTCACCTCTCTGCTGCCTTGTCTCTGTGGAAGCAATCACAAGATGCTGCCAAATTCTTCATCTACCAGTAGAGATTCAGTAGAGATATTTTTTACAGTATCAGATCTGCTTACTACTTCAATCCACTCATTTCTTCACCAGCCTTTTAGTCCTGAATATTGGAGTGTCTTTAAAAGAACCAAAAAAAAATAAAACAAAAACTTAATTACCTTTGAACAAGAAGATAAAATGCACCAGACAAATTTGCCAGCATTCATAGACCCCTGAAAGGTAAAATTGCTTTCAAGTCTCTCGACTGCCAGAGTTCTGGAATTTTTCAAAGTAGTTCTGGAAAAAACTGGTTTAAAAAACCCAAACCACAAGCCAACCACTAAATCAAGCAAAAAAAAATCACAAACAAAACAAACAAAAAACCCCACAAAAAATACCTGTGCTGTCCCATACCACCTACAACAACATAAGAAGCAGAGAAGAAAGCTTAAATRAAGAAATGTGTTTGATCACAGTGATAATGGTGTGTAGCTGAGCTAATTTGGCTTTCATTGATCTCTGAGGAGCCAGATTTGTTTTCAGCAAACAGTGCATGGCTAGTTGTTTTGCTTGGGCTTGTGCATGCTGGCAACACCATAATTCAGCTCTTTTCTAGGCCTAGTTTTTTTCAGTGTT
Organism: Cardinalis cardinalis; assembly: GCA_014549065.1. NCBI lineage: Eukaryota > Metazoa > Chordata > Aves > Passeriformes > Cardinalidae > Cardinalis > Cardinalis cardinalis. The sequence continues at coordinate 914,275 of JACDOX010000115.1, forward strand.
ATGACACAGCACAAGAACGGGGATAAGGCTGCAAGGCTTGTATTTACAAGACTGAAACTTCCTATAAAATGGGATCCTTTGGGTRTCTAATCCAGTCACTGGAAACAGACACAGATGTTCCTTGTTCCAYATGAGTTAAGTATTTGTTTTCTTTTTGTAGTATTAATGACCTTGTCACTTACAGGTGTTTTAACCTTTGTCTGGCTTTGGGGACATGCTGCCTCTCCTGTCATTCCCAGATCTGATGGATATTTGGGAGGGCTCTTAATAAAGCTGGCATCTCCTATTCTGAGGACAAGCTCTGTTACATTTGCCAATAGTGTTCCTTCTAATTCCTACAACTGTTTGTACTTAAACAGAATATTTGTACAGTTATTGTTTTAAAGCTGATTTTGAGAATCTTTTTTCCCATTCTGAAAGGAGTTTGAGAAATGCTCAAGGAATAAAAAAAGTGGTGCTCATACCACTTTGTCTATTGAAATGTGTCCTTTTCGTCTAGGAATAGGGTATTAATTCTCCTAGTTTTTTTAATTGTTGATCCATGGTTGGGGTTTGCAGGCAGCAAAATGAAGGTGGAAAAAAATTAATAATTTATCATAAATCAGGCTCTTTCAGGAGCATCTGAATTCACAATGAATACATAAAGCCGAGGTCATATAGTTTAGCTTAGATAACAAAAGTCCATTTTTAAATGCTAATTAACCCCCCAAGTGTAAGTTTTTTTAAAAAATTAAAATCTCTAATCATTTCACTTTGAAGTTGCATTTTCTATTAAAGAAAAAAATAAAGGAAACTATGCAGCCTTTACATTTGTCTGGAAGGGACCAAACAGCTGATTAAAAGAATGAACTCTAAGCGTAAAAGAAAAATTTAATGACATCTCATGAACAATTAAAAAGACCATTTGCATTCTTCTAAGTCTATTAAAAAAAAAGAGTGGGGTTTGACTATAATCACATGCTGTGAAGGGATAGAAAAAGGAACATTAAATGCTTTTCGTGATTCCTTCTGAACCTTCTGATAGCACAACAGGATGCTTATTAGCATGCACATTGCTATGACCTGGTTTACTACAGCTTTGCATTTAGGCAGGTGTTTTAAAACAGGTGTACAAATTTGTATTTTCTTTTTTTCTGTCTCAGAACTCTGATTCAAATATAGACAAGTTTTGCAACCTGTATGTCTGTTCTTTCCATAGGGATTKTCTGGCCTCTCGGATACATCAGATGACTTTAGATTTTGCTCAAACGTATAAGCCTTTTGAAAGCTAGCAGAAACATGAGTTGTCACTCTCCAAGGGAAATTAATTTCCTTTTTCGGTGGGTGAATGTGCATTCTGAATGTGCAGAGAATTTGSTATATCTTTCTAACCCCACAATTTATCAAGCATCAATTGATGCTGTGTTGTAGCCCCAGTAACAGCTGTGACACAACTGATAATTCCATGTTAATTTCAATCTCTTTGACTGTCTCCATCTGTAAAAACAGTGTTGTTTCATGTGAAAAGGGCTTGGAGGGGAAGAAACAGCCCATGCAACTCATGTCACAGCTGTAGAGGCCAAAGCACAGCTGGGAACATCTACGAGTATCCAAAGGAGATATGAATGTGTTTGTGCCCAAAATCATAAAATTGAGAAAATATCTAATATTTCTACAATAATCTCTTAGGTGCCTTTAAGTCTAATTGTTCTATCTAAAACAGRTGGAGAGACATAAGAGAACTCAGAGCCTTGGGGAGTTCTGGGAATCTTGTTTTTCCCTGCATGCTCATTCTCACACAGCTCACTGACCATCTCTCAGTGACTCTTATTTTGGGAACAGCTTGTTCTGAAGAGCCAGACCCTCACTGTGAGACCCTGGCCCTCCACTTTTTAGTCACCAAATAAGCCAACAGAATCAGCTACAGGGAAAACTAGAAAAGGTCATGTTTGATATTGCATTGAGTGTTGTTTCAGATCAGATCAATTCAGATTCAGGGTGATTGGAGAACATAAACTTCTTCACTACCTCCTTCACTTCCTCCTCCAGTTTCTATATATTTCGTGGGGAAACCTTTCTTTGTCTTTCATTTTCTTCCTTTCTCTGTGTGGTTTGCTTTTTTGGCTGTTGGTTTTTTTTTTTCCCCTTTTTTTTCTTTAAATAGGAAAATGATTGCTCAAGCTGAAAAGCAACCTATAATTGATATGCAAGCATGCAGGGAAGGCGCAAGAGCAGCYTTCAAGGGATTAGAAATGTTGAACTGTGCAACTCCAAACGGTGCTCATCTAATTGATGCTTTACTTAGCAGGGGAGAAGAAAATTCTAGCAAATAGTRGTTATTTTTGCTTTCAGAAAGAACACTGTCACAGACATCTTCCTACAAATGCCACATCAGTTGCTAACAAGTTGTTCTGGGAGATCCTTCCTGCTGATTTATGTGCTACCACACAATTCTTTTACAGACACTGTGAACACGCTGTATTTCCTTTAATTGATTATGAAAGATTGCCTTGAACATGGACAAGAGAGCTCACTTTTAGATCCAGGGAGGACAGGAAATTAATTTCATGTCTTGCAGATGAAACAATAGGAAAATAGATTATTTACTGCCTCAGTTGTAGAGTTGCTAAAAGCTGCCTATTATGTATGGAGTCAGGACAGCATGTTGCTTTTAGTCCACATCACAATTTAAATTTAGTACCAAACATGCCTCTCTACTTTTGCTTGCCCAATTGATCCCCATTGAAATCACAAGATTTCGTTTCCCTTCCCGAAAGGAAATTTCATTTCCTTTCGGGAAGGGAAATAATATCTTGCAAAACAGAAAAGAAAGGCTTCCAAATGCTCTGGAAAGGAGGAGACAGAATTAAATGAAATGCAATTGAAACAAAAAAAAACCAAAAAAACAGAAAATCCGAAGATTTAATGACTACAAAAAAATGGTCTGTGAGGAAATGAGCTGCAGTGCAAAGGACCAAAACAAGCAAACCTAACCTCACAGATATTGCAAAAGCAGCGGAAAAAATCAAAGAGGAAGACACAATTTGGAGGGGAAGATATGAGGGATATGGCACGGATACTTAAAAAAAAAAAGAAAAAAATCTTCCCCAAAGTCAAAGCCATCAAAAGGCATGGCCTGCCATCAAGTGCAGGGACATTAACCAGAAAGAAGAAATAAGGATGTCTGTAGGCAAGGCACTAATTTTAGAATCAGAGGACACAGTTTCAGCTCCTGGCTCTCTCATAGAACATTTTTGATGTTAATCAAATCACTTTTCTGCCTCACTGTGGTGCTCTGAGATGAAACAGGTGCTTGGCAGGGGAGTTGGTAATGTACTGGGAGTGGGAGCTGATGAACAGATAGACAGGTTCTCTATTCCCAGTCTTGTCTTTTGATTTTGGGTTTGTTTTTTTTTTACTTGCGGGTTCATTTGGTTGGGGTTTTTTTGTTGTTGTTTTTTTTTTTTTAGTTGTGGGTAGTCTATAAAAAGTTGTAAGTTATGTATTAAGAAAGCTGACACCAGCTGCAGAACTGGTCAAGAATACCTGCCACATGTAGATAGATGTTTTCTTAGAAAACAAGGCGCATATGGCTGTCTACTGTGAACAGACTCTGAGATGATTCAGGACAGTTTAGAAGAGCAAGAATAACTCACATCTGGTTCCAGGGCAGGCAAAGATGGCCCATAATTGTTAGTGGTGACACTGTATAACTAGGTACACCCAGCATGTCCCATTGTACCTCTGACTCACYGTCATCACTACACTTGGGTAGCAGGCTCTTTAGCCAAGCACAGACGTGTCCCACAGACTAGCAGTGCCAGCTTGGTATTAGGAAAGGAGTAGGCAGCAAAGCTTGAGACTTTTATGATTTGGAATGACACCCTCTAATTTTATGTCCTGATTTTTCTTTCTGCCTGCAATGAGAGCTTTCAGGTTTTCTTGAATTAATGGGTTTTTYTAGCAGAGGAAAGCTAAGGGATCTCTAGCCAAGATATGCAGTCAGTACAAAATGGCATTAATAATAAATAACAAGGAAGCTGTTCTTTGTTTAACCCATTCAGTCCACTGAAATGTTCAAGTAAGTTCTTGTGATATAAAAATCATAGATATTCATGAAGCAAGCAAGCTTTTTTTCACCTCCCCTTATCGTGTATGATCATTTAAATTTGTGCTTCTGGTAGCTTCGTTACATGATTTCTTGAAGGAGGATTCCTGCTGCTATGTGGATGTCACCTTCTACAAGTGACAGGAAGATTAAGTGAAATGCTGTACAGCGTAATTATAACAAGGCTATTGGCAGCCTGTAACACAGTGTAAGTGACACAACTAATTTTGGTGTTCAGACATAATGTACGTGGCAAGTTTTACCTGTAGCTGTACTATCTACAAGTTATGTTGTCTCCAGAGGCGTGTGTTGCATATCACTTTGACCATGAGTCAACCATAAACTCAGCATAGCCCTTCTACATAATATCTTTAAGAGTGTGAGAAGCTGCCCTGTGACATCTATTTCAATTGCAATTAATTGTGTCACTTCTTAGAGATCTTGTCTCATTGCATAGATTTTTTTTTTCTAATTCATATTGGATGTTTTTTTATCTGAGCCTCTCCTGTGAATTTTCTCTGCTAAGAAAAATAATTATATACTACATCTCATGATCTGGAGAGAAATTTTGACAGTTTTTTGTACTTACCCCTGTGAGATTGATCAGATTCTGATTATGCATATGTTCACTGACTCCAGCCTAATATGCCCTTGACTTTCTCATAAGTGACACTGCAGTCATTCTGGTTTGAAATCAAAACAACACCAGGAAAGCATAATAATGGAATTTAAATCTCCACTGTGAGTCCTTTGCTTGCCCTGTTCTGTTCTTCCACACATTAACTCTTTCAGAGTAATTAACTGCCATAGAGTCAAAGCAGCTAATGAAGCTTTCTTCACCAGCCTTGCCCCATTGACTAGAGACTCAAGAGCCCACACATAGTGTCAAGGATGAGCTGAGTTATGGAGAACCATGCAGTGTGCATCCTTCATGCAAAGATAAAAGTCTTAAACTTGTTTGCTTATATTAATAGAATCCAGATTGAAGGAATTTTGCAGATGGCTTTTAATAGCCCACAGAGCCTTATTTTAAATTCTGAAAAAGCAAATTATTTTAAAATGCAAGCAGATTACACATCTGGAATAACAGATATTTTAGGGGTTGTTTTTTTTCTCTTTAACTTTGAATTGCATGGAAAAAKAATTTTTTTCTCTTCAAGCCCAGACAACATCACCTTGTATGTTMAAAATGAATGACTTTTGAACATGGAGTAGCCATTTGTATCTGTGCAAATTGGCTTTAAAATGTTGCTGTTGTAATTTTCCAGTGTTTCATATCTGCTAGAAGGACTGCAGCAGGAGAAAGAAGACAAAGTGAAGACTCTTTCAGTTAAATCCAGATTTGCCTTTGAGAGGAGAGACCTAGATTTGCAGGAGTTGGTAGTTCTGGAGGATTGGGGTAGTTCTTGCTTCCACATCAACTCACYAGAGAAGATCGTATTTCTATATTCAAAGCTGGCATGACTAGAGAGTAAGCCTGTTGAACACTTATTGTGGTACCTTATTTCATTGGCCTGTGGAAAATCTGTCATATTTCTCCTAATAACCATGACCATATTTTGACATTTAATTAGACTAGGCAGGATAATCAATATYACAGTGATGTTGTTGGGGTCATGCCCAGCAACTGCTGTTTTGTTCCAAGGAGAGTCTTAAGAGAGGATCCTGATGGATCTTCTCCTGGGGCATGCCCTGGCCAATGCCTATGAGGTGCTTTTAGAAGGGGTAATGAAGAGAGGTTGCTGCAGTGTGTGCATTACACAACTTGGAGTTTTATCCTGTGCATAATGGAGGTGACAGCTTGSATGAAGGATACCTACTGAAATTCAAGCTGATTGATGCTAAGTTTATGAGCTGGGAGAAGACACTACAGAGGTGTTCATATCCATTCATTTGAAGAGAGATACCCTATTGTCTACTGTTCATGATAATATTGTGCTCTCTATAGGCCAAGGCAATTAATACTTGCCATCTCACTTTCTGTTAAGCAAAAGCTTATAGTCTTTTATGTCAGAGGTGGAGGTCTCCACCAAGATCTATGACCCTTCATTTTAAGAAGGAGATTAGAATCTGTCTAGACATCTCCTACAACTTTTTAGCAAGGTGGTATAGCTATATAAYTTATACCTGAAGTCGTGTTGGAAAGTATCTGTTTCCCCTTTGGTGATTTTGCTTAGAGAGGAAAATAGCCTTCTCCACCTCACAGACTGCTTTATCATTCCTTTCTCTCACAGGTACAGAAGTGCTGGTCTGTCTCTTAGCCAGTGCTCAGCTCTGTTTCTGTGGCACTGTACACATGTGCAATTTGTCTTGGCTATTACATGTAGCTCTCTCCCTCTTATTTCTCCATTTCCAGCCTTCCCAAAGTAAGCTGCAGTGTTCGTGTTAAACCTACAAAGCTACAATATCCTGTGGAAGTTTAAAATAAGGTGCTCTCTCTCCTTGTTATCACTGAAATTTTTAAAACATCCATTACTCCTCTTAGGGATCCTGGCTCCAAATTCAGGTTTGAACAAAAACTCCAAAACAAGCCAAAGTTGAATCTTCATCTCATATAGTGAAGGTGAGTTGTTTTCACTCAGAGAGGGTGCCCAGATTAAAACAAATTTTTAAAGTAGCTTTTCATGCATCACTAATTCCTTYCATAGCTGAATTAATAAAACTCAAGCAGTATTTTGTATTATACTTGTTTTATGTGTAATTATAACATTAGGTCATCTCACTGTATTTTCTTAGAATGACTTATTTTATTAAATCTGGAAACTGAACCATTTCAAGTTGTTAAAATAATTGAAKAATTTAAAGTTAATTTCTATTCTGGGAATAAAAGAAAGGTCAAACCTATGGCAATTTACATCAGTGGAACTAAATTACAATATACAATTAATTTCTTTGACATTCCATTCTGTGTTGTGAATGTCCATTTTTTCATACATTGACATGAAAGACACCAAGCAAGAAAAAGAGGAAGACCAAACTCTGTGTCCAAATCTGAGACATTGTACTTGACTTTCATTCATTTCTTCATCACAGCTGTTTGGGAGGTTTTTGTAAATTAGGTAACTCTGGGCAAGGGAAAATTTTAACTTAAATTGCAYCTAAACTACTCCATAAAATGTTTATGTGACAAACCAGTACAAGAGAACTGAGACCAAGAAAAACAGCACACTGAAATCCCAGCACCTTATAAAAGGTAAGTAAAATCAAAACAGTTCTTGGAAGGTTTAGGTCCCCCCAACTTGGACATCTTGTAATTTTATTATGTGGGCTGTTTGTCCAGCCTTTAGCAAAGGTCTCATGGAATAGGAATGAGTTAGAAGAAAAAGGAAATCAAGGACAGACAATTGATTTTATGGAAAAATCAACCAGTAGGGGAAGAAGTGACSGCCGAGAGCTTAAGAATTACTTGTGAAAACACCAGAAAGACTTATTGAGCAGAGCATCCCAGAGAGGACTCAGAAAACATCCACCAAGGAGATTTCTGCTACTTTTAGCACACTTGTGTGACTTAGCTGTACCTTTGACTTCAGAGCAAGCTGGCAGTGGTAGTCTTGGTGCTCATGTTCACTCACAGGACAGGTTCACTTATCTTCATACGCTGTATTTCTGATCAATCATTGAGGCTGGGACACCAGCTACTGTGCRTCATGATTCCCTGTGAAAGATCACACATATGAATTTCATTTTGATGTGTCAGGACTCACCTGGGGACAGAGTCTATGAATTTCAATTACCTTGCTATGTAAGCACAGTTAATGTTTAAAAAAMCCCACACATTATAGCAAAACACAAAAAAGAAAACCAACCAAACAAAAAGTATTCCTCACTACTTGCATTTTCAGTAGTCAGGCTACTGGATCTCCAGCAAGAGCATAGTTTGTTTTTATTTCGGATATATCATGATAGATGCAGAGCAGATTACTTATGGAAAAGTAATACTTATTTCCATACGGACCTTTCTACGGAAGTGGGATGACTGGATGYTTGTTTCAAAAAAGAAAATACTTTTTTTTATATGTAAAAAATACCAATAACCAAGTCAGTCTTTTTGGATCATAAAGGTATTAATGACAGCAAAGTAAGAAGGACAAACAAACATAATGAGCATCACAAACCAGAAATCTGAACTACAGCTGTCAGAGCAAATGGCAAACAAAGGGAACTGTCTGATTGAGTTCAGCCTTCTACACTTCAAATAATTCCTTCCCAACTTTTTCTCTGCAAGATGTGGTAAAAGCTTATTTAAAACATCCCTGCTGTCCTCAATTCTGTTTTCAACTCTGCAATTGGAAAGATGTACTACCAGTAATCAGTYAGGAAACACTACTGCTTTTATAGTGTCATGGCCCATGAAACATTAGTGCCATATCAGAACTACCTTCTCCTTCTTAGTGTCCTTGGAACCAAAGATGACCTCTAAGAGGAACAAAACAGTGAGTAACCTTCTGTCTGTGCCTCATTTTATTTTTCTGAGAACTGAATCAACATAGTTCCAAAAACCTAAAGAAAGCAGAAGAAAATGAATGTCTGCCTTTCTCTATGACTCACCTAAGTGTACGTAACTAACTGGAAAATCTGTTTCAACCTTTTTATTTTCCCTTGCCCAGAGTTACCTAAAACCTCCCAAACAGCTGTGATGAARAAAWGAATGAAAGTCAAGTACAATGTCTCAGATTTGGACACAGGGTTTGGTCTTCCTCTTTCTCTTACTTGGTGTCTTTCATGTYAATGTATGAAAAAATGGACATTCACAACACAGAATGGAATGTCAAAGAAATTAATTGTATACTGTAATTTACTTGGCTGAAGAGCAGCTTCCAATTAGCAACTTATGTAGTAAGTTAAATAAAGAGAATCCTTATAGTATACATTGTAGGAAAGGCAGAAGAGAGGTGAAAAAATACGACTAGGCATTGCTTCAAGGCATTAGTTGGCATTAGGCACTARTAAGTGCTGATTTTTACTCAGAATATGTTTTGTCACCACTGCTTTTCAGGGTACTCAGTATAAAAAGATCCAGCTCCCTTCACTGAGGGCTCAGTACAATGCAATACACATTGCCTCTCAAATTTCATGAGAATGCATCCTGGGACCTGGAGAGACTTGCATAAATTTAGGTATGATTCATGCTGCTTATTAACTATATGCTGAAAGTGTTACCAGTTGAAGTTGYCATGTTTCAGTCAGCAAGTTTATATATGAGGCTCTAGTGAACTATAACTGATCTGGGTCATAGATGCACATTTATGGATGTGACAGTTTAAAGCAAGATTATTACAGATGACACAGGTGGCAAAGTCTGCAGTTGCCCATGAAAAAAAAGCAAACTATTAACACTACAATTTTATCAAACTGTAACTGTTGTCATCTTATTGCAAAAGTCCCATACCTTCTGGTAATTTCTCATGGGCATCTCCTCACAGCACTGACTCCTTCTTCACAGTACAGCCAACAAACTCTATCTCTCCTGACAGCACAACCAAAAAACTCCAACTCTTTCCTCACCCAGCTAACCCACTCYTCTATAGCATTCATCATTATTGGACACAGCTGTGGCCTGTTAAGGGCAGGCCTGTTCCTTGTCTTTGGTGATTAGTACAGCTGCAACTCCTCAGGTGKGAGACTACCTTCTGCAYTATCTTTATTTTCTTACATTCTATCCCTCCACATGTAACTATTAGGTTGTGAGGGTTTTTTTCATGCTGTCTGAACAGTTCCATTGTGGGGCTTTTGATTTGTTTTTGACAGTAATATTAGCATAACTCATCATATCAATGATGAGCTGTCACACCTACTTCCCTGAAAAGCTTTAATACATACATGCATTTCAGAATCAAATTTTGCATGCTTATCAAGGTGTTCATTTGTTCCTTCATAGTTTGCTTAGGTGCTGATGAATTGTAGTTTGCTGAAAAACTCTTTGCTTAGTAGACTCAGAATTTTTTTTTTGTATTGCCACCACTGAGCATGCTCCCTCCCCTACCACTTGCTGGGGATATTCTAGCCTCATCCTGTGAGGCCTGAGGCCAAGATTTCAAAACAGAACAGAATTTCCCATGCAGGTGGAAGTAGAGCAAACCAGCGCTGTGATTTGGCAAGGTTTTCTATAGAATTTATGTTTGTACAGTTTGCTTTAACTGCAAGGTTTGTATAGTGATGCTATTTAAATGACTGTTAAAATGCTTTTGCCAGCATATGTTCCTGGCCTTTCCATACATATTTTAGATTATGAAAGTGTTGCAATGCTTGGTTTTAATGAAAACACTTTGGTCAGCAACAAATCATGTAAGGAGATCACTGAAAGTAGGGAGGTGAGATTTCCTGTCTTTTAGATGAAAGAGAGTAAAAAGGAGTAAAGATAGTCCTCAGAGGGAAAAAAATACCGACAGGACCTTGGAGTCTAGACAACAATATGATAAAAACAGTGTAGGTAGGTGWGCAGGGTGCTGTGCTTCAGGAGGAATTTTTTGTCAAAGGAATCTTSAGAATGAACACTAAACTGAAAGATGGTCACAAAGAAAATAAATGTTGTAGAAGAGAGGTCTTGACTCAACATGAATTAACTGAATCCACCTTGAGAAGCCTGCTTTTTTGCTGAGGAAACTGAAGTGAAATTTCTATATACAAATTAAATTAGGGGAATCATTCTGTTTAAATAAATCTGTGTTTCCTACCTTTATCCATGAATATTTGACAGAAGGGGAAGTGATTTTAAGCAAYGAGAGAGTTTAYCTAATCATCTCTAAAATCTAGCTTTATCTTYAGGGAGAAACTCTGTTCAGAAATGGTTGCCTCTCTATCCCTATATGAATCTTTTTCTCTCAGATATCAAGAGAAATTGAAAATAAACAGCATATATTTGCAGAAGGACGAAGGACTTTGGTAGTGTGCAAGACAGAGTTTTAAGCAACAGGATTGGACTTTGAGGAAAGCAATTGGCAGGAGATTTCATGGACTTAGGAGCAGGTGCTCCGGAAGTTCACATGAGCAATCCAAATGCAAAAGCAGCTCTCAGATTAAAAGGCAGTTCTTGTTCTTTGTTAAAATTGTAGGCCTAAACACTGTTGGCTCCATCAAGGGCATCATCTGGATACCCTCTCACTCCCAGCAAAGATCTGATGGCTGGCAGAGAAGAAAGATGGCCAAATCACAATCAAATTCAGTGGGACAATTTTGTATGCGAGGAATATAGAATGGAAGAAAGAAGCCGACTGGAATTCACATAGGTAAGAAGCACAGGGTGAGGGAGACATTAGAATCAACAGCTTTGGAAATGATGTGGCTCTGGGCAAAGGCTGCGTGGAAAGAACTGGGAAACAAAGCTTAAAAAGGAATGGGAAGGAAAAACCTAGGTCCCTGGCAGTCACGCTATAGAAGTAGGAAGAAAACCAYAGCTGCATATTTGACAAAATGGCTCTGAATCAGAAAAGAAAGGCAAGATGACAAAACTGTGTCTATTCCTCCAGAGATTGCTCCAGCTGTGGATGCTAAACTTCTCGAAKAGTTGCACCATTAACACAAGTTGCAAGAGATATGTGTGGCAGATTAAAAGGTTTCCATCCTGCCCTCTGAGGCTTTTACAGATGGGTTAGGGAGCACAGGGTGCAGTTTCTGGTCTTTGACATTTGGGTAGCTTTTAAAATTTGTGGATATTCTATCAAAACCTCCTCTATTTAAGAGTAATTTGAGAAAGCAGTCAATTAGCACTTCCTATTCTATAAGTGTGTGCTTTCAAGTACAACCTGTGAGAAAATGGATAAAGATGTATGTGGAATATGCTGTATGTTAAACTATGTGTAGGGACACACTTTAAAATGCTCAAATTAGAATATTTAACAGTTCTGCTTATTCAGTGAAAATCATTTGAGAAAACCTGACTTCATAAGATTAACACATTTTTTCACTTATTCTTTTCTTCTCTTTTTTTTTTTTCCTGGAAGCAATGGAACTGACAGTCTGTAATTTGGAAATAATATATGCACGATTTCAGCTCTCACAAGTCACTTTTTTAATGCTCTTGCAATAGTGAATGATGATCTGTAGAGTTCTGCCTGAAAGTCTGGCAAAGTGGGTTTTCTCTGCACCTAGTTTTTTAAGGATTTATTCCAGTGACTTTAAAATGGATATACTTGGATATATGAATTATTGTACTTGGAGTACTTCTTACTTCTTGGGATGTTGTTTCCTCTTAATTATATTGGATAGTAAAAGGTATAATTCATATTAATTTTCATTTRTTATTTAAAGGCAAAATGAAAATTGTAATATAAAATTATTTTGTGCTTCCACATATGACCTCTAGAGGGAAGTAGTCTTTCAGAGCTATAGAAAACAGAGACTTGTTTCACTTCTCTGTCAAAGCATGCCCCTCATAATAATCATAATTATCCACTGGCATTGCAGAGGGATGCTAGAACTCATTGTGTCTTTCAATCAATAAAATGCTGCGCTCAAAATTTTCAAGCCAGTTTGCTCTTAAAAGTGTCACACAAGCATTTCTATTTGTGTTTCATTACGGTATAAACTGTATAACTGGACCACATGTTCAGCTAAAAGTAGGATTTCTTCTGAAATTCTCCCTACTATTCTAGAAATAAGCAACAATAAATTTTTTTTTTCCTTGGCTATAAGGAGATGTCATAGGTCTTAGAACTTTACAAATCTGAGGAGATCTTCAGTCTTTCAAACCACTCGTTTCATTTTACCTCAGTGTAGCTCATGAAAGTGTATGTTATGTATATTTGCAACATGAATGGCATTTATGTTAATACTGTAGTACTCCTGGCAGCCATATCTCCAAAGATATGTAGACCAGGGATCCCGAGATTTAAACCTTTTAGYCAAGTAGAGAATTGGTCCAGTAGATACTAATTTAGTTTGACTTGTTTAAAAGTCAAAAGTTTAGAGTTCTAGTTCCAGCAAGATCTGTAAGGAGAAAGAGGGAAAACCCCATTCCAGTCCTATCCATATCTTCCCTGTTGCTTGACATAGTCATTGATTAAATTACTGCTCTTCAGAGCAGAAATTTCAGCCACAAACCTTCCTTTCCAGATGACCATTCTAATCAATAATCTGCTTCGTCAAGCTCTTTCTTGTACTATCTGTAGCACAAGATACCATGAATTTTCTTCTGTTTGTAAGAAAATCCTCAGAAGGATGGATTGTATGCCATCAACATGTATAGCCACCAGATAGTGCAGCCAGGCTGATGGACCTTGAAAGAAGTATGTGTCTTTGCAAGCTGAGAAAACATTTCAGGTCCTACTTCTCCCAAAGAAGTTCTAATCACAGGCCTTTTACATAAAATAGCTTTTGTTTTCCTTAGAGTTCTTACTTGCCTGCGTTGGTTTTTTTTTAAGTGGTGGCAATTACTGGATTATCTGTAGAAATCTGATCCAGAAGGCATGTTTTGAGAATGAGTCTTCCTTCCAAACATCCAGGAGTAGGAAGAAAAAAATTCTTCAGTCTGATAAAGGATATAGGCATGAGATGGATAACAATTTTTTCATGAGATGGATAACAAATGTTTCAAGGCCAGAGCACTTCCAGACACAGATGGAAGCATAGATTTAAACACCTGCCTGCAGAATCTGAAAATCAAGATTCAAGACTCCTATGGAGTCTGGATCAAGAAGTCTTAATTTATAAGAATGATAGCTGAATTCTGATTAGTCCTGACCAGAATTTGTTATTAGATTGAAAACATACTTCCAAGATTTTTYTAAATGTACTCAATTACATACAGCCAAAATGAAAATCTTGAGTTTGATCTGAAGGAGACCAATTTAAAACATTTTATTTGTGCAGAACATGACATTTGTTGCTGCTTTGGGAGAAAATAACAAATTATTAGCAAAATAGGATGAGAAACAGGCCTAATTTCTTGCAATAATATAAGTTTAAATTTAAAGAGTCTGAAATACTTGGAGCTGGATAAATATTTTTGACTAATATGCTCTGTTGTTGGCAAAAACTTTACCATCATCTTTTCCATAGAGAATCTGTTTTACTAATAAAACTAGACCATGTATTTCTTTCATAGCAGTTTGTGTAGAAGCTCTTCAAAATGCAAACAGGTTTGATGATGATGCACTGTTATGAGCACAATTGCACTTCCACTTATCAAAATTATCACAACTTCCATTYCTGCAAGAGGAGGGAGACTTAGACAAGTCCTGCATACCAGCAGTAACTTCTTTGGATGCCTGCCCTATTCATGCATTACTTACCTRCAGAGCCCATGAAGTCACTTCATTCATTCACATGATAATACAGTTGGTCTTGCAGAGCAATGGGATTATTTATCCACGTTCCTGAGGTCTTCTGTGCTTTTCCAGATCCTTCTGCATAATTCCCATCTGCCCGTTAATTGCGGTGACTGCTACACTGCCACTCATGGCTGACAAGAACAGCCTGGGGGCTGCAAGGGCAGCAYTGGGAGTCCTGCAGTGAGAGCAGCAGACCCCTTCTTGCCTGCTTGCCAGAGGATCCTGTTCCTGATTTGAAGGATGATGAATKCACAGATGTTTAAGGCTGGAAGCTATAATACCACTAGGAGTTGTGTAAAAGAAAGGCAAGGATTTCTTCACTCAGCATAAGAGTAAATAGTAGGAGAAAAATTTGTCCGTAGCTGTTTACCCATGTTGATTAACTGGGTGGATGTGTGTGGGATTTGCTACTTTGCCTGTAAGCTTTGAGGGGAGAGTGGAAGGAGAGATGGAGTGGAGGAAAGATCCTGACAGAGATGGCACTGTGTTCCTGGGAGAGATCCTGTGGGGCTGAGGATGTGCCCTGAAGGAACAGTGGGGAGGATCTGTTATGGACTGGCCATAAACCCCATTTCTTGTCTCCCTGCACTGCTCAAGGGAGAAGTGATAGAGAGCTGGGAGTGAAGAAGTGATGTTGAGCCTSGGAAAGCAAATGGCTGGATGGCGGGAAGGTGTTTCCTTTCTTCTCTTTGTTTCTGACCACCTGAATTTAACTGACAATCTATTAACAATATTTAACTGACAATAAACTAGCTTTCCCTGGGTAGAGTCTGTTTTGGTAAGGGATCTCCCTGTCTTTGTTTTGATCCACAAATTTTACATCTRATTTTCTCYCCCTGTCCTGTTGAGGAAGGAAAGCGAGTGAGCAGCTGGGTGGGCACCAGGCAGACAGTCAAGGTCAGCCCACAGCAACACATCTGCATTTGTGCAGCATCAGCGCTGACACCCAGCTCTGTATGCTCACTCTTACTCATCACTGAAAATTTTGAGCTTTCAGGCATCAGCTTATGGCAATTTCAGGTAATGCTGCTGTTTATCAGTTCACTATGTGGCATAATTTAGTACACTCAGTTATGTAAGTGGCATGGTAAGAAGCGTGCCCAGGTTTTTTATGCATTTCATAGTAACAAATATTGCCCTTATGATTCCCYGCACTCTTCAAAAAACATGTCACAAGGAAAATGTGAAATTTAGTAATCCATTCCAATTTACGAGCTGCTAGCAGTAGTTAAGTTTGATGTTGGGAACTATAAATTACCACACATTGATGGAAGCTAGTAATTTTATTTATTTTCCCTGTGAAGCTTCCTGTTGTGTTTAAACTGTTGTAATCTTTAGAAGTAGAAGTGCACACAGGGTCTGTCTTACTGTAAAATTGCAAGACACACTGAGCCATCATCAGATGCAGGAAAAGCAACTTTCTACTTTTTCTGCTTCAAATAGTAATTAAACTACACATGTGGGGGGTTTGGTTTATGTTTTTTGTCTAGAAGAAGAACAGCAGTTATCACTGTCTCCAGCAGTGCTATGTGAGGAGTTCAAGAGAAAAAAAAGGGCTAAGCTGAAACATGCTCTCCAAATAGAGATGTACTAAAGGGATTGTGATATGTTCAAATGAAATGAAACAGTTTTGTAGGCCCTTAGGAAATGCTAACATGGAAGCAGCCATACAAGAGAAAAAACCTATAGTTGGTCTGGAGACCAGGGACTAGGTTGAGCATCCTGAAAAATCAGCTCATACGATTGAAGTTAGCAGAATCCGAGGTGTTTCCTTCTGTTCTCAATTTGATTTGATACAAATGCTTTCTAATTATTGCATTGAAAGTTGAAATACTTGCTGTGGGAGAGCCTGAGCTTTTTCCAGTTATTGCTTTCTTCAAAGTCATGCTCAGCGTGAGCCAGGCTAGCTGGTGTCTGATCTGGAACTTCTGCCCTGATTACAATGAGAACCAGGCACAGGACTTTCATGTCATTGGRAAGAGAACAAGCCCAGAGTGTGCATTTCTAAAGGTGATGCAGTGCTGTTCAGAAAGCTCAAATGATTTTTTTGTTTCAAKACTTCATTAAATAAGACCATTCCTTAGGAGCTATGATGTTAATCAGTGTATTTGCACTGTGTGAATACAATCCTCCTGCTGAAAATTTGAGCTCTTTGTTGTAATGTATAGGTACAAGAGACTCTGTTAGAATAAACAGAGACATCTGCAGCAGCATGGGGTTCAACAGCTCTTTATTTAATTAAATATGGATGTAATAAGTAAARTCCTTCTCTCCTGTCATGTTACTTCTGAATTTTTTTTTGTATCTCTAGTAATATCCCTAGAAATTTCTGGATAGTGCTCTAAGAAAAGGAATGACTGGATTAAAGGTGATTCTGTGTAAATGACAGTATTCATATGCAGGACCTTCAGGAACAGAGATTAGAAATTTGTGTCAAATTTGTCAGCTCTACCAGGGCCAGTGGCATGAATTGCCTATTCTAATGGAGCAGTATGTAATCCTTTGGGTCAAACAGTTAAGAGAGGCATTACTGGTGCTTTATTTCTCCACAGTTGTCCAGCTTTTCTTCTTTCTTCTGTTTTAARGAAGATGAAGTGAATAAATTGAACACAAAATGTGAACAGCTTTACCACCAATGTTCACCTTCTGAATCAATGTTTCTGAATGTTTCAGCTGAAGTGTAGGCGACAMATTCTTTACTATTTTTAAATGCAACTCTGAGTTAGCTTTAAGAGTAGAATTTATGGGAATAGAAAACAAATAAATAAATAAAGCAAATGGGATTTTGATTTTTAAAAGCAGGATTTTCCTCAACTATACCATAGCATTGGTTTAATATGAAACCCAGGTTACTGGCACATTTCCTGTGTGGCATCCCCTCACCCTATGAAAGAAGTGAACAGGGAAGATAATGAGTCCTATCCATGATGGTGTTGTTTCTTTCCTTCTAACCCTGCTCAAAGAGGCATTGGTTGGTGGAGTGGGGCTGTAAACATGTGGAGTGGGTAGGAAAACACAAGATGAGCCAGCAGCTTGGAGAGCACCAGCATTGACAGAAGAAAGTGTTTGACAGTAGTCCTGTAAAGTGCGGTCCTGACGTTGCCTCTGGGAATTTGATGAATTATTTCCTGCAGCCTGATACATGAGTGTCAAGGAGATGTATGCAGGGACTGACAGACACAGGTAAATTCTCTTAAAGTGAGTCCTTAGCTGAGYGTTAGGGAGAGAATCATTACAAATGTGAGCTCACAGCCTTAATGTAGCTTTTCTTCCTAYCCCACTGAAGTTCTATTTGTAGCTCTGAATGTACTGTTGACCTTACCCTCACAGCTTAAATGGGTAATAGTTTTTCTAATCCTTCCTCTAGATATTATTACAAGAAAGTGTTTCTAAAGCACCAAATTAAACAGTACAAAGTGCAAGAGAGGGAATTGTCACCCTGSATGTCCAACTAATTTCTTTAATGATGCTTCTTGTACTGTTTCAGGATAAGTTTCTTYCTTCAAAAAACAAACCCAAGTATTTGTCTCAGACTTGCATTCCTCTGATCACTGTTCAAGGCATCGTTAGGTTTTATCTTCCTGCCTTTGACAAAAAGTGGCGAGTACTTGCTTTTCGTATCATCAGCTGACCTCAGAACTACAATAAGCATAAATTTCAAAAATAATTGAAAGAGATTATGTTATTTTTTGATAGTTTTTCAGCATGCTYAATCCAGTTCACCCAATTCAAGGCACAGAAGATGCAGAATTTACTGAAGGAATCTTTGACCTTGAGGAAATAAGCACAGAAAGAGTACAGAAGAGTCCCTCAGTTACAGCTGATACAAAATGAAGATTCGAATGGTGTAGACTGTGCTGTTATCTTCAGATACCCCATCTTTTATTTTCCTTGAGAATCATCCTTTAATTGGCCACATTGCCTTGAGAAGGTGAATGAAGGCAAGCTGGTATAACAAATAATGCTTGTATTGGGAAGTGGTGAGACGTGACACAAGAAATTAATGGGCATAAGAGAAAGGAAGATAAAGCAGAAGGAYAAGGTACATGCTTTTATTTCGGTGTTTTTGCAGGTATTTTTGGGGTTGGGACTCCTGAAATAAAACTCAGACAAATCTGCACTTGCTAGCTTCCAGAAAACATGACCAATGTTTGTTTTTTTGTTTTTTTGTTTTTTTCTTCTTAATACCTGTTATATAAAAAGGAGTAGATGCAGAAGGATTCAKTGGATTGTTGTTCCCTTGGAATGGAGCAGTTGGGACTTCACAGAGATAAATCCAAAATCCATACACTGTTCTAGATGAGATTTTCTTTTACTCTCTCTCTCTTGTTTTATTTTTAATTTCCTTCTGCTAMAATAGCTATTCCTATTCAAAGTGTGACTGATAGCTACTAATAATTAACTGCAGTTTTAGCAAAAAGSGAAAATGGAAACCAAACAAGATCATASATTCATAGAATGGTTTGGATTGGGAGGAACTTTAAAGATCMCTTAGTCTCAACCTYCCTGCCATGGGCAGGGACATTTCCCAGGAGAACCCATTACTCCAGGCCTTGTCCAACCTGGCCTTGAACACTTCCAGGGATGCACCATCCACAGCGTCCCTGGGCARCCTGTTCCAGTGTATCACCACCCTCACAGTAAAGATTTCCTTCCTATTATCTAACCTAAATTTCCCCTCTTTCAATTTATGCMCATTACTCCTTGTCTTATCACTATAGTTCTGATGAAGGGTTCCTCTCCAGTTTCCCCGTAGTTCCCCTTCAGATACCAGATATTCTCCATGCATGAGATCTCCATGCAACTTTCTCTTCCCCAGGCTGAAAAGCCCCAACTCAGACTGTCTTCATATGGGAGGGGCTCCAGTCCTCTTACCAGCTTTGTGTCCCTCCCAAAGTTCCATGTCCTTTTGTGCTGGGGACCCCAGAACTGGGTGCAGCACTCCAGGGGGTCTCACCACAGCAGAGCCAAGCAGAGGGGGAGAATCCCCTCCTTTGTCCTCTGGCCACGCTCCTTTGCATGCAGCCCAGGGTTCCATTGGCTGTCTGGGCTGGGAGCACACACTGCTGGCTCATGTTGGATTTTTCATCAGCCATTGCCCCCAGGTCCTTCTCCACAGGCCTGCTCCCAATCACCGCCCTGCTCAACCTGTGGGTGTTCCTGGGATTGCCCTGACCCATGTGCAGGACCCTGTACTTGGCTTTGTTGAACCTCAGGACAGGGGGTTTGCACAGTCACACCTCTCCGGCCTGTCCGGTCCCTCTGGATGCCATCCCTTCCCTCCMGCCCGGCGACCGCCCCACACAGCTCRGTGTCAGTGTCGGTGTCTCAGTGAACTTGCTGAGGRTGCCCTCAGTCCCACTGTCCCTGTCACCAACAGGATGCTGACCAGTATCAGCCCCAGGACCGACCCCTGAGGGACACCACTGGTCACTGGTCTCCCTGTGGACAAGGAGGAATGACCACAACTCTTTGTGTGCAGCTATCCAGCCAGTTCTTTATCCCCAAGTGGTCCATCCACCAAATCCATGCCTCCAACTTGGAGACAAGGATACCATACAGGACAGTGTCACAGACTTTTTATAAGTCCAGATAGACAATTTCAGTTCCTCTGCCTCATCCACCAACACTGTAGCCCCATAACAGAAGGTCACCAAATTTGCCAGGCATGATTTCCCTTTGTGAAGCCACATTGGCTTTTACCAACCACCTCTTTATTTTCCATGTGCCTCACTCTAAGTTTCCAGGAGAATCTGCTCCATGATTTTGCCTAGCACAGAGATGAGACTGACCAGTCTGTAGTTACTCATGTCTTCTGCATTCCCCTGTTTAAAAATAGGAGTTTTATTTTTCATTTTCTGGTCACTGGGGGCTTTAGCTGACTGCCACAGTTTTCAGAAATWATGGACAGTTGCTTAGCAATTTTGTCTGCCAGCTCCCTCAGGACCTGCGGATGAATCTCATCAGGTCCCATGGACTTGTGCGCATTCAGGTTCCTTAGATGGTCTCAAACCTCTCCTACAGTGGTCTTAGGATCTTCATTCTCCCAGTCCCTGCATTTGCCTATCCTAACTGGGCYGGAGTGGCTAGAGCACTTGCCATGGAAGACTGAGGCATAGAAGTCATTGAGAAGCTCTKTCTCTTTGTCTCTTTTGAGACATTTTTGCCCCATTTTCTCCTTGTTGGGATGCATTTCTTCCCAAGATACCCAAATGGGACTGTAGGAGGATATTAAGGATGAAAGACGGATTGGCACTGAGAGTAGCCTGAACAGGCAAGTCAATCCAAAAAACAGCTATTCCTTTTTCCTAACAATTTTGATGCAAGTACAATTTACTGTGTGAAAATAATTCACTCAGCTTTTSCTGTCTTATGATAACATTTGAGACATTTCTTTCTCCACTGTCTTCTGTTGGCCACAGAAGAAAGGAGAAAAAAGAATGTTTTGCTTTCTGGAGTCCACAAAGTAAAWGATAGCAGAATGTTTTGTGGTTATGTTCTTTAAGGGAGGATTAAGAGAAGCAATTCATGTTAGTATTATATTTGCTTATTAGATCTTAGATGGGACTGTTTGCCTTTTTGAATATTTCTCATCAGTTTATGCATCCGTAACTATACAACAGTTTTGTAATAAATATCATCAGAATTTTGGTATTCTTGCCAAGAAGGTTCTGTTCTAATCAGAGCTAAGTAGCTCTGGAAAGCTTCAGAACATTGCCAGAAAAGTTTCAAAGTGGGGATGTGTGCTTGAAACATACCACCTCTTTAAATACTGTTGATCCCTTTGTTCGTTACTCTATCTGACATTTTTTTTCCCATTAGACAATGCTAATTCCATGAAATCTGAGATTTTACATAAGTCCAGGAGTGTGGAAGGAGMAAAGGACTCTGATCACAGCTGGCCTGCATCTTCTGAGGCTTTACTATCCTCCTGAAATAAACAAAAACGTAACTGCTCTTAGAAAAATGAAAGATAAACCATGCTAAAGGGAACTTACATCTCTAGTTCTTCTTGTCTTTACCAAGTGGTACATAAGTTGAGAGAGTTCAGTTTCCCTCTGGAATAAAAATTATGCATTTCTAGTCATTTGACTGCAAGTCAGTGATGAGTGCTTACAATGAAAGGACAAAATCATCTCTCTTAAACAAAGAGGCTGGTAGTTACGCAAAATGAAGGGCCACAGCAGTCTACTAGTAATTGCTTTTTTAATTTCAAAGCCTAAAATAATTAGACACATCTTGCCCTCATTTGTACCTGTGCAAATCCTGTTATTTCCAGCAAGGCTTTACAAAGAAGACAAAACTTATCCTTTGCAAATTAAGAAATGAACACATAATGAGAAAGAAATTCGTTGCCTTCCATTTCCCAGGGTATTCATTTTTCACTGATGAAGATTTTCTGCWGTCTTTCAGGATTAGAATCTGGACCACAGGCTGTAGCTATGCTGCTGCAGCAAACAGTCTATATTTTAGGTGTTTGATTTGGTACTAGTTTCTTACTGTCCTGGAAGTTGGGGAACATATTCATGTCCTCAAAGTGCAGGAGGTGTCCAAGCTGATATTTTGGTTTCCATTCTTTGCTGAAACAAGAAGATCATTGCATGCATAAGTATTGTTCCTAGGAGAATGTGGGACAGTATTTGAGACTGGTACTGTGAAAACTGAACATCGTGGTTTCAGTTTTGGCATCCAGTTTCAGCAGGATGCTGTGAAACTCCCGTTATTTTAAAGTACAGCCGGCTGTGACCAGCYAAAAGATTATCTGGATCTCATAAGTACAGTGAAGCTCTGAATGGACTGTTGAACACCTCCCCCAGCTCCAATGAAGGGAATAGAAATTACAGGTGCACAGTATCTTATGGATAAGACCCTACTGGGCAATTTGTGCACTCACTTATGCTAGTGTGGAATCCCTAAAGAAAATTTAATGCTCTGAATTCACATTACACTGATCAAAGGGG
>JACDOX010000115.1:936755-1094480 GCA_014549065.1 Cardinalis cardinalis
AAAAAAAAATCCAAAACCAAAACCAAAAACCACAACAAACCACAAAACCAAAACAGGCATTCCAGCATTCCAGGTGAGACAGTTTTTTCAAATCATGCAAACAATGACTGTGACTTTATGGTATTTATTTTTTCAAATTGCAATTGCACCTTCAGTCTTATTACAGCCCTACAAAAGGGATGACAGTCTGCTATCTAAAAAATATTCTCTCAAAATAGCAATTATTTCTTTGCATTCAATTCTTAACATTGTATCACATAATTGCTGAAAGAGACTGAAAAGTTTTAACATATTTGTAAGCAAATATAATACAACTGTCTTTTGAAGCAAAATGTATTTCACTAATATTAGTAATTGCATGTTTGTTACAGCTTCCTCTGCCAAGATAAGGGAGAAAATTGTACACAGCCTAGTTTTAAATTACCTAATGCTGAACAATCTTTTTTTTTCTGTCTATCATAATTATGCCTAAAATTAGAGAGCAATTTACAGTTTCCTTCTTCCATCTGCATTGTTTTGCTATCAAGTGAAATTCCAAATTTTCTATGGTGTAGTTTTTTATTTCTTCTGTTATTTTCTTACTTTTGTGTTATGTTATTGACATTTTTAATATAAGTTTACAAAAAGAGCAAAGCAAAGACTTTACTGTGGAGAGTAGTGTGGCTCATCCACATGAACCATAAACTGACAGCCTCATTGCAGTCATGTAGATGTTGAGAAAATGTTGACCTTGAGATAATAATATTTTTTTTCTCTAAATGTAGAGCTTTAAGGTAAAATATAATGTACCACAGTGTTTATTGTTTCTGCTGCACAAATCCATGATAAGAGACTAGTATAACTAACTTCTGAAGTTTCAGTGCAAATAAAAGTTGTCAGACAGGTTTTCCAGAGTGTTTTGACTGCATTTTGAAGGTATTTTTTTCTGTAGAACAATTGTCAGTTACAGAGTTTTTTTGCTTTTCATTCACACATTTTAAATTTTTATTTAATGGAAAGTGCATTATTTGTGGTATTTTAAAACAGATTTCATTTGCAGGGAATCAGGAAGTGGTGGTGTTTTCTTCTGTAATTGATTTACCTCAGACCTATTCTCCTATACAGGTCTACAGACCTGAAATACTCTTAGTCATAAAAAGTTTCAGTCTATGTACCCATGCTTCTGGAGCATAGGCCTTCATTTTGTCTACTGCTTCCCAATACAATCGGCATCTGTGGGGCCTCTTGTATTTATGAAGAATCTGATAAAGTTAAGGAGAGGATTTGAATAGGGAATATAGCATCAAAGTCACCTATAACCCATTTCTGTCCAACAAATTAATTCTTTCGTATTTTGAATAGTATTTATCTAAAGTATATGGCAAAAGTACTCTCTTTATCTACCCAGAGTTTTTTGTGGGGATTTCAAGGGAATGTTTTTCCCTATAAAGGTTTTGGAAAACAAAGTAAACATTTAGCAGATTATAACATACTGTTGTACTTTACTATAACTTAGTATTTATAAATGGTGATAATAAAAAGGGTGCAAAACTACCTAAAGACAATATAAAATCCACCAGAGCTTTCACTTTCAAATGGCATCACAATGGACATATTTTTTCAACATTGAACATGAAAGACTATTTTAAGCATGCTATGTTATCAAAACTCCTTAAATAATTTTGGAGTGCGTCTGTAATAGAAGGTTGTACTTAAAGACCATTATTATTACATTACTGAAAGGTTATTTATCTCCAAGTGTTCAGAATATTTCTGTATGAGCAACATGTATGACAGATGTTGAGCAAATGCTTTGATTATCAGCTGTATATTGACAAGTGGTCCCTGAGGTAATTTGATATCCTGGGGAATAAATACACAGTGAGACAGACTAAATAAGATATGAGAATCCTTTACCTGCCAACCATTAGCACATAGCAGTTTCTGAAGCTGTGATCTGCAGTTAGCTTGGCGTAAATCAGTTTATTAACTTTTAGAGACTGTTTTAACACAGTTGCTAACAGTGGTGAATTCTGATGACTTATTTCTAAATCTTTTGCTGAATCAGTGGGGCTGGGAAAGAATTGGTGGTGGCCAACTAAAGAACCTGCAACAGAGATGATGAGGTATGTGTATACTGAGTGCTGCAGCTGTGTTTTAAGCACAGTGTATTACTTGCCCATATGTGCACGGTTAGGCAAGGTAATGCTGGGTTTTTTAAAACTTTTGATCACTTCAATAGAGATGTCTATGGCAGACAAAGAATGTCACCCTACTAATTTTTCAGCATCTCTTAGCCTTGAATGACTTGTAAAGACACAGAAAAAACTTTCCAAGTAGGAAGGCCAAATTACATGTTCAGGAGAAACAAGTGTAAATGCTATGTGGAATTATACAAAATTTTATAACTTTGATATGAAAAAACTTCACAGTTTGTTGATTATTTAAAGTAGGAAGGTAATTTCTCATCTGTTTGACTTAGAGTTATCAATATAATTATTAGTACAGATTTTTAGTGTAATTACTTTTTTCTGTAGTTCCTAGATGGTGTCTGTCTTTTCCATGAGAAGATTCTATTTAAATTATGCAAAATGTAGAATTCAAACAGATTCAACAAGCCATTAACAAAACACTGTGTGGGAGGTACAGAAAAACATTTTTTATTCATTTTGAAAATTTACAGGGCTATTATGTGTCTCTATACCCTTCAGCTATTTTGTACCTTTCTCTGAAATTGTATTTTCCTGTAGTTGGTGCACTAAAATTGTGCCTTTGAAGGGTCCTTGGGTCTTAATTTGGTTATTTTGTAAATGACTTATTCTTTGAGGAGATGAGAGCCTGCCACTCATTTCTCCTGTTGGTTGTGTAAAGTCACACATTCACAGCAGAAGTAACTCTGTATTGCTTGCAGATGCAGAACATATTTTACACTCTGATGTGAGATCTGCTGTGACAGTATGGCTGATGCACTAAGGGGGAGATGTGTTCATATTACACACTGGAATTAAACCAAGGCATTGCAATTACCAAGACTAGCAAAGACTACAGAACTTAGGAATCAGAATATTCATTACAGCCAACATCTGATCTCAATGTCTTTTCTGACGAGCAGATTTTGAACTCATTTTTTCTGCTAACCTTCTTTAATCTCAAGAATTTAGGTAAGCTATGACTCTATTTTTGATGTCTGAAAAATAAGCCACATGTCTTTTCTTTTTACCTATAAGTATGAAGAATTGTGAGGAGACATTTTCCTGCTTATAGAAAAGGCTTTGGATTATTGTTAGGACGAGGGGCGGGGGGGGAAGGAAATTTAAATACAGTGAAAAATTGTAACTTCTAAATATATTGTAGGAAAACAGAATATTAAAATGCAGCTGAGGTGCATGGCCCTTAATAACAAATTAATTAAAGTTACTTGGTCAACAAGCCATGAAACAAACATGTTTATGCCGTGTTAAGAGACTTCAGCAGACTGTTCAGGGATGAATCTACTTGAAAGAAGGAGAACTTTAAAGGCCTGAGTTCTCACTGTCCTCACCAAACTAACATCCACTGTCAGAAACAGCATTTTCTTCAGAAAATTGATTTTGTAAGACAAAATAGTCATCCAGATATACAATCTTCTGGTACGGTTATGTTGGGAAGAGTTCAAGTAATGATCTAAGGGGTCCTTTTGTTTTGAGATGGGATTTTTTTTCTGTCAAAAATAGAAATATACTTTAGCTTAGGGATTTTTAGTCTGGAGGTAACAAGAACATTTCAGTGGTATTTGGTTTTTTAGTCATATTTTGCAATTGACCCAACACTCAATTTTTTCAATTTAAGACCTTTGCAGTAGTTTTTTGGCCATCAAGGCAGGAGGAAAACTTTCTTTTCCCCTATCTCGTGTTTTGGACTACATTCCCTTTCTTTTATTCTTTTC
Source organism: Cardinalis cardinalis (assembly GCA_014549065.1). Lineage (NCBI taxonomy): Eukaryota > Metazoa > Chordata > Aves > Passeriformes > Cardinalidae > Cardinalis > Cardinalis cardinalis. The sequence continues at coordinate 940,660 of JACDOX010000115.1, forward strand.
TCTTTTTTTTAATCTATATATGGCTTTCACACAATATAAATCAGTAAATGCAAAGTAATTCTGTATCCTGAGTTGTGWCATTTGAATGAATCATCATCATGCACGAATGAACGGTGGTCAGTGCACAAAGACAGTAATGGAAAGTACATAGGCTCTTTTCAACCAGTAAAGGAGCAGCAAGCAGAACTTAAAGCAGTATACACCTGTACAAATAATTATGTTTCTCAAACATAACATGGCATTCTTGCTATCCCACCTCGAAAAGGAGCTAATAGAATAAAAAAGACAAGAGCAGAAGAGATGATCAGAGGTGTGAGACAAATTGAGTAGACTATTTTACTTCACAACAGAAAAAAGGGAGTATGCTGGAAGCTGATGCAGTGCCACGTAAGGAATGGATATTCACAGAACTTCCCAATACAAGAAGTTGGGGGTAAAAAATGAAGCTATCAGGCTTGCCACTGTCACCTTTAAAAAAAAAAAAGCAGAGCTCAATGTATAAGGTAAGCTGACAAATATGACTAGTATGAAAAAGAAATGTCTGCATTAAAGGTGAATAGAAATGACTGGCTGGAATCAAACATAATGGTCTAGTTACAGCCTATGGCTCCATGAGTCCCTATACCATTGCAGGTTTGCGAGTGACCATTTCTAGACAGAGTTTAAAGGAGCTTTTGGTCTGACTCAATGAGGAAGAAACAGTTTCTGTTCCTGTAGGTCTTTAGACTTTATCCCTTCAGGAATTGCCATCTTGTGCCCTTAGATCAAACCTCATTTACTGTCAGCGGCTGTCCTTCAGATTGGTAATAGGACTGTGATCACAGCCTTCATTACTCTCTGCATTCTTGGCCATAGCTCTGATAATTGTCATTTGTGTTTTATCTGAGATTGGACAGTTGCTGGTTGATGTGTACATGTTTCTGTTTCCTCAGACTGACGTGCATTTAATTTAGTTCTGGACTTTGTTCAGCTGTTTTGTTTCACCGAAAAGCCCTGGAGGGTGAGCCTACAGCCACAAATCTTTCCAGGTTTGCTTTCAGTTTGCAAATCCTATATTTGTAGCAGAAAAAAAGCACTCTCTTTTCTCAGTGGGAGTGTTTGTCAAACCTTTTTTGGCAACAGCAATAAGTAGTTTATGGTCAATTTCATCTAACACTGGCCTCCTATAAATAAAGATGGGAAACTTTTTACCCTGGTAGGCTCAGGCCAAAGAGGTTTTTCTTTCCGTACACATCAACGCTTGCAGATTTCAGACACTAAGGGAAAAGAATATTGGTCTCCAGTTATGTTAAAAGCAATTCTTAGAATCTGAGAAACTGACTGAGATCTTAACTCATCATTGTCTCTATCACTGAAAAGGGAGGTTAACACTCACTTCATACTGGTTTATCTAAATGAGATGCCAGGTTACAAAACTGAATTTACACTCAAAGGATTCTCTTCATTGCTTCCTTATAACTGCTCTTATTTGGAAGCGCATGATCAGCACTGGCTTTCAAATACTGGGTATTTTTGTTGAGTTTTCTTTTCTCCCTGTTTTATTGCTTCTATCACAGGCAATTAATTAGTTTTTTCTGCTTTTTTTCATTCTTCTGTCCCTTACACTTCTATCTTATTATACTTTTTCTCCTTGTTCTCCATTCTCATTTCTCCCCATTTGAGTTTCAAAAACACTTGTGTTCTTCTCTTACTTCTTCAAATTTGAATCTCATTCAGGTACTATCCCTTTATACCATCCATAAGGGATTGTTTTCTATAAAACTTTTTCTGGACACAGAATAAACTGCAATATGAGGAAATTAAGTTTTCCAAGCCACTGGAGTGCTTTTTGGGATTTGGGTGTGTATTTAGGTTTTGTCTTTTTTTAATGGTAGGCCTTTGCAACATCATCAAGGAGTGGACAATAATTTCTTGGCTATTTCTCCTGGACCTTCCCATCTCAGTAGCAGGAAGAAAATATCTTATGCTCTTCCCCATTTATTTTGGATGCATGTATGAGTTCTTGCCTTATACAGAGAAAATGGAATGAGCCTTAATTTCTCATTCTGAGAGCAACTTGAATAGTTTAACAAGTTTCCCTTGAGGAGGCCAATATGGACATTGAAGATTTATATAATACATGCACATATATAATATAATTTGGTAGCTATCTTATTTTTCTTAAAAACATCTTTAGATATGTTTCCCACATTTTTCAGTCCTCTGTTCTTCTGTTGAGTTTATACTTCACATGAAACAATGGACAAGAATCTATTCTTAACCCTCTGTCAGGCATTTTCAACTTCAGTGAAAATGTTATCCCCCGTTTGTTGTCCTACGTATTTTCCCCTAAGTTTAACTCCCTGGGCCTGCCCATTCATCCTTAGGAACACTCAAATAGGACCTGGTTACTCTGACATTCGAAGCAACCTTGTGCCTTCCATAGTTTGCTGTTGTATTGCACTAAATAGTTTATTTAGTTGCTGTCTTTGTAAGGGTGATGGGAAAAAAAAATGATACTGGGTATGCCAGGACACGTGGATGTTGTATCCACCCTCGCTTTCACATAGTTGATCCCTCACACTTCCCCCCCTTTTCGGTGGTCTGTCCCACGGGTGGCCCCTCCCCTCGTCCCTCCCCAATGGCATCCCATTGGCCACGGTCCTCTTTCCCCGCCCTCTTCCCTGGGGTATAAAACTCACTGCAGGTAAAGGTTCAGCCTCTCTCCTGCCTGGGTGGTGTGTGTGCCTGGCGGTGTTCGATCCCAAGCCAATGAACAGGCTACTCGCTCACGCGTGGGAAGAGCGCTTCTCGTCTTTTGTCTTCCTTCTATGCAGTCCGTGTGGGCTAAGGGTTCAAACTAGCCGGGTCAGACTTACATAAAGCCCAGAGAGCCACAGATTACTGCAGTTTGCTCTCCAAAATAATTTCTCGAGAACTCCAGTTTTGATGTCTATTCCTTGGGTCTCTTAACTGTTTGATTGTTTGTGTCATCAGATGACTGGAAAGGTTAATATCTTCTTATTCTGTGTCAGTCCTGATGGATGCTTGCCCATCTTGCCTTCAAATGTTTCCTAATAATAGAGACTCCATAGTTTATGCAGGCAGCCTCTTGTATTTTATCATTCTTACCTCTACAAAGTCTTATCTGCAGACCAAAACTTCCATAGACAACTTCAAGTTTATTTCCACTTATAACAATCATGAGCATGATGAACATATTGTAAAGATGAAGACCACAATATCTTAATATTTTAATAGCACTATTTAACCAGTTGTTCAACCTGGCTTTTTTTTCCCCCAGAATAGAATAAAAAACCAACACTGGTTTCTTTAACCTGTGCTTAAATTCTTATACATTTGAGTCTCCTTGTTAACCTCCTGACCTTTCCAGTTGGTTATACCTTTCATTGAAGTATTTTGTAGACAGAATCCCTTGAGACCATTCCAAGGGTGGATAAGACTGAAGTGCTGTATTCTGTATCTGACAGGCTCAATGCCTGTTAATGCCTCCCAGTACATCAGGTTGCAACTCAGTGTTGCAAGAGCATGATGCTGTTGATGGGTAGGCAATTTGTAATTTTTATAATTCTGTTGTAAAAGTCTTTGTATAATTCTGTTACAATTGATTTTTGCTTGCTTCTTGAATTGTAATCTCACTTCATCCTAAAAATCAGATATCCAGTTTTCCAGGATCCTTTTAACTTTGGTATTTTCACTGTATATTTTGTCCCTCCTATTCTGGTGCCATAAACAGTGTATAATAAGCATGTGTTCATTCATCAAGTTTTTATTGATTGCATATATTGATACTATAGCTAAGGAGGAGTCCTGTAATGATGCCCTCAGTTTTAACATTAAGTGGTTGATAGCTTGTTTGAGAAAAAAATTTCTAAACACCTGGGCAGCCTCTTGAGACCTTTTGTAATTCCTGAGTCAGCCAACAAAAATGGCACTTGAGGTAAATCCTCTATTAAAGCTAAGATGTGTAAAAGACCACTTCATATAGCCACAAAACTATTTTTCTGACAGAAAAGGAAAATAAATTAGTTTGATCAAATCTGCTTATGTATGCACAGCATGTCATTCATGTCTCTGTTTTTTTCCTAGGTGTTTTTAAATCATGTGAGTATTTGAATGGAAATTTGAATCAAGACTGAGTCATCGTTTTTTTCTTTTTTGCTCTTAAAGGATGTTTACCAGATTTGCCATCACTTAGCCTTTCTGTACCTTACCCACTCTCCAGAGTTGAACAATATATTCCACAGACCATCATTAATTACATGACCAAGACAAAAAAAGCCTGTCTCCTAGGACAACCTGTTCCAGTAATTACTAGTGTCATGGTGGAATAGTTTTTGCTGTAGTTCAATCTGAACCTTCCAAGCTGCAATTTATGGCTGCTGTCCCTTGTTATGTTGTCTGCCAGAACTGAGTTATTGTTTGTTTGTTTAGAGAGTGTTTTTGCTGTTCAGAAGATCTTTATGGATGGAGTTTCCCTGTCTGCCTATGTTTCGGGCTTATAAGCAGAATTTTTTTCTTGGCCTTTACTGGAAAGCTCATTTTAAGTGGGAAATACCAATAATGCCTTCTAATACAAAAAGCCATATACTTGCCAGTTTGATTTTGTCATAATACCTATAGCAAGTGTTACTTGCATTACCAGAGGCATAAGGAGTGTGTTTAATAAAAGTCATGAGTTTTTGTAAGCTATGATATTATGAAAAGTGAGCCTGGATTTATGCAGAACTTATTCGTAATTTCAGAACACTGGTTACTGTTCCTGTGGTGTTTCTTTTCTCTGCCTTAATTTCTTCTAGCCAGGAGATTCATCCAGAGATGACTGAGATTTTTAAGTTGATTTGGTATTGATTTAGTTTTTCACACAGGTTCCACAAATTCCAATAAACTGAATTCATGTTCTAGGGTTGTAATTCTAAGTTCACCAGGCAGAACCACCTAATGTGGTGTTACCCAACAGGTGAGAAGAAAACAGGAGACCAGGAAAATACCTTCCCCCTTAATCATGACCCTATTAATGCTGCCTGATTTGATGCTGGGATTTTAAAGAACTAAATTCCTGATTTAGTGAAGTCTTTAAAGCCATGTATAGCTTTAATCATTTGAGTAATTGCAGTGATGCTTAACATAAGAGGTGAAATTGAATTCTTTTCCTGAGAGGTTTGTCTAATTTATACACTACAGTTTGTTGTATTCAAACAGAACTGTAATATCAACTAAAGAGAATCAGTGTTTTGCCTGAATTCCAGCTTCCTTGTATCATTAAATGAAAAACTAGATCATAGATTTGAATTTGTTAAATGTGCAAAGTTTAACACCAAAATTGTTTTTAAAAAAACTGAGATGCCTGGTTTTAAATTAAAGGGAATATTTTTCACAGCTTTATCTATTACAATATAAGCAAGTCTTATTTCATGCAACACTAACTTAAAGATGCTCTCCTAAGAGAACTGATTACAGTATTTGTTTTCTTGTAGACAGTCAGTGTCTTTAGTAAGTCACACGTGAAATTTATCAAGATCTATTAATTTTCTCTTGCTTTTAAGAATCACAGATGCATGTATGTACTCTAGATGATTTGTAAACTTGTTTTCTGAGAAGTCTGATATGAAAAGTATGAAGAAATACCTAGATGTCAATAAAGTTTTGACTCTTATGCACTGACTTCATAGATAACTTATAAATAGTTATTATAGGGCTTAAATAATTTTTACCTTTTTGAGGCTATTTTAAGACTGATTGCACAAGTCTCAGAAAAATTGTGGGCAGGAAGGTGATACAATGGCTGTAGAGAAGCCTGTAGCCCATATATGATACTATTTCGGTAGCTCATGTCCCTCCTATTTCTAAGCCAATTCTGTTTGCACTTTGCAGTGGTGCAAGTCAGAGGAGAAATGGACATCTTAAGGGCATGACTTTAAAGATGGCGTAAGGTAAGTCTGTCTTCAGATAATCTGTTTTTTATAACTAATTCCTGATTTAACTGCAAGTGAAAGCAAGACTACTGAAGGCCTTGGTGAAAAAGTAGTATTCTCTCTCTAAATATTCAGATCCAGCAGTTATGGGAAGTATTTGATGTATTATAAAAACAATTTATTTGTCAGTCAAAAAACCCCGTGTGGCTGAATTGTAACTTTTAATTGCTGTGTTAATGGTTATGGCACTGTATGTAGGAATACAGCTACTGTTTCTTTTCTTTAATGTCCCAGTAGTGAAATTTAGGTGTTCATGATATGGCACAGCCAAAAACTGGGCCAAAACTCTGCAAAAGTGGGACTAATACAAATTTTCCCTAAAGTCTTTTTTTTCAGTAACACTGTCCAGAAATGACATTGTCACATCCTAGATACATCAAACAGCAAAATGAAAAACAGTTTACCTAAAACCTCTGGGAAAACAATAAAACAAACTTATCAAAATCAAGCTCTTCTAAAGTGTAACTGAGAAGCAAAGGTTTCTCTTCTGTCTGAAAAATGAAAAGTTTCTATCAAATTTGCATTTAAAAAACAACAGGGAAATAGTAACAGGGTTTGAATATCTCTCCTTAAGAAATGAAAATGCAGGTACAGATGCTGGGGCTTCCACATGAAAATACATTGCATCTTGAAAAACATTTTCCTTTGTTGTCATCCTCTGAAGGCTCTCTGCTATTTCCGTTTCAGTGGGAAAAGGAGTTCTAATAGGTCTTCAGCAAACATAGGATTTCTGTCAAGGACTAAGGGAGAGTAAGGGAAGAAGACTACAGATGTAGATGTAGATCTGAACTGTCTACAACAACTATGATGTCGTTTAGATACTTGGTATCTGATAAGTGTTTCATGATGGAAGGCATGCTAAGCAATTAGCTCTAGTCAGGAGAATTCAAATTAGACATATTCATACGTGAATGAATTACAGTCTAAAGAGAATTGACAAGATCTTCAGCTGTGGCACATCAGATAAGACACTAGACTGTATCTAATGTTTTGCAAAGCTTTGATTTTGTGAAAGTAGTAAGACACATGTCTAAGTTATTTTCAAAGACTGGGATGATACTTACCCAAAATTCAAGTGGACTCAACAGGCTATGCTGTATTTAACACACTCAAAAGCCTGCATAGAGTAATGAGTGGTTTTCTCTTCACTAATATAAATGTAGTGCACTCACTGTATGCATAAAAGTGTATTTATTATAAATATATATATGTTGTATTATATAAGCACCATAGATACTGTTTGTATGTATATGTATACATGTATATTACAAAGCCTTTTTTTTGCAGCCTGTGGGAAGGGTTCATGTTGGAGACATTTATAGAGGAGTGTCTCTGGGAGGGACCCCAAGGTGGATCAGGGGAAGAGTGAGATGAACCACCCCCGTTGAGGAGGAAGAAGCGTCAAAAACAGTATGTGATGAACTGATCACATCCCACTTCTCCTGTCCCCCTGTGTCACTGGTGGGGAGGAGGTAGAGGAAATTGAGAGTGAAGTTGGACCCAAGCCGGAGTGAGGGATGGAAGTTTTAAGTCTTGTTTTCTAATTTTCATTACTCTACTCTGATTTGATGGGCAATAAATTAAACACATTTCCCTGATTTTTCCACAACAGTAATCAGTGRGTGATCTCTACCTGTCCTTGTCCCAGCCCAGGAGCCTGTCATTATATATTCTCTGGTCAGCTGTGGAGGGAGGGATAGAGAGGCTTTGGGCACTTGGAATCCAGCCACAATCAAACCACAACAGCTAGTTTTAATATTTTGGCATAATAGCAACATTGTTCACCCCAACAAGGCATGTAGAAGTAATTTTTTTTTCTTTTTTTGTATGCTTAGGTAGAGGTTTCTGTGTAACACAACTACTGAGCTTTGCTGGGAAGGGGAAGAGTTCTTTTTATCATTTTTGCAGTTCATTTTATTTTTTAAGACTTAGAAATGCCTAACATAAATGCAGATAGCTAGAGCTAATAACAAATATGTGCCAGTATCAAAAAGGTGCTTGTATATTGTTAAGGTTTGTTCTTGGTTCTTTTCTGCCCATGAGGCCCTTTTAATACATGTCATTAACCTAATATATGACAGTCTTACTCAGGGTCTCCAGTTTCTGGAGGACCAGGAACCATGATCTCACATTCTCTTGCATTGATAACTTTTACAGTTGGAAKGCTTAAAAGATCCTGTGGAAGGGGTGTAAACAGGGAAGAGAAGAGTGGTGGAAGGTTGTTTCCTATTGTCTTTGCTCATGAGACTCAGCTTTTTAGCTAGAGAAAAAAACCTAAGGTTTCTTTTAAAGTACTAAAAGGTTTTTCACATGTGAAAAGATTGGTATGAGCTTAGTCATTTCTGGAGTTCAACTGGACAGTATGAAATGACTAGTAGTTCACTTTAATGTTGGGAATCCGGATTTGAATGCCATATCATTCTGATCATTTACATTTTATTTTACCTTCTTTGTAATCAAAATCCTGTGCTTGAAACTTTGGAAGTGATTAATTCTTACTAGATGCTTAATTTTTTTTTCTGCAAACAAACATGTGTTTTGTCAGTGTGTGTCTGTGCATATAAAATCTAAAGTAATTCCCTGTAAAGGTGATCTCAGTATCCTTACCTTCAAAGTCTCCCCTTCCTCTGGCTCATATGCTGCTAGGCATAGATGGGATCTTTGAAGCACTTTATTCCCTTGGTAAACTTTGCAAAATTATTCATTTTACTTCAGTATTATTTAGGACCTGCCTCCATTCCTTTAAAGTATCTATTATCTCTCTGATCTGCCAGCCCTGATGTTCTCTCTGGCAGCGAGCTGCACAAAATCCTGCACACAGCGTATCACATGGGTGTTGCTGATTGTCTCTTGGCTGGCAGAGTTGGAGGGGAAAGTGGTAAAAGGATAAACAAGAAGAGTCTTTAAAACTCCTGTTATCTATTTACATATTTACTCAGTGTTGCTGTCCCCAAAGTGCTGGGAGAGGCCTTCACTTCAGATAGCTGATGTTCCTGGAGATACAGAAGTCAACAGTAGATTTTTGATGACATAGAAATTTAAGTGCCACTTCTTCTTTCTTGCTGCAGTTAACCTTGGATTGTCCACAGGGAGGCTGATGAAATTCATTCTAAGTGCTGAATGTTGATGTTATTAAACACTTCTATTACAGCCAAAGCTACTGTACACTGTCTTCATAAATTAGCAGCATCAGCCTGTCTTCTGTAGAGATCGAGGCCAAGAGACTCTCAGACCAAGGATCTTGGAGCAAGCTGCAGCCCAGTACTTTGTGAGCCCTTTGCCTTCCCCATCCCTGTCACTGCCTCTGCCACACTGGCACACAGCCCAGGCTACTGCCCTCAGTGGACTTTTCAGTCTCGTCTTGCTCTCTGCTCTGATAGTAAGACACACTTCATTASCTGAGAACCAGCACACTTTTTACAAGTTTGATTTCCTGAATACTGCTGGCCTTTAAACTTTCAATCAGTTAGCCCAATATTGACTGCAATAAATACTTGGGGTTTAAAACAATTTGTCTTAGTTAAAGCTTGTCTTTTGAAAGAGCATCTGTTTTTGATACAGAGTTAAGAGACAGAGAATCCAGGTCATCTTTCTACTTTTTACTATAATTTTTTACTATAATTTTTTTCTTTTTTCATTAATTTTATTTTATTTCAGTTTGATTTTAAATTCCAGCTCTTGGCTTTGTCCTTTCCTCCTAGATTAGACAGCTTTGTCCAACCCATTTTCCCCCTGATTTAGGGCATTTGTATACTATAATCAAATTACCTTACAATCTTCTTTCTGATAAGCTAAGGAAACTGAGATCTTCATGTTTCTCAGTGTAAGACACTTTCTCCAAACTTAAACTAAACTGGCTGGCTTCTTTACAAAAGTCCTTCAATTTGTCAACAGCTTCTAAGAAATAAGAATGCCAGAGTGATTTGGAGCATTTTTTGTATAGGTTTCACCAAAAAAATATACGAAGGTAGAATTATTTTCTGGGTCCTACCCTCAAATCCCCTGTTTCCTAAAAGACTAAAAACTTAGAACTCATTTCTACAGTTTTACATAATAACACTTTAAATGGTTGCATTTTATTTATTTAAAATGTTTTTAATGCTTCATGAAAGGACTAACTAAAAAATGGAGCTTAATTCTTGTTGGAGCCTTGTAAGCAAAAAATATAAATAAATATAATAATCAGGCAAATATTACAACTTTATGCAAGGACTAAACAGCAAAATACACTCCAAGCACCTTTTAAAAAAACATAGCAAAAATATTCCAGAAGCAATCCAACTGTTAGATTTGTGGCTCTCTATTTCTCTCTCTTGTGGAGATGAGAGGCTAAAAAATGAGCAGGTCAAATCCCTACTTGCATTCACTTTAGTAGAAAGAGAGTAGACCACATATTCACACTCTCAAGGGTAGGGAATGCAACAGCAGCATTGTCATTGCAGGCAGTGGAGGAAATAAGATCTTGCATGTAGGCTGAATTTCTTTGCTTTGGCAAGATGGGAGCAATCATTAAGTAGGAGATAAGCAGATCAAATCAGCACTTTGAATTTTATTACAGATCTTTATGTCATTCTATCATACTTTAAGTAGAATATTGTAGGCAAAATGGAGGAAAAAAAGACAATTTCAAAGTCTTAACTTCTCTTCCTACCCTGCTCTTTGCCACCTTATTTCAGCTTGCAGGACTTTTTTTTCCACTTTTCACTATGGGTCATGTTGGATGGTGGTTAGCTTTCAGGACTAGAACAGGCTTGCATAGAGGCAAAATATTTGTTATATAAAAAAACATTTAGTTCATTCTGGAAATATCTTTTTTCCTGTTGCAAATCCTTACACATGTGAACAGGCTGCTTGCTTTATTAATGTCAGCCAAACTGGGCCCAACCTGTAAAAGATGGTTTTGCCACCACGTGACTGCACTCAACATCATGCTTCTCTTGGCTGATGAAAAGCAGGGGAAAATCAGCCATTAATTTTGGGCATGTTAAGATTACCCTTTTCCAATGGAGTTTTTATGTGCCAATAGACACACTGGGCGTGCAGCCATGGGACAGCCTGCAGCATAATTCACTGGATGCCGGTGATGCTCTGCTTTCTAGCTCTGAGGAGGGAGTGGACTCAGCAGGGTTGAGGAGTCAAGCAACACTCACAGGTAATGAGGAGCTGTCAACAGATGAGCACTTTGTGCTGGTTCAAGGCTAAGGGGAATTTCTGCTCTTGAGTTTCAATCCCTTTGCTCATGGATCTAATGTTCTTTGAATTTGCTTGACTGTGTCTTTGAATTCAGGGGCAAAACTGTAGGCCTAGAGTCTACAGCTATACATTATTTAAGTAAAACACAAAACTATTATATTTATTGAAACAATAAATATATTGGGATATGTTTTCTGTCTCCTCCATAATCAGTAAAGAATTTCAGAGCATAGATTAAAACCTCCTAAAGAAACATAGCCTCTGACCTCGCAAGGCAAGCATTCTGGGAAGATGCCCTCAAATGCTAGAACAAATGCAAGATTACAGGACATTAAGAGATAAGGTCAACAGTATAGATAAAGGTTATTATTTAAGCTTAACAAGCAGATTCAATGCCATGTTAACTGATTAACAGTAATATAATGATGAATTCAGAAAGATGTGTAGTAATATGCTATTTAAAATGAAAATTATCCAAGTCTATTATAAGCTAATTTATTATATTCATAGAGAAACTGCTCTAAAAATTAATGTTGTGTCATGCTCTAATATTATCATCAAGGAATATTAGATTTATTGAACAAAGATAATGAAAGAAAGGGGGGATAAAATAAAATAATTAAGCCACCTAGTTTTGAAATTCATCACTTTTTAGTTTTCTGTGAATGAATAAATCAGTGGAAGAGTTGATTACTGCACTGCTGTATGAGCTAAGGTCACAACAAAATAAAGGCTGAATTAAGAAATTTTGCAAACTCCTTCTGAAGCTTCAGAGAGTCCCATGCCAGAAGAGGCAGATTAGCAGAGCTACCTGCATCTTCCTGGACTTCACCCTTCATGAGCTAACTGGCTGGTGGCATTTGCCCAGAAGGAGGATCTCAACTAAGGCAGGAGCCTTAGGAGCTCCAAAGGAGCCTATGCTGCTGGAGACCTGCCTTCACCACAAAGGTGCAGCACTCAGCTCTTATCAATGAAACAGATAGGTGAGTGCAGCCACTCCTCTGTGCAGGCACCGCTGTCTAACACACAGACAGTTATCCAGAATCATCTTGCAGAAAAACTGTGAACTTTAGAGGCAGAAGGATCCTTTTGACTTCTGGAGGCATCTTTGGATTTTCTGGGCCTAAGTGATATAATAAATATCACAAAGAAAAACCTGAGGTAGATCAAAGAACACAGAAATCCATCTCTACAGTTAGACTTCAAAGGTAATTAGCTTTTCTTTTTTTCCTCAACTAAGAAAAGCACAAAGAGGAATGCAGCAAAGCATTCCCATGCAATTCCTRTATTAAGGGATAATAAATTGTTCCCTTCCTCACCCCAGCAGAATTTTCTATTGCTAAGCCTGACATCTGGAGTGCTGTATATAGCCAAAAGAGAACTCAGAGTTAAGACAATGCTTTCATCTCAAATCAAGGTGTGTGAATGTTGTTAGGCCTAATTATAAACACTTTTATCTCATGCTCCAATCAATTAACAGTTGTTATTTGGTAGCTGTAAATGTCATGAAGCAGTGCAGTTGTTAGCTACACTCAGCTGCACTTAGGACACCAAGGGCTGATTTCCCTCAAATGATCCTTTTTGCGCAGAGATTCCTTTTCTGGATGTGCCATGTTATTTCTGTCCTGAAGGAGAAATTCAGATCCTTTGCTTTATAAAGCAGTACAGCTTCCCTGAAGTTAATGGAGCTATGCAGAGCCACAGCAGCTGCATAGGTGGCCAGCAGGAAATTTATTATTTCAGAGCTCAATAGAAGAAAAAGACAAACTGGAGAAGAACATTCAAGATAGGAGTGCTTGAAAAGAATAGTTTTAATAATTTGGTTTAATAATTAGGTTTTATAATCACCTTATTAAAAGAAACATAGGTGTCTCTCAAGTAAATCTTTTGTTTTTTTCCAGTAACCTTATCACTGCCTGATCAAATGTGTCTTAAGTTCCTCTGTGAACAGAAGTTGCACTCTTTGAAACTCACTTCTTAATGCAAATCAGCTTGCTTGTTTTCAGCTTCTTAATCTTTTCCAAAGCAACAGCCTATCCGGATGTCACAGATAGAAAATGATGACTTTTGATGAGTAAAAAGCAGCAGGAGCAAATGAATCCTTCAAAAAAGAGAGTGAAAAAAAAATCCTCTTTAGATTAGACCCAGCAAAAAGAACTGAATTCACCAAGCATATAATTTAAACCCAGTGATGATATTTGCAAAGTTTATTTGGTCTTAAACTTCCTTTAAGTACTCTCTGTGCATGATGCGGCATAACTTGCTGGTCTGCTGGGCCCCCATCAGCACAGCAGCAGAAAGAGCCCTAGAATTTGTCCCAAAAGAACATGAAAGTCTGGCAAAACATTCTTGATTAATGAAACCAATAAAACAAAAAAGAAACATTTTCAGTGGGGGAATTGGGTGGAGTTTAATGTCCGTGCACCATGCTGAAGATTTTTACATGGCAGTGCCTATGTATAGCAAGCTTTTGTCTCTCCTGTCAGAACTGTCTGCCACCTACTGCTTATTCAGAGGGTGTTTTCATAGTTAATAGCAGCATAACTAACGACTAAAGGATATTTCTGCCTGCAGGGATTTTGCATCGCTGGGAGAATATTTGAGTGACTTAGAGATTTGTTTTGCTCTTGGTTAGGGCTTATATATTTTTAAAAGACTTAATACAGAAATATAGGGGAACTAGAATCTTCAGACCTCCCTGAGGCAATAAGCATTAGTGATTAGGCTGGGTCCCCTCTAGCCAGAGACACTTCAATGATTTTTAAAATTAATATGTGGCCACTATTAAAATCTGTGTGTTATTTGCCTTAGGGACGTGCAGAGTGTTGCATACTCCCAGAGAGGGAAAGATCTATGTGTTTTTTGCAGGATCCATGCTGGGTTTAGGTCTTCGAAGAACTTTGCTTACTTGACTATGGCATTAGTCACAGCAGCCCATAAGAGGCACTAAATAAGCAGGAAGCTTCAGAAGGAAGCAGGGAAAATGTAGAACTTAAATTCAGCCTTCCCCTCTTGCACTCCCTGATTATTTCTCTGCAGCAAGGAGCAACATGCATATTTTAAGAAGGTGCTCTACTTCAGTGAAACCTCATACAGACTACAGTTGAGCAGACCCTTCTAATGGAAGTATAATTCTTCTTTCTTCCCCTCGCTAATTCACCTTTACATGTTGTTTTTTCCACATCTCTCTTAGCCTCCTTTAGTTTCTCAGGCAACCTAAAGCAGCCATGTTGGTCACAGTCACAATTAGTGTACTTTTGCCTTCAGGAATCATTATTACCCTTCTTGGGAAGCTGAATGTTAATTCTTCTGTATTTGTTTGGGCACCTAGCAGTGTGCAGTATATTACTTCAAGTATCATTTTAAAGCCTTATCCCTTTAACAGCTGCAAATGGAGCAGGTCCACAGGTGGCCAATGGCTGATGGAGGCGGACAGGTTGAAATCTTGTGTTTGAATTTCAGTATGCAGGTTTTGGCATCTCTTGGCAGAGGCTGTCTGTGTCTTTCAAAGCGGGATTCAGCCTGACTTCACTCTGGCATTTCTGCTGGAGTAAGCGCGCCATGCTGGACTGCCTGCCGTTTTGACATACTTCACTGTTCACAGCTTTTGTAACAGTTTTACCTCATGGAGGTTGGGAGAGGGACATTATCCATTTATAAGCTGCTGATTTAAGCAGAGTCAGTGGAATGTGGTGATACTGGATGGTGAAACTAATGCAGTTATGAGCAAAGCTGCTGGAGAGTGAGATGCTTGGGCTGCAAAGTATTGTAAAAACAATATGAAATGATGTGTTTTAGTCATAATGGCATTGAATAAGGAAGGGTTCATTAGACAGATATCAAAAATCAGACATGACTGTATGCATTGCTGGAAAAATAAATAAAGCAAAAATAGTAACAATATCTCCTTGGCTTGCACTTTATATTAAGATTCTCCCTAGGATTACCTTTACAAATAGCTGCACCATCAAAAGCTGCTGGTTTCATCCAGCTTCTGTGACTCTTTGTCTTAGTCCTGTGGGACATTTGTGAGATATTATCAACACTGCTTTTGCACCAACTGAGCTGTCTCACTCTCACCTGTGGGTTAGAATAGTCTGAGCTACTAAAACCATTTTTAGATAGCCAGCCATGGCCTTTGCCTACTTTTTAGTGGTTAACCTTTTCACTGATACCAGGGTTATCAGTGGGCTCTGGTAGCCTGCCCATGAATATTGGTTCGAGGAAACACGTGTGGAAGGTCTTTGGCAAGCACAAGTAAAGACTGGAGAATCAATTTGTCCATGGCCTCTACAGAATTGTGTGTTTCAGGTAACTGAGGAGATAAATAGAACCTCAAATGTAAGACGTCTGTTTCTCTCCTCCTTTCTGTGTTCTCTGATCTTTTCATCTGCTGTTTATGCAAAGATTGTGCCGGTTTCTCCCAAGTGAAGATATGACTTTGAAGTCCTGGAAACAGTCACAGCACAGGCACTCCTAAGAACCTGTAGCATGTTCTGTTTCCTAAAGAATACTTTCCATGTCCGGGAGTGCATGTCCACATCCAGGTGAAACTGAACAGGCATATGCAGACACCTCTGGGGGTGCCAATTCAAATTCACCTGAATGCAGAATCACTTGAGGAAGTGAGCAGGTAAAATCCAGAATGATTGCTCAGCAATTACGCTGCATTTAAAATGGGCATTAAAAAAACAATAAATAAAGGTGTCTTGTTCACTACCTTGATCTTTTTTAGCCATTTTAAGATTTTTAATGATGTATCTGTAAGTGCTAGTAAATTCCATATGAGTGAGAATGACGTTTCCTTCATTAGATTGTCAGATTCTTCTAGTCAGTTACAAAAATAATTGACCTTAATATGTGAAAACAAATGGCAAGTTATATTTTAGTACACAGTTTTAGAAACCAATTCCAAATAGTCACTCCAAATGTCAATTTTAACAGAGGGAGATGATACAACGCACAGTACAGTTTGCATGTATAACAGCCTCAGGCATATTGATTCCAATGCATTTCTATCAATTCCAAAGATCAGGATTTGGCTTCAGTTTGAAACATTTGATTAGTCTACACAAATAACAGAATTTAGGCTAGAGGGAAAACTTGAAAAATTTTGGAGACTGCCTCTTTGGGCTGCTATGCCATTGGTAGTTTAGAAGAAAATTTTTTATTTTATTTCTAATTGCAGAATGATGTAAGCCATCAGTTCATATAACTTAAAGAATCAGTTTATAGTTTCCTTTTAGTTACTATTTAAATGCAATTGAAAAGCTTTCTTTAAATCAGTCCAGAAGTGACCTGGATCCTCAGTATTTCCAGCACTAAGGCAGAGTTATTAATATTTTCTTAGACTTTGAAAAAGTTGTAGTAAGTTTTCACATTTCACTAATTTGTAAACAGCAAGATGAATCATGCATCAGTGCTAGGAATACTGTTAATATGCAGTGTATTTTTCTCTGTTTATCCAAATAAAGATAACTTGAAATCAGGTAAACAAATTGCCTTTAATTTTTTTGTTTTCCAACTATTTGTAAAGTTGAATTACATGCTAGTGAAAAATTGACAATTTAGGAACATCCAGAAGTACAAATAGATGAAGTGGTTTATTCAGCTATCTGTTTTAAAAAGCTGAATACTTCAATTATTTTTGAGCTCCTAACTGTATAAAATTCTGTTTAAGGCACATCAACTATTTGCATGAATACATTTTCTTTAAATAGATGCTCAGTAAATGTTAATGAAAACAGCAAAACTTGAAATGAGGCTGGCACATGCAAGAGTTAATGCACAGCACTGTATTTTTGGATAAATTTTGTTTAAAGAGTGCGTGGTTTGATTCCTTTCTGTTTATTCTAACATTCAAACCAAGTGGAACTCCAGGGAATTATTAGAGAGACAAATTAAAACAACAGATGGACTTGCAGTTATGTGCATAAGGACATCCTTTCAAAAAGCCTCCTGACAATTTCAGATATTCCAAGTTATTCTACTTAATTTCAAATGAAGAATGTTTCTTTTTCTTCAGAGCTGTCAATCTCAGCAAGCCCGTAAGAAGATGATTTAAAAACATCATGAAATATATTTTCCACTTGTCTTTTTTGAAATACATTGACAATCAGCTTATAAAATAGGTAGAAAAATGCATTCCATTTTTTAACGGATGCAAAACATGAGCACTCAGATCTTTCAAACCCAGCAGACTGCAATGCTTGCACAGAAAATATTTCTCTGCAGTCAAGTATATTGGCATGGTTTTTGAAGAAAAGATATCAAATTTTCCAGTGGTTTGTCTACTCTTAGAACTGGCAAAAGTTTTCTGGAGAGTGGACGTTAATCAGATCAAACCTACCTGAATGTCTGTAACCCAGGCATCTGGCACAGTATTGCATTTGCCTGATTGCAATGTTGAAAGATAATGAAATAATTTGTGAATTGCAGGGCAACAGAACTGTTATTGCTGTGCCCTTTGATTGTTTGGCCTTCTGCCACTTTCTTTCAGCTGTCACTATTAATCAAGGGAGAAGAACAGAGAGGGAAACAGAATCTTTACCAGCTCGTCCTCAGTAACATGACTTAAAGGGATGTACATGCAGGTTTTAAAGCTTTGAGACAGGGCTGTTTAAATACCATGCAGCTTGTACAAAATAGACAAATTAAACCCACAAGTGCCACAGTATAGCTGTCTGTAGCAGGGGAGTATGCTTGGCCACCTCTCTGATGGGCACAGTACAAGGATTTAGACAAATAGGGAAGCAGTCCTAACGAGTCCCTGACAGTAACAAAGGGCACGTCAGAGCAGGCACAGACTTTCCATATGTATCTGCTGGATGAGAGCTAGTCAGTGTCTGGCAAATGTATAGTTGCAGGAATCATTTTCTCTGCTAAATGTCCCGATTTGTTAACAAGTCTGTGCCACAGCTGGACCAAACCTGGCTTGCATTGCAGTGTCACAGACCATGAATGCTTTCAAATTTGTCTGGGTGCCTTCTTGCACCTCTGCCAACAGGTAAATACTTGTATTACACACTGAAGATTTTCTTAATTAGTTCTTTAAACAGCATTGAACTTCACATGAACTATACCCATTTTTTCAGGTTGGTCTTCCACTTAGGTATGGATAGATATGATCTTTGTGTTCATGAGCAAATACAGAAAATGTAACAGGCTGGGTTTCCTGTGTTTTAGTAAAGTCCTGAGATGGAAGTTTGCAGCTTCATAAATTGGTATTAYAGCAGTGGGATTTCAGATATATTGGGTCTTTATGACCAATAAATGAGTTCCCCTTCTTTGAGCCTCCCCAGAACCTCTCTGAGAAGTTTGTTCATGTTCATTAATACCACTGCTTTCCTAAGAGTTTTCTACAAAGGCAGSAAATCCCAGAACTGCAGAATCACTGAGTGTGTGGGAATGGAGGAAGGAAACAATTTTCTTTCTTTTGTTTCATCTTATTTTGCACTAATACCTTTCAATCAGACATGAAGGATGAGTTTGACAACAGTGATTTATTAATAAAAAATTTCTTATTAGGACTTATATGAGTCTACGTTTGCTTTATAAACAATCACTTTAAAATGCTGCATTTGGTTACTGAAATCATATCTGCTACTTCCCAAGTTTGACTCTTTTCTTTTTCAAAACAAGTAAATTTTTTAGAAACACGATGAAAAAATTTTATTAAAAAATGCAACTAGAGTGTGAACAAAGCTGTATTTTGCTATTAATAGATGTTCCCTCAATTCCTGTTTTAAATGCTTTGTCATGAGGTATTAGTGCTCTGTAACAAGAAAACGTGCCAATGTCCTTTAAGAAGTAAATCTTAAATAAGACTTCAAAAATCAGCTGATATATCCAAAAGTGGGTACTATTTACAATGGCACTTAGTATTTATAGTTACTTTTARTCTAATGGGCTAGAGGTGTTTTATTTTTGTAGAGGTGTTTTGTTTATTGTAGATTTTTACAGCCTGATGGTAACTTAACTAATTTAGCTTGCAGACCTAATGCATTGACCCATTCGCAAAATGCTTTTCTGGGATTTATAGCCATTGTAATTTAAAAAAAAAAACCAAAGGAAATTATTGCTATCTTAGTTATTCCTTCTCCACACTGAAGTAAAGTAACTGAACAACTTGCATGTACCCAGTTAACTTTTAGAGTTTAAGAAAACTTCTGCAAGCAGAAGTGTTTTACTTTGCACCTTCTATCATACCAAACAACAACATAGTTAACAGCATTTTGAGTCTTCTCTTCTTACATTCCAGTGAATCAAGCGAAATCATCATTTTACGTTTCAACATTACATAATGATTTTTTAATGCTTTGCTTATAGTTGTACAGCTTCCCCCCTGGACTAATACCAGCATTGTCATCAGTTTTCTCTGGATTATGAGTACATAGACAGAGGAAGACTTGGGCCGTCTCAGGTCTCCTTRAGATTTTATGTCTCTGTAAAATTATGTTATTATTTCATGAAGTTTTTCCTAAGTTAAGACCAAAGCCTGCAATGAATTAATTTCAAGTTGTGGTCTTTGTGCAATTGAAAGGCTCCTACAGACTTCAGTAGGTTTTTGCATTGGTCTCTTTGTATCAATATCCTTTCAGAATTACTCTTTGAATTAAATCCAGTTTGAAGTTGATTGCATACCCATTCCAGCAATGCTGAAAAAACCAACCAAATCTCACTCTCTCATTAAGCTTCTGGAATTTTTCTGTTAATGGGATCATGATTAGACACCTTGAATGTGAAGAAATTTTTGCAGGCTTTGATYAGGTGTTTTTTGGGTCATGTAGACAGCTTTTCAAGATTTTTTAAAATGTGCCAAATAGCAGATATTTTTTGTCTAGCCTATCCTGTTTGAGAGAAGAACTTAAGCTTTTTGTTCCTGAGAAATTTTGTTCCTGAGAAATTTTCAGGTCGTACTGAATTAAAGTTTACTTGACAAATGGTTGATCATCTCCAGTTCCAGGTTTCCTCTGACACAAATAGGTTTTCAGATCTGTAGATCAGAGAATGAAAGTCTTATCCCACACTTTTACCAAAATAGTCAGTAGATTAGTGGTATGGACTATGCAAAGATAACAAACAAAATTAGTAAATTTAGAAAACACCTTGTTGTTCAGAATAAATACACACAGAGGACTGCATTTGAGAATGAGGGATGTTGAGCCCTCCTTTTCAAGCATGGCAGAACAGTAAGCAGTGATTACAAAGGCATTCTAGAGAGCCTTCTTTTTCTCTGTGCTAAGAGGAGCCAAGGAGAGAGATGAAAGTCCAGTCTGAAATTGATATTTTCAGCTCTGATCACAAGAGCTGAAAACTGCCTGTAAATTTCATTTTGATAGTTGTGTCTCTATCTCAACAACAAAGAGTGGCACTTGAACAGAAAATCATGGGCATATCATTACTAGTAAGGAAGGTATAGGGAGAAATTCTTAAAGCAAAGGAAGTAAGCAGGACTCAACAATTTATCTGYCAGAGTCTAAGACCAGAATTCTTGAAATTAGAGAATTTCAGCTGTGAAGCACCATAAAGAAACATTAGTGAGAGAATCAAAGCTGGATCTCATTTTGGACTTTGTTTAGTTGTTTTAGCAACAGAGTGTAACTTACCACTTGAGAAAGAAAAGGAGACAAGGTTTCTAGATCTCTAAGCTAGGTTTTGCTTTGCAGTGTTCCATCATGATAGACAGCAGGATGCAGGCTCAAAGTTTCACGGTTTTACAAAGCAAGGACAATGCATAGCACTCCCACTGTAGTCAGTGATCACAAGTACATTTAACACAGTACATGCTCTCCAATTCTCTCTCCTCATTATAGCATTTCAACAATTTTCTAAGGCGTAAAGATGTGCAGAATGAATTGCTGATTTATTTTTAAGACTTTAAAGCAGAGTCAACAAAGTGCAAAAGTAACTGGATTCAAGCACAAACACTGATAGCTTAAAAAGATTGGTTTTGTAGTCCACATAGAATGCAGCAGCTGTTTCTAAAAAGGATATGAGGGAAATGTTTCTTAATAGCATGAGAACATTTGGACTCAGTAGATATTTATTTGTATGAAAAATAAAAGTCTGTCAACAAATGCACAACAACAGACTAGTCCATATGCTGCCTTTTTTCTTTTTAAAGCATCTTTTGTGTATAACTTCTGTGTAAAATATACTTTTTGTAAAATATTATGAGTTTTTCACTGCAGAATGATTCTGCCATCGAGATAATAGCTGCAGCTTTTTCCTCATTTTTCTCATTTTTCTGTCTGCACGGTCCAAACCACTCCAGAGCTTTACGTGTCAAGAGAGTATCTCCAGTGTGGGGTCTGAGCATGAAATAAGTCTCATTATTTTGCCAAGATATACACAATACAGCTAAAAAGTATATCAGAACTTAAGAAACCATTATAAGAAGTTTATGGTAGTCATAGAGTTGGACATTTCTAGCCCAGTATAAGACTTCTGCTGTCAAGAGTTCCCAAGCCCCTAGATGATGCTGTAAAGATTCACTCACTGCATTTGAACAGRGAATGAGTGAGAAAGTGAGAGTACTTTAGCCTATTTCTTTGCTAGCTTGGTTTCTTATCTGTTTTCTGAAAGCTGCTGGAAAGCAATGGAGATTTAGCTGCCAGGTCTAAACTGCAGGGGAGGAATTGGCAGTAGTAAAAGCAAAAAGATTCAGCAAATAAAAGATAATATAGATCGTCTCCTGTTGTGCCTGTTTTCAAATTACTGTGTTTAAATGAACTTCTTGTTCTGCAAGCTGTCTTTAGTCTCTCGCTTGCTGGCCTCCAATGACCTTTCTCTGATTTTCTTTTTCCTTTACAGTCTCATGACATTCAAACTTTTATCTGCCTCTCTGGTACTTTAAACATGGGCAGATTCCATGTATACTTTTAATCCTGTGGGAAGTCTGATCTCAATTTCTGGCTGTTTAGGCAATGAAATGCAGTGTAAGATACTGCCTTGTGTAGTAGATGACTGTATCAGTTTTTAACTTGTGAATATAAATATTTGTACACTGAAATTCTCACTCTGCCTCTTCCTTTCTCTGTCTGTGTAACTATTCATGGCAATAAAAATCAAAATCTCTTGTGTTAGAGGATGGGACCAATGTCAAAATCATGTCTCTCATCTTATTCAGTACTTGTATAAGGCTTGTGTAAAATGCCTAGTCAGATTTAACAGGATAATTATTTATTCTTAACCTTTTTTTTTCAATAAACCTGCATTAAGAGACCATGTCTAAATTTTGATGGTCTTCCTTGGGAGATTTTTCCTAGGCGCCTTTCTTGACAAACATTATTAAAGAGTAAAAAAATTGTATGTTAATAGGAAACTGAAGAGAAGTGCTACAGAGCTTTGGTTTTCGTTTTTGGTTCGTTTTTTTTCTTTTTTCTTTTTTCTTTTTTTTTTAGATATTTGAGGGTTGTTTTGAAATACTTCATGAATTTCAGGATAGCCTCTGAAGCTTTTTCTGAAGTCTGTGGAAGATGTTGAAGGTTTGTCAGAGAGGTTTGTTTAAGACTCATGTTCATCTTAAACATTCTGGGCTAAAACAGTGGATAGGAAAGACAGATATTTTTTGTATTCTTACCATTGCCTTTCCCTGCCCAAACAGTTTTGGTGAATGGAACATCATTGCCCCAAGAAGGAAAGTTGCATCCAAGACCTCTCAGCTGCTTGTTCTTCCATGGCCAGGGCAGGCACAGTGGGCAGGAGTGCTTCAGAATGGAAACTGTGCAACAGTCAGAAGAGAAGGCTACAACAGAAGCGTGGTGATGGTGAAACTCCGTTGCATTGCCTACAGGTAGCAGCAACAGGGGGGTGTCAGCAAGAGGGCTGTAGTCTTGAGGAATGGTATTTAGCAGTGATAGTGTGAGCCTGGTGACCTAAATCATCCCAGGCTGATCAGTCCTTTGGCATGTGGGATTAAACGGAGGTCAGAAGTCTAGAACAAGTAACTATTGAAAGGTTGCCTCATGTAAAGCAAAGGACCATGGGTCAAAAGCCTTGCATGTTAACTTCTTTGTCACCATGACATCAGTGAGGATTGTTAGAGTCCCTACTGTTAAAGTCCCTTTAATTGAGCCTAGATTCCTAGATTTGTAGCAGCATCTAAGGAGCCTGTGTTTGGTGTAATTATGCGCATAATGATACCAGACTCATGACAGCTGTAAGGASAGAGAAACTTGACTTGACTGAGAAACTTTAACACCTACAGCAAAGTATTAGACTGAACTTGGTTTTCTCTAGTCTGATGTCTCCACACGAATCAGTGCTTATTCTCTTTTCCMTTTCTGGTTGAACTGCTTGTGTCAGGGATTTGAACTACATCAATGTGTGCATGTGTAGTAATGAGTTCAGAGTCAACAGTCAACACAAGTGTTTGGAATATGGGTTGTTTAGCTTCTCTTCCTCTTTTTTACTAGAGGGAGATGGACCTAATCAAACTGCCCTGTTCATCTGACTATGAAAAACTGTGAGAACCACATTTTGTGAAGCAACTTGAAAGTGACAGGTGAAAACCACCTTATTAATATTAAATGCAATTCTTTTATTGAAAATGTATACTTCTACTAGCAGAGAACATTGGCAAAGTTGAAAGAGAAAGTAAAACTAAGTATGAAACTTAGGAATGTGCTCCTTCTCATTTTTAATACAAACCATCTCATATGTTTGAGAAGTTTTGAAATCTTCTCTGGTTTTCATCTTTATTTCTAACATGGTTCTTTCCTTCAGGGACATATATATTATTTCTTTCACCTCCTCTTTCTTAGTGCTTGTGGGTCTCACAATGCTTTTCATTCATTTCTTTTCCTGTCCCAGTGTGAAGTGAGCAGGGAGGTGAAGAAAAACATGCTTCTTACAAACTGCTGGTTAAATAAAGCCACTCTTAGAAACTAGAAGCAATGCAAGTCCTGAAATGTCCAAGGAGAGAACTATAAAGAAAGAAATCTCATTCCTCGGAGTTCATTATTGCTGGTTTGTGGCATCATTTTTATTCAGAAGACAGAAAAAATGATATCTAAAAATGGTATGGGCAATAGTATTCAGGTGACATTATTGCTAAGACTTTGTTTTCTTTTGATACATAAGTTTCCCATCTTTTTTCTTCTCTATGCCTATTTTTCCATTCTCTCATGTAATCATACAATTCTTTTAAGTAATAAGGAACTACTGCAATTTCTTCCATTCCTTACACAGTTCTTTCTAAATATTTTCTGTCAATAGCAAAAGTGGGTGGTTCTGCTTCATCAGTCAGTCACCAAAAAAATTGAAAAATCACAGAATCATAGAATCATGAAGTCTGGAAAAAAACTTCTAAGATCATTGGGTCCAGCATTAACCCAGCAYTGCTGTGTATATCATTAAGTCATGTTCCAACCCTGTGATGTGTCCCAAACATATCTACACATCTTCTAAACACCTTCAGGTTTGGTGAAACTTTTTCTACATAGAGAAACGCTTCATAGTGTGAGGCATGCTGCTGACCAGCTTTTAGGAGGTATTGCCTCCTGTTGGAGTTAGGAGATTAGAAAGCTCCTATCAGCAACCAACTAATTGGAAAACAACTGTTACTACAGATACCTCAAGAAAGGACAGTGTGGAAGAGGGATACAGAGGTGCACTACTTACCCCTCATTTGATAAGTTGTAGCAGAAACCATTTTATAAATCTCATGAAGGGTCCATAGTTTCATGCAAACATAAAACATAGAGACTTGTGAAAAATATGGCTTCAAAGGCTCAAGTACCTGAGGACAAAATATTGTCCAACAGAGCCAAGCAACACAGAACTCATGGGGGTTTTGCTGATTATTTTGGGGTTTGTTGTTACCTGAGGAAATACAAACTTCATAGGTAAAATGGCATCCCCAGCCATCAATGGTTGCTGATTTTTTCTGCCTTCTCTGGTAGAAAATTCAGTCTTTTCTCTATGACTGTGAGCTGATTTGCAAGAAACTGTTTTCTTTCTCTGAACTTTGCCCCCTCTCTCTCCCCATACCCTCTGCTTTGCCTTTGTTCTCTCCATTGATGGGAGCAGGTTTTGTTAGGGCACCTTTTCCTGTACATTTTGTGTCTTTGTTAAGGAAATCCTTGCTCACTAAATGCATCCTGACTCCTTTGTCTCTGGGGAGTACATGCTGTTTAATCCGGGTATATCAGAATCCCAGATGCAATTTGAAGTCTTCCAACTCGGTGCAGCTGGGAAAATACACAAAAATACAACAGAATTTGTGGCAGTTTAGAATTAAGCAAGAAAAGTGTGGGATATTTTCTATATTTACGTCTTTTTGAAATGTTTCTTTGCTAATTTATACCACCCACTGGACAGCTTGTCTCTCTACCATCTTTCCTGTTGCAAACAAGAACTGTGTAAGACTGGATGGTAGAACCCAACAATTCAGCATTTTCAAGCGTTCCAAATTCTCTCAGGGAAATTATATACATTTGAGTAATTTTTCTGTGCTTTACCACATGCACAACACAGAAGTGTGACTACAAGGTGAGGTTTTTGATATTTCGTAACATCATTCCATATTTCTTGGCCATTTCTGTCTTTCATTAAAAGGACCAGCCCTGCATGGACCTGACACTCTTCATGTGCCAATGAGTGACTCGGACAAGAGCTTATCAGAGATACCAAAGCTCACATCAGTAAAATGAACAGGCTGTAATTATTCCTTTGCCCATCCTCAACACAACCACAGCATCTTCTGGGCTCAGTCCTGTCAGTTAGTTGCCAAGACACCTGGCTCCAGTCCCCAAGACACCTAAGCACATACTTATCTTGTCACCTTTAACTGTGTCTTCAAAGAAAGACTGTGCATATATAAGACCTTTGTTGATTCAATACCTAAAAAACACAGCATCTTTCAAGAAGTCCTCTGTGCCCTATTTCATCTTCTGTCCTTTATCCTTTCCTCTTAGGCTGTCAATGCTTGAGGGAGCAACCATTTCCCATCCTCACTGAGTGTGGGTATAACATATAGTGATGGAGATTTTTATCTGAACTGAAGCCTTTAATTGTCTTCAATAGCTGTGACTACAGTTCTGTGAGGAGAAAAGAGAGGGACTCTGCATTTCTTTTTAATAGTCCTTATTATTATTCTTGGCTCTTTCTCTTGTTTCCTTCATTCTTGTTAAGATTCGATTTTCATCAGGCTTTCATATTTCAGGCTGCAGCTCAGAAATCCCCTTGTGATATGTTACTATATGTATTTTTGTTTTGTTGTTTTCTTTATTGTTGGGGATTTTTTAAAATTTATTTCAATTTTCAGTAAGGAAATGTTCTCCACTTGGAAAAGTGGAGAAAGAGCATTTTCTCCAAGCCACTGAACTTTAATTCTAGGAATAATAATGAGTAATAACAAAGTCAGGAAAGCAAGCAGCAATGGACCACCTTGTGCCAAGCAAGGTAAGAATTTGATCAGTCTAGTTGGCTTAACAACATTAAAATGAATGGGGGAAATTTGTGTATTCACAATAAAGGAGAAGTTTGGTTCCTCTTCGAGTCCTTGTAATAGGTTGGTATCTTTACACTACAGCACAATGTTTTCCTTTTGGATTTACAGCATCCAATTTTCCCCTACTGCCTTCTATGCCTGTTTAAATTTACTGGGTGAGATACACTCTGTTATTTTTCAACATTTTTTTTTGTATTTACTCTCCTAATAGGAATATGTTCTGTATTTTGGGCCCATTATACATTCTCTATTTCATCTCATTTGTCCTTGGAACGCCGTAATTTCCTACATGTTTTCCTAAGGCAACCTGCAAACCTTAGGACACTAACATCATCTGAGGTTGTGAACAAGAAATTAAATCAAATTCATGCAATGATTTTCATCCTGGTTTTGTTGACCTTGTTCAGTCACTTGATTGAGATTTTTGGCCTTTCTTCTCTTATGTCAATTCTTACTTTCCTGTAGAGACTACAGCTGCTTGGACAGTGTTTTGTTTTTTCTTTATCAGGGAGTATATATGTAGTACATGGGTATAATGGTGTGGGACTACTGCTGTTTGTTAATTTTTAAATATCACATAATCTCATTTTACCTGTTTGTACTCATCTTTGCTCTCCTTCTAAGCTCCACTGACTATCCATGTCTTCCTGATATTTGGTCTCACATCTTAACAATGCTTCTAGTGTCCTCTCCTCCTTCAATAGGAATCATCTTCCCTCCCCTCATCTCCATCACCTTCAGAAGAGCCCTTCAGTGTTTGTATTGATTATAGTCAGACTRAGTTTACATAAGACAGTCGTTATCTAGCCAATGTTCAGCAGTTCTGTTAGTCTGAATTATCTCATTTTTGCTTATCAGTCATATATAAATAGTTATTCTTTAGAGAAATTTAAGAAGCAAACATGTATCTTTCATTTTTTTGAGAACACAATTATTTAGGAGATTATTGTAAAACAAGAAGCTAAATTCATGTTCTCTTGCCAGAAGTAATCACTGATTGTCCTTTCTTTTCTGCTTTCTGTTCCACCTGCATAAAGGTCAGTCCGTCTCCTTCATAACAGTCCCTTGTAGTTTATTTCCTGCATGTATCCTGACTCCTTAGAGACACATTATGATGCATTTACCAAAATTCAGTCTCTCTCCTCACTTAAGGCAAGAACAAAAATTGGAACTTTGTGCAGGCAGAAAGAAATCTCAGAGAGTGGTGATCGCCCAGAGAATCCATGCTGTTGAAGTAATGTCCCTTGGTACTCAGCTAGAGATGTGTGCTCTGTCCAGAAGTGCAATGTGATTGGGATGGGTGTAGTAGTCCTACTGTGTAATAGTATATTCATTTCATTATGCAGTTAATTCTCTGCTATAAATGGGCATCTTCTTTTATGAAAGTGTTAGCCAGGGCAGGTGAGCATCTCTCACCCCAAAAGGCCATTAGACATGAAACATTAAAAGGTGGCTGTGCTGGCTCTATGATAAAGTGAAATGGGATAACGAGGCTACCTCACAATGAATAAAACCTTGCTCTCCACTGTATTAAAATGAATGGTTTCATATTTGATAAACGTATCAAATACCCACAGAGAGCTTGATGGATAATTGGCAAATCATGTCACCATTCAAGAGAAGGTCATCTCTTAAACTCTTGTGTCTCAGCTATTTTAACTCCAGCTCTGCTGTCATTTAAATACTTTGATATTCTCAGTGTTGGCAGCTGAATTTGTCTCATTTAATAGTCCTTTCCCTTACAGAGCATCAATGAGATGCAATCCCATGTGTGACTTCTCGTACAGTGACTTCTCCATGGTTGGAGTTTAATTGAAGTAAAGAGAGACTGTAGCTTCTTTTATTTAGAACAGTGATATCAGCTCAGCATTAAAATGTTTGGAGTATTTTGGGGATTGGTTTAAAAGACTGTAACATTTATGCTAAAAGTATGCCAAACCATACCATCCCTTTTGTCTTTAGCACTAAATTAATCTTGATTATTTATCTCTTACATWAAAATAGATGCAGACAAAGATTTCTCTCATATTAATTGCCATAAGCCTCTGTGGCTATTGAGGACTAATTTCACAGATATTAGAGAACAAATACTGTATATACTTTAGTATCTAGATATGTAAATGCCAGATTTATTTTTTTAAATATTTTTTTTAATTAATACTGAGGACAGTGATAGAGAATACAGTATTTAGAAAGTAACAAGTAAGTGAGAGTTGATTGGAAGAATTTGTTCTACAGCACAATAATTAAAACTAGCTCTGTAACTAACAGGGAAAAGACATTTTGTTAATTTAGATATATTTTCTTTTAAGAAAAAAAGAAAATGGAGTACATAGTTGTAGCCTTGATTCTGGAGTGGTTTAGCGTTTGATATTTGACTTAAAAATAAAAGTATCCAAAACATTACTCCCAAGTCAGGAGGTAAGACTAAGTGCACAGAAATGTGAACTACCACATGTAGTATGGAAGGGAGCCTACCTTGGCCTGCAGCCCCCTTCTGTTTTAACACTGGAGGACAAGATATATGACTACTGGGGAAAAAAAAGTAACAAAAAAACTATACACCTTTATTGTTATTTTATTAAATACTCCCTCTCTACCTTTTCTGTTGAGCAGTTATATTGCTGAGATTAAAAATGGAAATTTAGAAAGAAGTAAGTCTCATTCCAGAGAAAAATTATTTTCATTCATTAGAATTTTAAGGTCTTGAGAGTTCAGAGCAGACTGTCCTAGCATTGATGGGGGCCCAGTTCTCTATACTGTGACAAGTCTTTTGTTTTCCTGAAGTAGCCTTTAGTGTACACTTTGAGGAAAACCAGCCACAGCTATGTAATTGCCTGTGCTGTTCTGCACCCTGTGTGATGGAAGAAGGAAAATCAAATTAAGTCAAACTTTGTTATCACTTTGTGTACAGTGCTACTTGTGCTAGTGGCTTCTTAGGGCAAGGAACTGTTCCCAGAAAAAAACCATGAGAAACTATCCAATAGATTTAGAGTTATCCAATTCTGAAAGTCTCATTTACCTCTTCATTAAGATTAGAGTCATTAAGGGATGTAGATACTTTACTCAAGAGCAAAACAGCAAACCTTTCAATTTCCTTTATCCACCAGATAACTGAAGTAACAGGGATCCCTTACAAAATAATTTAGGAAATGGGAGATTCGTTTGAAAACATGTCCCAGATTTTGCATTTCCTCCCAGGGGCATGAGCAAGAAGCAGAGCACTAGAACTCCTTCATGGTGTTTCTGTAAGCTCCAGTGTGGCGGATTATCTGGTTTTAATATATACTGTGTGGAAAAAAAATTCTGTGCTAGCTATCAAGCAGTCACATGCCATTAATTTTTTGCTGAAAATGAGTACAAACTAAGGCATAAGGAAATGGATTTTCTTGCCTGGCATGTTGTCATATGTTTGTTGCAGAACTTTCTGAGAAAAAGTATTCTGCTTTATGTTTTTCGTAATAAAATCTACCAATTTTCACAAAGCTTCATTGTATGTTCTGACAAGGGCACTTAAATCCCTGATTCTATTATCAGTAAAATAAAATGTGAAATCTCATTATCTACCATAATGGAGTGGCACATGAAAATTACTTATAGTCTGTTCCTTTTTAAAATACACAGGTTTTACAGTAAATTTTTTATGAACTGAAATAATAGAAGGTTTGTGGGATAACTGGCACAACCTGTGTACCTTGGAAGCAACACACTAGGGAAGGAGTATAGCCTTGCTCATGCTGGGTTGCACATGATTTGTCATGCCRTGCTGGACTGAAGAGAGCTCTGCACTGAGACGCCTCTCATGGCCCTGTTCCCAGGGCACAGATTATTTGAAGTGGATTAACCTCCCTGTGGATCACAGAAGTTGCAGCCACGTTAAGCAGAGGGACCAAAAGAAGGGAAAGGAATTCCTGTCCTGTAAAAAGGCGTGAGACATTGCTCCATGGCCATGACCTCTTGTAGGAAGAATATGCAAATATAGAAACTCTGAGTAAGGAGATAACAGATCTGCTTTGAGGCAAGACCTGCCGAAGCAATCCAGTAGTGACCACCATCATTAGCTCTGAGCAGCAATTTCCTAACCTCTAGCTTTCAATCACATGAAACTTGAAATTTTAACTTTCTTGACTGCAACTTCATTCTTCARCTCTGCCTGAAAATCAATACTTTGCTTCTAGTATCTGAGAAGAAAATAGTAATTTCTTCATAGGAAGAAATCCGGAAAGGAAAATAGACTCTGTCGTAACAAGAGGGTATTTTAAATAAGAGAAATTACTGTATTTTGAATTACCTTTACTGAAGGGAATGGAGAGGAGATTGGTTTTAATTTGGCTAATGTCAGCAGTTAGAATTTTATTTTTGAGAATGTACAATAAATTCTTCTTCTATCTCCTATTCTCTTGCCAAGTATACAGACCAGGAAGGATGATCTGCAAGGACACGTAAGCACTACAAGCGTTAAGTTTGCCACTTAACCATCCAGGCAATGGGGCTACAGCTACAACAGGGCTCCTTCATCCTTGGAGAAACTTGAAGAAGCAAGTCTGCTTTGAAAACTCATGCACCACTTAACAAGAGGGTATTATTCTGCATGGAGAAGAATGGGCAGCTGTTCACGTTTTCCCTTGTATGATCTCTGAGATATTTTTATTTCTAATGTTCAGAAAGGATATGTGATGCCTGAGAGAAGATGTTGTCCCAATAATTGTGCCCAAGTGAATGGAAAAAAGTATTGATAGAAACTTAACTTTATCAACTGCTTTCTTCTAAAAYTGACCCTTTGTGATCTCATTGAATTTTCTTTTTGTGTATGAATTTTTCAGAACAGACTTAGAATTTCAATACAATTCCTTTTTAAACTTGGAAAAACTGCATTTCTGTGCCTTTGAATTATATGACAAACACTGACATTTTTTGTCAACTACCTGATGTTGCACTGCTTCAAGACCATATAATTATCTTTCTTAAGAATATAGGAGCTTTTAATCAAACAATACATGAGCAGTTCCTTGGATACAGATGTGATTCCAATCTTACTCATGTTCCAAGCTGTGTACAAACAGAGAAAAGGCCTTAGAGAGTCTCCTCTCATCATTTGATTGCCCCCCTGTTTCGTCTTCACATTTGGTTACAGACCTTTTATTTGTATATAATTTCTGATATTATTTTGGTAACATTTAGATTTGATCAAAATTTTTAACTGTATTTCCAGTATTAGCTCAGTTTCCACCCTGCTTCAAAGCCCAAGCCAAATCTGCCTGATTTCTCACCCTTTTTGTTTTACTAATAGGGACTTGCTGCATGTTCTTCCTTCGAGTCATGTCACCTGATTAGTGGCAGTCTGATTTTAACACGTGTGCTTCAGAGAAATAAACTCTTATTAGTTCATAAGAATTTTACCTTTGATTATAATCTTAGCTTAAGTTTGATCAGGTTACATTATCATTATCCATTTTACAGCCTTTCTGGATGTATCACATGCAGAGCCTTGTCTCTTTAGAACATCCATTTGGGTGGGGAGAAGATGGAATTTACACCATGATACTTTGCTCATCCATCAAGAAATATAGTCAAACTGGATTGTTCTTGAATATGTACTGATCCATTCTATGTAAAAAATAACTTTTTTTTTTTGTTTTTTTAAAAGCAGCATGACTAGACTTCTTGAAGAAATAAAGCAGTAATGGTACCTGGTTTTTTCTCTTAGGATTCTGAGATTGTCTGGGTTTATTTAAATTGGAAGATAATTTTACTTTCATGCTTTGTGGTGCTACTGGCCTATCAGTGAGCTAACGCTAAAACCAGGTTTAATAGACCCTTCAAATCACTGTAGAACAAGATCAGTCTAACTTGAAACCTTCTGCTGTGATATTTCTGCAGTACTTTTGCTTTGCCACCTTTGTTGAAATAGTCTTTGAGATAATTAGCATCTGAGTCCAGCAAGTGTTTTTTTCCCCCAACTCAAGGAAGAAGGGAGGATTTCCTGAAGATAATAGCAGAATGTAAAATACATAGCTAGAAAGATTGTTTTCTTGCTGTCTTGTTCCTGTCTCTGAACAGTTTATTTCTTTAGATACTACTTAAGCCTTACAGCATAGTTTGAGTGGAACATCCGCCGATATGTGGTTTGGATTAAAATTCACATGATTTTTATCCTGCAGTATTCCAGTATTTTCAGTTTTATCCTTCTCTTCTTCTGTTAAATTCTGACTGGATTAGATCAAACTGATGGAAAATCAGTTTAGAATTTATTTGGATACAATATATGGATTTGTATACAGAGAGCCTAGATTTTTTTTTTCAAAATTCAGCTAATAATTCTGGACGAGGCTTCTTCAGTTACATCCAGAAGTTACTTTTGGAAATTGTAGCCATGTAACCTTAGCACTTCTCTCTATGTGGTTGATTCTGGCTGTTTGCCATCATAAGAGCCCCAAAAGCTTTACATTTGCAAGTGTACCACAACGTATGAATCAGCCCAGTAGCACACCTCTARAAAAGGTCCTGGCTAAAAATAATACATCTTTTACAAAATAGCTACATCAGAAGTGAAAAAATGCTGTTACTACTACCCACTTCACAGCTTTGAATTGATCAGACTTTTCTCATGTCATGCTTTAGGTGAACCTTCCATGTCTCTTTTCCAAGTTAATGATCTGTTGGTCAGTGGATCAAGCCTTGAATATTTCACAGCCTGTCTCAGAAAATCTTCATCATTTGCAGAGCTTTTAGGTACAGCAGCTGAGCATAGTGTGCCTTATCCATAAGAGGGTGTGCTTTGTGATTCACAGTCTTGAGGGATCTGATTCTCCATGATTTTCCAGGAGGGTTGCAAAAGGCCTTTAAAAAGCGAAGTAAGTCTGTAGCCCCAGTGACTCTTCCTTGCCTAGGAGTGTATCTGTAATGGCATGGTTTGAAGTGTCCAGGGAGGTAACAAGCATAACCTTTTGCAAAAATTCATCTTGATGTTCTCACCTGTTTAGCAAAAAACAGTATGACAAAACCTGATGCTTCCCTGTGGTRCCTCTCTGGGCGATATCTACATCTCTTCTCCTTTCTGAGCTCTACCCACCCACGGCTGACTTTGCACCACATTAGTCTATAGTTAGAAATGCCATGCTCAGATGAATTATATAACTGATAGCATCACTGCCTTCCCTGGAGGATATTAAATTACTTAAAGCACTTGTAGGGAAGACTAACTACTAACCATGCTGCTGACAGCAAGGGTGCTGCTTTTAAGAAAAATCGTTTGTTAATATTGAGGGTTCTGCATGTGCTGCCACTGGTTTGGGCAGGGCAATTTTCAGCAGGTGGCAGGTGGGGTGGGGATGTGAGATCAAGGACAGGGGAGAGGGTGACTATTTGTGAGCCATCTCATCTTTATATGAATGCATATATATATATATATATGAACTGACAAAGGAAACTTGTCTCATTCCACATCTGGGTTTAAATACATGGTCTTTGTTTGTGTTGTTGCCTCAGTCCCAACCTGTGTGGAGGGTGAAGGACTGAGTATTACTTGCTATAATTTGTAATTGCTGCATAGGTGCACCATTGACATTATCTAATCCTTTTTTCAGAGTACTTCAAATATTTTTTTCTTGTGGAATGGAATATCAATATGGTTTTCACCTCATTATTTGGTATTTGACTCCATATTCTCTGGTCAGCATTAAAACCCTGGAACACTGTGCTGGGTTTTGGGTTTTTTGGAAGGATTTTTGAAGTGTTTTGTGTCTGTGTGAACAGCTGAGTCTGCCTTTTTACTATGTACCCATCAACATCACATTCCCAAGGAAGTCTAGTGAAACCTCAAGTCATAGCGTCATTTATTTTAGCTGATATTGTCATGAAAGTATACCATCAGCCTCTTACTCCACTAAAATGTTGGTGAGGTGGGTATTAGGAAATGTACAAGGAAGTAGGAAGTTTTTTGGGGGTTTTGTGAGGAATCTAAAAAGGAGGGCATCTGCTGCTATGGTCCAGGTACAGACATCCTTTGTCCAGCACAGTGCTTACATGCTGCCCAGGAGTTTGGCAGGGGCAGAGGTCCCGTTTGTTCATAGCCCACCTTCTCTCTTTCTTCCATGACAAAAGTAATTAATGTGAGAAAATACATGAAAATAAAAGAAAATATGTCCACAACCACAGAAATCYTGCTCTATGCAAAATCTTGTGGTCAATTTGAAAAAGTACAGCTGATTTTAGCAAAGAAATTGTCTCTGGGTATAATGTATGTTTTGATGAAAATTTCTGCAGGAAACTCTGGGCAGGATTTTGCATTAATTTTTAAATTTAAATATGTCCAATGGGTATGTAGGGTGGTTTGGTTTTATTTACAAAGTACTTTTTTTTTTGAACAAAAATACATCCCAAACCTTCACACGGGATTGTGTATACTCAGTAATGATGAGGCAGATGCCTTGTTTTGAAGGGCTCTTGACCTGACCAAATTAGCAAATAACTGTTGTAACATATCCAGAGTGACCTTTTCCTGTGATATTAACCTATTCTGATGAATCATCAGTGCCCATGTTTGACAGAAGGCAGTAACTGGCAATAAAATATTTCCTCTGAAGATGGGAAGCTGGTCACTGAATGAGTGCACTCACCACCCTGTAACAGGAACAGTCCTCTGTTAGCAGGATGTAATTTCCTCTGTCTGCTTAGGGGAACTGTGGTGATTTTCCTTAAAAAGAAAAAAAGAAAAAGGGTGGGGGAGAAAATATAAAAGAATGTATGTACCTTTTCTTTAAAATCCGTTCACCAATGAGGCAAAAATAAATCTTTATTGAGATGTAATACAGCCTGCAATTAGGGTATTGATTTTACATGTGATGCTGAAGGTACCATTAAGTGGAGGTTGGTAGTTAAAAAATAATGGTGCTGCCCCRGTCATTTTGAGGCACTATCAGCTTGATCTGCCACTGATCCATGCCCTACACCCTGTTGTCATATTTTGCCCCTCCTGTGGATACTGGTACCTTTCTCTCCTTCCCTCATGTAACCCTTCATCTGTTTCATTTCATTCTTGCCTCTGCCCATAAGAGGAGAYATAATCTCAAAACAACATGGGGGAGGGACAGTGTGAACAGCCACCATCAGAGTCCCTTAAATACATGGATTTGTAAAATTTCACTGTTCTAAGCCTGTCCAAGCCAGGACTACAATTTGAATTAAACATAAGGCAACTCCTTTCACTGAATCAGTAAGTGCAAATAACATAGCTTGCAACCATGTTTTATTTCCCAGACAAAAAATGGTTCTTAACAGCTTTCTGAAGGCTATGCTTCAGCCACATGCTGCTAAAGTTATTTGCATTTTCCTAGAAAATTTGATCTTCTACAACATTAAATCTGACAAGTATGCAGTCAGCATGCTTGTGCATACTTGGGGCTAGATGTTTGAGAGTCATATTTTTTGATGAACACTATAACTTTCTACAAACTTTATTTTAGCAAGTATAAATGACAGGGATGGGGAGTGGAGAGCTGGAACTGTGGGAATCTTTCTTTCAGACCCAATTTTAGCTGTATTCTGGAGACAAGGGCAATCCTCACTGTTACTGAGAAACATCAGTTTGATGTTTTGCCACATACCTCTTATTTGCATTTCTAATAATAGCTTTCACTACAGGACCCCATTCTCTGGATATTTTTCTCTGGTATGTCTGCTCTGGTATTTGAGTTCCTGCAGGGACCTTAGAACATGTATTTTGCAGTACTTGCTTCCATTTTGCAAATACACTATAATACCAGTTGATTTTTGCAGCTGGCATGTGAATGTATTGTATTCCCAACAGGAGAGTGATTGAAATGCAGACACTGAGAACAGCTGTTTACAGTGAAACCCCAGTTCCCAGTTGATTTGTTCTGTGCAAGAAGAGTTTCCTAGAAAAGAGATAACCTCTGCTTTTACTTTTCTTCACACTATTCTCCTTCCTAGAGGTATAAATGCTGAATAAAGGTTCCACATTTGCTATTTCACAATTAGTTTCATTAGCAAAGCTAACAACAATGAAAATTCCCTTTCCCAGGAGCTGTTCTCTATTCTGCTATTGCTCTTATCCTCTCCAGGCCACCAAGTAGGATATTACTTCATACCTCCCCCTTGGTGTTCTACATCAGCAAAAGCATTAGGTACTGGCAGGGAGAAGTCATAACCTCCAGCATTAAAGATCATTAGAATTTCATGGGATTTACTTTCTGTTCCAATTCTCCCATTATTGCAGATCACTACCATTTTTCAGTCTATTTCTCTACACACCTAGTTGATACTTAACAGGAAAATGAGGGAGAAATTAAAATTCAGATCTGTTATTTTAAAATCTTTTCTGAATCTAACACACAGGACAATGAAGTGAAAAATTGTATGACTCAGCATTGTCTTTGGGTGCTAATTTACACTATAAGAGGATCTTGGGTGCTGCATAATTTCCAACTTTTAAGTTTCTGTCTGAGAGAACTTCTGCAGCTATGCATTAAA
The DNA here is from genome assembly GCA_014549065.1 of Cardinalis cardinalis. Lineage (NCBI taxonomy): Eukaryota > Metazoa > Chordata > Aves > Passeriformes > Cardinalidae > Cardinalis > Cardinalis cardinalis. The sequence goes on from JACDOX010000115.1 coordinate 977,776, forward strand.
GCTGTTGTATGGACAGCAGGCAAACTGCACATGATGACATGCTGTTGCTAAATAGAAACCTTTTTTTTTTTCTATAGAAGCACTTAAGGGGAAAGAAAACATCCCAAATCCAGTCCAAATTGTGTCTTTATAGCAAAACAAAAATAAAAAGTAAAATCCAGACAAACTGAACATGTTTTTTATTGTTATTAAAAAGAATGTGGATCTGGACTGACAGCTTGTAAACTAAGAACTACTTGATCTGTTTTCAAATGCTGYACTATCCTCGGAACAACCCATGGAAATCATGATGTTCTGTTAAATGATTCAATCCTTAGGGATTTGATTTGTCTTCTTAGTAAAAGAAGATTATTTCTCAGAAGAAATTTTTGTATTTTCATGCAGTTACCCTTTGACTTAACAATTAAAAACAACAGAAAACAAGCTATATCTCTTGCAGCTGTGCGGAGACACGTGCTCAGGTAATCTAACCCTATACTCCAAATTTCCCCCCATTTTCTTTTGTACCCCCATTTCTCTTTCTCTGCAATCTTTGATGTGGTTAACTTAGATCATGTAAGATTTTCTCAGAAGTGCAACTGTACTCTTTTTAAACAACAGCCTTTTCACAAATTCCACTTCCACCCTAGTTATTCATGGTTTAATCACAGTTAGGGCAATAAAACTCCTCTTTATTTACACTAGATTAATGCTTTCTTGAGTATAATGAGACAAACTTTGGCAGGTGCAACTCTGCAGATAATTTGTAAAAGCCAAATGGACATTTATTACTTCCCTGCCATTAATTATATGTGTTTGGAGAATGTGTGTTAATAGAGCTGAATACATATATACATGTGATAGTAAAACTAAATGAACAAGACATAAACCAAAACTGACAGAATAATTCGGTAGGGAAGGAATAACCAAAGGAAAGAGGGCTGACTACTTAAATATGAGGAGAAGCGCCACATCAATGCGATATTTGGGTTGCCCTGGCAGAGGAGTGAGCCAGGGGCGGCTGTTACTTCCTAGTAAATGTTACCAGGCATCCCTGCTGGTTGCCAAGCCCACAAGTCTGTGCACAGGGATTAGACAGGAGGTATTTAAGTAACAACTACCACCAAGTGAATTAATAACTATAGAGTATAACCAAGTGCTTAACTTCTGAGAGAAARGCAACATCTCCTTAAACAGCATGTCTGTCATTCCACAAGATATAAACACTATATTGCGGAAATATTCTACTTTCACTCCCTAAATGATGTTTTGCAAGTATTTTTCAGCAGCCCCTAAAGCAAATTGTTTATAAATGTGGCAGTGCAAAAACTGCATCCATTAACTTTATCTAAAAAATAAAAAAGAGCCCTGCTGTTAGCGAACTAAAAAATAGCTGACAGACATTTCTTGGCTCTTGGTGGTTTTAGTGAGCTATTCACTGTGATAGAGGGGACTACACAACCACAACACTGTTGAAAATTACAAATAACTCCATAAATARGTGCTATAAAATTAGCAGCGTTCAACCAGACGAACATGGATGCATTTAGCTGCAGCTTACATGTAACATTGACTCACTGAGAGAACACCTGGGGGTGAAATTCACAACTCTGTGTACAAAAGGTGGATACTCATTGAACAGCAACCCAGCTCATTGCCTTGGTGCTTGTTCCCTCAAGAAACATCAATGTCTTTTAGCGAGGTCCAGGTTCAAGAGATGTCTCAAACCTAAATGTAAAACTACTGGGTGAAGGCTACAATGTGGTGCTCGTCCCGTCCTAATGCATGTAAACACATTATAATAATTATAACTAATGTATTATAGTGCAATGCAACTGAAATTATAAAAAACAAAATACTTTAATCTGTGATTTGTCTGTAGTGGCCTTTTCCCTTCTCTTTATCCTGCTACTCCTTCAAGAATTTTTTCTTATATTTTAATGGAGGTAGGCTCAGGCTCAAATTTGCTGCATTTTTAACTGCTTTGCTTTGGGAATTTGCAATACTATTTCAACAAAATTCTTAGGTGTCACCTCAAGGCTTCAGCTGACACTCTTCCCATGCACATGAATGTATCACTCTTAGATGGGAATAGGAAGATGAACAAGGACAGAAGAACTGTTGAAGGAAATAGCAAGAGAAAGCAAACCATACGTGGTAATGTAGAAAGTAAGGATGGGGTCAGAACCAATACCTAGTATATGAACATCTAGGACTGAGATTCAGGTTGGGAGCCAAAAAACTCCTCTGTGTTTGCTGAGGTGAAGGGTGAAAAGGGGGCAAAACATCATGCTGTAATTCACATGTTGTACAATTTTATGTATATAAATATATCACAGATATACAAAGTAAGAAATTCTTATCCTTTTGGAATTTTTGAAGGTGAATTCAACACATTTGGTAGATAATCATAGTCATGTAAACCAGGTTAATTTTTCTCTGATTTTTAATATTTTACTGGTTTTGAAGGAAAGAAGGTTGAGTAGTGTAGACAAGAGAGATTCAAATCTCTTACTTTTATATCTAATTTCGAGTTAGAATTTATATTTTTTGTGTGAAACTTTATTATTGCTTCAAAAGTTCACTGATACCAAAGCAATGCTTCTAAAACAAAGTACATAGCCCTAAGTTTGGGAGTGATTTTAAAATGAGTTCTACTTTGCAATCTTACATCACATTTTAAACAAGAAAACAAATGATGGTGTCTTGAGCTACATTCTATTGTAAGTAGCAGAAAGATTTATCTTGTTTCATAAGGGACAGAACGCGGTGTGTGAAAGAGTTCCTTTTTGKGGTTCTGCTGGAAAATGCTAAGGTAATGGGCTTCTTGGTCTTTAACAGATGAGCTGCTCTCAGGTTCTGTAGTTGTATGAATCCAATGAAGTGAATGTCCAGTATTTGTGCTTAGAGCTGAGTTCAGATCTTGTAGTTCAAAGGAAGAGCTAAGACTAAACTAGGACAAAAAGTACAGCTACACACTGGAACATCTGTGGGCTATGTGACCAAAGGACACTTTCTGTGAGATACAAAACAGAAAACAGATCTTCAGCAAGAGATTTTATTTTTAAATTCTGGCAGGATGAAGGATTTCTAACATGAAAGATCAGAGCAATTAAAAATCAGGAAGACTGCTGAAAAGGGTGTCACATTCACTACCACTTTCATCATCAAGACTATGAGTAGAAGGAAAAAAGGTTATAATGGAGAATGACACTAATTGTGAACTGATCTTGCTGAGAAAAGACAAGTGACTTCTCAGGAGCATTCCCTTTGGTTTTTTCCCTTTTGAATGTTTTTTCAGGCTGTTTCAGACACAAGAGTGCCAGAGTGATTTTGCTAAAATGATAGAGGTCTGAAATGTTTAAAACAGAATCATAGAATCATTAAGGTTGGAAAAGACCCCTAAGATGCTTCAGTGCAGCCAGTTTAAGTTTATCTTAAGTTAAATAGCTTCCAGACTTGAGCTGGCTCTCAGTTTCCAGTTAGAAGGACAGATGGCACTCATGTGAAGCTCCTTTTGCTGCTCTTGGTGGACATATCCTCCAATCAAAATGATACTATAGATGTCAAAAACATGAAGTAAATTGCACTCATCAGAGCATATAGGAATAGCACATGGGCACTATCCCAAAAGCATGTTAATCATGGAGAGGCACTTAATACTCTGTGCCTGCACTCCAGCTTGGAGGGATCTTCTTACATAAAGGAACAAGACAAGGCTTCAAACAACTTGTGCTAACATTTTGCTTTCATTGCTTTCCTGGAATGTCTCTTTTGTTCTTCTAAGTCCTCCTCTTTCTGAAGAAAATTAAAGCCTCAGCACAGTTTCACTGCTGTCTGTTGGCTTCCCAGGAGACTTTCTTATCTTGGCTATATAGATGAGCCAGTCAAGAAGTAAAAATGCCACCACATGGCTGTAATGACTGACAGAGTCACTTCACTAATAAACTTCAAATGCTCAGGTAAGTTTAACTAAACCTTAAATGTTCAGCTGATGAAAAACTAGCCAGTTGAATTGTGTCCCCAGCCAAGCATCCGTAGGGCAGAATTTGAATGACAGATCAGTTCATACATATCACATCATCTCCCCATGGGCTACCCACAGTCAGAAGAAGTGGTTAGTTTCAACAAATAGTCTGCAGTAAATAAATGCTCTACTGTAGAAGCTTTTCTTATCCATTCATTTTTTTCCTAGTTTCTGCTAAGCACTTCTGGGAGACTGTTTTCCTATAGAGCTCTGTTGATTGCCATAGGCTGCTGTTGAGGAATAAAGTTCAGTCACAGTCTCCAGTGTAATGTCAAAAGGGAAAACATTAATTAAAAGAAGAGGATATCTAATACTTATGCCCTGTGAGTAGACCCCAGGCAGCACGGAGCTGATTCTTCTGTTTCATTTCTCCATCGTACTTTGGCATTTGTGCTGAGTCAGATAGATGAAACTATGCCTAGAGCAACACTCTTTAACTGCTTTTTTTTATTTTTTAATGTGCTGAACACCTGTAYCCTACTCTCCCAGTGCATTTTAAAGCATAAAAGTCTCACAATATAATTTCTGTGTCTTTTTCTGAAAAAAAAATAATTGAAATCTCTATTGATATTTAACAACTGCTCTTTGGTGCRAGACAATAATTGGCTAAATAGAGATGCCTTTAAATGAGTGCATTTCAATGTGGTTCTGCTTGTGTTCTTAACAGCTTTCAGGCATTAAACCAGGAGGACATGTTCTGACACAGTGTAGTGATTCTTATCATCCACATAGCAAGAAATGGACAACAGATTATATGCCAAAGGGGAATGCAAGAAAAAGAGTCATAAACAGCTTAGGAATCATTTGTTCATTGGGAAAGTCTCTCCTAACACTGAACATTTTAGTTGTTAGGTTATGTCCCATGGTATCAATGCTTGATCTCCTCAACAGAGATATTAATACAATTGCAAAAGKCTATGGACTCAAGTACAGCTTAAATGAAGTCCCAAACAGTACTTTGCCTCGAGTATTTTTTCCAGCAATGAATTCTTCACTGAAGGCATCAAATTGTTGCATTGTGTTCAGCTTCACTGCCAGGTTCTCTTGTCTAAGAATAGAGGGTTTACCTGATTTAATTTCTGTAAGACATTAGTCATCACGTATTACTTTGTTACCTTTCTTTCTGTTAAATAGATCATCTTTTTCTCCTCCTCCAAAAGTTTTTTTTTGAGCTGTTGGTACTGATGTCCCCAGTTCTGAAGCACTTTTTCTAAAGAATTTTCTTGACATAAGGCTTACAACAGTGAACAGAACAGTGGGCTTTCTGTGATGCCTGGATCATCACCCAGAATTACCACTGTTTATTTAAAAGTCAACAGTATACCCAGGTAGGTCAAATGCTTTGTCACAATTTGTGTTACCTTGTATTTTATGTGTTGTGCTCTCAGTTCACCCAGCTTTATTGCATGTCACTGGAGTGCCATACAGCCTCTAGTCCTAATTATTCCATATAACTCTGTGGCATCTGCAGGTTTTTGCCACCWTGCAAATCATCTTTAGATCTCTCATGGATAATATGAACTGTCTCACTGTGGGGCTTTGTGCAGACACTGACAACTTTTGACACATTTAAATTCGACGATTATTTCTCCTCTTTAATTTCTGTCTTGCTGCCAGTTGCTATCCACTTTAGCTTTGGGTTTGTGTTTTCCACTGTACCTGTAAGCCATAGAGAGGTGTTAATTCCTTGAATGCCACCCTGTCTGGCAGCTAATTTTCTCCTGTCGTATCAGCTGTGAATACCAGGCCACCGCAGCTGTTTCTGCAAGGCAATAGGCTTGGCCTCTTTCCCAAGGCAAATCCTTTCCCACCCCACCAAATTCCTAGTTTCTTCTAGAAAGACCAAGAGTTACAGAGAGTCATGTAAAAAATAGCAAAAGGCTGCCCTTCTCAGTAAGGGGGGAAAATTCCACTCCAGAGCAACCCAAAATGCACTGAACAAAGCAGCATTATCTGTGACAGTCTCATCACTTAAGGGAATGCAGTAACATTGCAGTAATATTGCCACACAAATTGAGATGTCTCCCAGGTCCAAACTCTCTCTAAATAAGGGCCATCCATAATTCAGTGCTGGCTGGTCTAGCAGTAGTGGTCATTATAATGAAGCAGTTTGGGTAAAAACAGAATCATAGGAAGGTAGCGACTTGATAAATATATTAACAAGTTAATATCACAGAGGGTGTAAATCATCTTAAACTCCTCTATAATCTCTAAAACACTGCCTGTATCTGCCCTTGGATGTAGTTGCACAGGTCTGAAAATTTGCTTCTAATTCAGGCTGGCAAGGGTGATGGAAAGCCCTTACCAGAGAGCAGAGTCTGGTTCTTGAGCTGCAGATATTGCTTAGCATATACTTAATTAATTCTTAGTGTTCCTTGAATGAGAATGAGTTTTTGACACAAGCACCCACTGCTCCAGAGCTCTCTGAACCAAGGTTGTGTTGCGTTACAGCCACAAGAAGAAATTTTTGACTAGTTTTGTTTTCAGACACCATCTCTAGTTGAGCACTAAAACTGCAGTGCAGAAAAAAAAGATCTCCAAGTCCTCTAACTGGAAATATTGTTCCTCTTCCCCATTGGAATTAAATAAAAAAATGTGACATTCATTTCTACTGATGTAAGTATTTGCAAATACATATATTTGTAAAACTTTAATTTTAGGCCTAAGTGAACCTGACATGTCTTTTTAAGGAGCTTGCCCAAGGCCACACAGTGGCTCTGTGTCAGCCAGGATTAGACCTCAGGAATTGTTGCTTTTCAGTCCACTAGACCAAGCTGCCTCTCATGCTGCTRTCTGAGCTCTCCAGGCCAGATCAGATCAGTCTGATCACTTTCTACATGGAGTTGATCTTTAAAAACATGTGTATCCTAACTGCCCAAGAAACCAAAATAATGCTTTTCTGTACCAATAGAGGGCATAACTGGTTTTTCCTCTTTTTATTTTAATTTTTTGTGAGACAAAATTAAATCATACCTATGCCCTAAACTTTAGGGGAAAAAAAGGCACTGAGGCACTTAAAGCTCCAGGGATGCTGGTCTACTTTGCGTTCTCATCCCTTCATCTTTAGCTTGTAACAGGATTGCCTTTTGCCATTTGGCCAACTCCAGAAGGGATGTGGGTGGCATTCACAGTAGCAAGAAATACACACAAAATCAGGATAAAAGACTTGAACTCAATCAAAGCCTTAACACCTTCTCCCTTATCATTTCAAGTATCCCTGGACCACAAAGCGTAGTATCCAGAGATTGTATTTTGTCTTATCTCCTTGTCTCAAGGGCTGTGCAAAACAAATCGTGGCTGCATCATGCTCCTTAAGGAGCAGTGGAAATAATTTCCAGCCAAGGTCTGGCTCCAGAATTTGACTGCTTCCTCTTCCTTCCCCACTTAGTCCAGCTTGTCCTAAGCTCCAGGACAAGACACATTTTTTTGCACATACTTTGTCAGTCTGCTGCAGTTTTGTCTGTCTGCCTGATATGTTGGACATGGGCTGCAAAAGAGGGGTCTTGCAGCTGTGCTGCAGCAGGCAGCACAACATCTCCATTCCTGCTTGCAGGAATACCCATAYCATGCTCTGCTGGGGCTGTACATCCATCCCAATCCAAGCACAAGCTTCCCTCCCTGTGGCATCCAAGAGAGGAGCTTTGGGGGTCACGCCACATGGAGAGATTTGGGATGCTGATGGCATGACAAACAGAAAGATCAGAGGAATTTTTGTCACAGGAGTTGTGAAGTATTTAGAGCGTGAGAAGAGGATACTTAGCAGAACAGAAGTTTTTAAACCACTAGCTGAAGGCCTGACATTAAGGCAATTAACAAATCAAGATAGATTATGTAGATTTCCCTGGATCTGCTGGGAAACTGCTGCTTATTGCAGTTTTTCAAGGCCCTTTAAAACTCTGCCTGTACTAAGCCAGACTAAGTAGAAGTTCCTTTTTGTAATGTTACAGGAAATTTGCCAGCCTTCAGATTTTCATGATGTACATACAGTAACTGTGGGAGAACTTCTTACCATCTGCAGGTAATAACAGTAATGCCTTGCACTGTTACCATGCCTTTCATCTGTGGATATCAAAAGGCTTTCTAAACATTAACTAGTTACATGGCATCACTCCAGTGAGATATGTACTTCTAACTTGGATGGCTCGGGTGATTTCTATTAATCTAAGAGCTCTCATAAGACTGCCAAGGCTTTGCTTACAAGGCAAAGATAATGATAGGCAAGAAGTGTTGGTTTGGAGCCTGAAGACTAGGACAGCTTAGGGAGAGGGACTGCTTTAACTAAGCCATTTTTATATATTTTCGCTGTGTTCTTAAAAATCCTTTACTGACCTAAAATCTGAGTAGCCGTGTAAAAGGAGATAAATATGCATCTAGGGATAGCTGAAAGTAATGTGTTTTCTAGGAGAAGGAATATAAAAAGTCTTGATGTTGACTCAAGGTAAAACAAAACCTAACCAAACTACTCCCACAGCAGACACAAACCCTTTGGCAGCCTGTGGTGGTGTTCCATCAAACCCCTGAAAGTTGAGTTTACTTTTAGAGTTTGATTATCATCCTTTTAATAGATTTACTTTTCAATGGCAAAAGAGAAAAATCTTTTCTGGCAGAAATGTTCTATTCTCACATGGGTTAATTTTCAAAATACATTTCTATCTGAGAAGCAGTGAAATTTCTTTGGTCATTTTAAAGGGAATCACTGGGAATATGAATTTGGGTGTTCCTTGTACTAAGACAGTGTTCTATCCACTCTCTCAGAGCTGAGGTGAAAAACCTTATCTCGTTACAATTCAGCCTTTGCTGAAGCCCAGCTTTTCAGGAGAAGGAAGGAAAGCAATCACTTCCCAAGAGAGACTGGGCACCTGGCACAGATCAGCCCAGATAACTCTGAAGTGTCTAAGCTGTTCAACAGGGACTGCAACCAGGGCTTACACACCTGTGATATAGCTTTGCCTCTGCTGTGATCTGATGAATCCTTTGGGCAAACCCCATAGGGCTCCACCATCAGCATTGTGGTACTAACTGGCTAAGGCAGGTATCTGAAATTCTTTGTTGCTCTTGTTTTGCAAAAATCTCCACACAGAGAAGATCCCAAAGAGAAAATGTAGTCACCAATTAGGCCAAGTGAGATGAAGCTCACAGTGGGGTTGCAGCTGCCCTGTGTATTGTTTTTGCATCTGCCAACCACACTGTAATGGAAGTACTGCCCAATTCTGTGCTGAGCTTTGTGAGACCAACACCTTCACAGAGGAAGCCCAGAAGGGAAGGCCAGACAGAGTCACCATCTATTAAAGTGTAACCRTCTGCCAGGCTCCTCAGCATTTTTTGGTCACAGTTGCTGTTTTTAAGAAACAGACATGTTTTAGGATGCTCTCATTATGTTATCCTGTTTAGGAGACAGTGTAAGACCTAGAGGCAAAGAACCATGAATATGCATAGAGAGCTGTGTTAGAATTCAGTCACGCTCAACACTGAAATATCCTGGTATAAATCCAGGTCACCTTAATTTCAATCAATAGACTTCCTGTACTTTTAAGCATGCAAAGAATAGTACTGGCTCCAGTGGAACAGTTTGAATCCTTAATATTAAGGATGTATTAGAATCCATGGGGGCAGGAAGACTAAGTATGTATGTGATCATCTCACTCCCATGCCAACACTGCTTTAATGTTACAAGAAACCAGTGGATATTACCTGGCCCCRTGTGTCCCTAAGGGAGAGGAGTTACACACTCCCTCCTTAAGAAATAGGTAAAAAATAATCCACTGTACATTTACTGTGTGGAGCCAGCATGAGAACATCTTTAACACTGTAATAAACACCCAACACCACAGCTGAAGTGAACATACATCTTAGCAGAAATGAGTCGTAATTATCAGTTCATTGTTTAATTGTGATCATGCCCCAAGGACTCGTACCATTTCAGAGAAGACACAGGTGGCAGTCAAAGTAAATGCATGATAAAATACTTGTATGTTATGATTTTATTTTTTAAACATGAAGTTTAAAATCAGTCTTGTATGTGTTTTCAGTGAGTAATGCATGGATCTTCTTCCCTTGAAATACTTTTCACAGAATTTGCATGTGTTTCTGACTTATCCTGCTGGGAGTGGAAACTCTCTTGTGCCCTCTGACAGTGTTCTATTTTAGCATTGACCCGCAGACCCCATGTGAGCCCCCTGGCTAACTGAGGACATTCCAGCAAGGGTGGGCTTACGTAGAATCCCACTGGTGTTAGCAGGAGCAGGGAAAAGGCTTTAAGGAGGGCTCTCACACTTTGGCTGTGCTCAGCTGGAGTTGTGCTGAGATGCTCACCATTATTTTGAAAAGCAGAGAGCATAGTGTGGCCATCAGTCTCAGAAGATCAGAGTCAGGCAGTCCCCCTCAGCTGCTGGTGCCAACTTCAGAAGAATTCTCTTGAACTCTTCTTTGTGTCTCCTTTCCTCTTTTTTTTTTAATTAAATACAGTCCTTGATATCTTACTGATAGCAAGAAGATAGGTGCAAGGGCAAGAAATGTTCTACATAGGTAGTTTGTACTCTAATTATTGCTTGAGCATTCAGATGCATTAACACACATACACTGCACGTACAGTTCTTGCTGTAACTGCCACATAGCTCACTGCTCATGAAAATTTATGGACTCTTTCAATCTTTAAAGATAATCCCAAAAACAACTTTCAATATACCAGAAACTTCACACTCTTGAAGAAGGAGGGAGAGTCACAACAAATTTCTTTAGTGATACATCATGCTTCATCCCAAGTGTTGGCTAGCTTTTATTTTTTTTTAATTTAGAAATGAAAGGAAATGCTTATCATTTGTTTATCATCTGATAAACCAGTKTACTGGAGGGCAAGTCCTATTTCTGTAAACAGGCATTGATGCACTTAAAGTATTACAAATGGTGGTTGATGAATATTCAGCTTATCCATTTTCTTCTCTGTGAATTTATTTTGGAATAAAAAGGAAGGCATAACGAGACTAAATCAAGTATATCTCTTCTCAAAATCTTTCTGCAGTTCACTTATACTGCTCTGGATGCACAAAGGATTTGTAAAAGCATTCTGCATTTTATTTGTGTGCAAGAACAAGCCTCAGGTGCTGTGATGCTCCTCAGCATCTCCTGCGGCTCAGCTTGTGAGAGGTGCTGAGACCATTGCTCAGGCAAGCTCTTGCAGGCAGGCAGTGCATGAGCCATGCAGGGTGCTGCTGTGCCAGGCTCTGAGCAGCTGAGCACTGCCCAGGGAGGAAGCACCTCAGAGCTGCAGCAGGATCAGGGTAAAGGCTGAAGGAGCTGGGAGGATGCGACTTGGATGGATTGCTACCCCCCGCATGGGTGTGTAGGCTGGGGGGTAAATGGCAAAGCAGTGAGCTYTTAAGCTGTACATATGAGGGGTTGAATATATGTGCAGTGGGTCCTAGGGCTGCTCTAGATGTTAGAGGCAGTTTGCAGGCCATGGATGTCTGTCAGGTAATTCAGTGCTGCTTGAGGGTGGGAGATTTAAAAATGTACTTTCAGTGGAAGGAGATTTGAGGTCAAATAATGACATGACAATGACTTCCTAGGAAACTGTAAGCTTTCTGCAATAGTATTTGTACTGAACTCTTTTCCCTATACAACATTAAGAAAAAAAACCTAACCCACAACAAAAAGAAATAAAAAAGAAAAATAAAAACTCTGTCATGTACATACTCATAAGCCATGATTTTGCTTAATTTGAGCACTATTTGCAGTAGAAACTCACTCAGCCACCCTTCTAAGTGCTGCCATCATTTAATGTAAATGGCTTCATAACAGCTTGGAACAGAAATTGTTACAAGTCAGAGGTGTCATTCAGAGCAAATCCAGAGAGAAGTCAAGTGACTCTGATATGTGAATCATATTGAATTTGGCTGACTGCAGGATATAATTACCTCCATTTATTGTGTTTATGAACATTTCTTTGTATGAAAAGCTGTTTCTTCAGTTTTTTAAAATACTTCGATGGACACAGATTGAGATAAATTCCAACAGAGTGGGAGAAATGCCTCCCTGCACCTGTTTCTCCAGCACCTGTTTCTCCACCATTAATCCTGTTAAGTAGCTCAGAACAATTATGCATTGTGTTCTTACAGTGTGAGTTTAAAGAAAATGCCAAAGACAAGAAAAAGAGACAGTATTAACACAAATAATTACAGGGAGCACCTTTTTCTCAGTGGTTTCAGCATCACATTTTCTGCCTGTGTCATATCTAATTGCTAAACAAGGAGCACTGTTTTAGATTAGTGACCAAAAAATCCTTCTCCAGTTAAAGTTTACCTTATAGAAGGGAGGAAAAAGTGACTCTTCACACTACCTCGTTTGTTGGTAGTCCTTCTGCCTATTCATCGTTGATGCCTAAAGTCTATATTTCCAAATGGAGAAGAACTTATAGTTCCTCACTTTTCATCAGAGATGTTATTTCAAAGGTTAGAGGAAGTGAGACAATTTGCATAAAACAACCCTTTAAGAGGTAATGTAGAAAAGTGACTCACTGTTCTCTCAGATTCTCTCTCTATAGTCAAATCTGAGAATTGTTTTTCTGCTATTTGTTTTTCTGGCAGTGCAGAACTATGCTTTGAGGAGAGGGAAGCACTCGGTCTGTTGCAGACAAGCATTGAGACAATGAAGCATATGARCATCTGGCTGTTTCATACAGGCAATTTCAGGAAACTCTTTAATCAGGCTTAGGGTCTGCAGCTATACTGCCCAGGGGTTCCCATGTTAAAAGTGGACAATATTTGACCTTGGATATATGCTTAATGTTTGAATAATATAAATGTTTCCTTTTTCAAAAGGCTGGAGCACTGACTTTGTTTGGGTCTGCCCCTGAAGCTCCAGATCTACAAAATGAGCTTTTCTTTCAGTGAACACAAAGATGAGCTGCAATGGGGTGTAGCAGTCAGGCAATTTTGTTCTCCTGAGAGGAGGTTTCTCAGATTAGGCCTCGATGCCAGTTGCACCAAAGCTGTCTGCAAGAGTCTGCAGCTGCACTGTTCATAAGTTGTAAGTAAAGCACCTCTTTCCAATGGGCTTTGCTCTTGATCCAGGGCAGCAGTTGTTGGAGTCCATGCTTATTTAACCACACAGACAGCTGTTGACATTTTAAACATCTTTTTTAACCAAGAACAGCCAGGAAACCCTGACTTCSAGATGCCTTTGGGCAGAAGAGAAGCAAACATATTGGTGATTGCCATGTTTTTGGGTACATGTCTCTCACTTTCCATCTGAGAAGACATGACCAGAAATCTCTTCTGCCAAAATGYRTCTTTACACCTGCCTCTGTTCAGAATATGTCTCACTTCACACGCATGGATGACAAATGAACAAAYGCTGTGAGACCTGGTATTTAAGTAYGTGGGGATGAAGAGGAGTATTGGYATGCTGTGGTATCCCTAGGYTCCCMTTTCCTGGCTCCCCTTTCTATCAGCCAGTGCAAAGGGTATCATCCAGCTCCTGGGGTCTTCATTAATGCCTTCTGCACTGGGCAGCAGGAGGTAGAGAAGAAGTGAAAGACCTAAATGCTGGTTTGTACGTTTTTGCTACAGAAGATGCAGTTTCACAGGCTGACACCAGCTGCTCATAGGCAAACACAGATCAGCACACAGATACAGCCAGCCTATTTTTCTCCTTTTTTATTTCTTTAAAGGGCCATCCACTCCCCTTGAAAAGCYCTTCCTTAGGGCACTGTGTGTGCCAGATGTATCCTACAGACAAACCAGCAGCTCTCTGTGAGAAAACCAAACAGCGCTGTGTTGCTGCTACCCCAAAGGTCTGCTTCACAGACCCATAGCAGTGACAGGGGGTAGGATTCAGGAGAAGGGAACACTCTGAGAGAGCATCCTGCAATCTTTACAGAGGAACAGCCTGAAAAGWTTTGGCTGGGATTACCTTGTGCTGGGTCCCCCAAGTTCAGTTGCCATGTCACTCATACCCACAGGAACCCTTCTTTTCGGTCCCCTCAGCAGCAGGGACAAGGCAGCAGAGGCATCTCCTTACTCCTGKCACTTTTCTGGGTGCCCTCATGCTGTGCCCAGATGTCTGAATTCACATCGAGCTTGTGCTCAAGATTTCTGCATTCAATTAACTCTCAAGCAGYGTGATTATCACTTGCACCTTTCTGATAAATGGCATTAATTCACGGAAATATGCTAATTAAATTATTTGCATTTTCCCCTGTTGTTGAAGAGGCCTGAGCTGTAACTATCACAGCCTGGACACAAATGCTTCTCACATGCTTATTTCATGAAATACCTCTCATGGAGGATGGAAGTGGGCCACACAGGGCTGCTGCAGAGTTCAGGGGGCTATCCTGCCCATAAAAATATCTCAAATCCTCTRTAAGAAAATTTAGTGGTTAGCCTTTCTTTTCTCACTCACCTCTCCTCTGCTAACCATTTTTTTGAGCTTTTGCATTTATGTTCCTAATTAATTTAACGAGTGAATTGTGCCATTTAATTCAGCACATCGTATCTCTTTGTAGTGCACACTCTTCAGTAATAAAGTGGCATTATAAATTATTCAATTTTTCAAGCTTTGAGTCTAAATCAAATAACRTATGATATCTTTGAAGACATTTTTATAGCTGTTCTTAAAACATATGAATATGATAGTAGTTTTCACACAATGGAAACCAGCACCACTTATTTGCTTTGCTTTGCTTTAATTTGATAGGAAGTGTACGTATAATTACATTTCTCCCTTTTATCTGTCATTCTTCTTGGACCCCAAATGGAGCATGTTTCTACATAAAGCAGGCAATGAAAGGAMTGTCACTTCTTGAAAGAAATTTTGCCTGTTTCCAAACAGAAATATTTTAAGGCAGATTGACTGTTCTGAATAGGTTAGAAGCAGACTTTCATAACCTCAATTATAATGCATTGATAACAACATTTGTGAGATTAGACACGGAATGAGGTAGGTTGAGAGGTATTAGAAAGTAAACTAAAAACATACAAATCATCCTGGAAGGGCAATCTCTAAAGCTGKTCTATTAATTAAAAACCTACTTATTGATGTATGATATATTGTGTGTTGTGTAAATAAACTGCATTGATATGAGACGAGAGAGGGAGGGCTGCATGTGACATCTGCAGCCAACTTGAAGCTCTTGCAAAGGAGTTTTTCACAGCTTTTTGACTGCACATAATGTAATATAACAAACACATAGGTGAATTCAAATATCTTTTTTTGCAAGAGACCCACAGTTTTAGGGTTTTCAGTTAGAAGAGTAAAGGGGGAAGCTCAGCATATACAGCTTTACGAAGGACAGTGGTGGGGTCCTAAGCAAACTATATGTGAAGGGTGTTGTTCAGGTTTTGTTCCTCTCTAGCCTGTAGGATGTCATTAGGAGAGTTCCTTTTCCATTATCAATTATGTGCTTGGTACTTTATAAATAAAAGCTTATTTCTGCCTCAAGAAGAGGACTTACCTTTAGCCATTGAGTGAGCTTGTGTGAATCAGATGTGGGTTTGCTGATGGCAGCTGCAGATAAAATTAGGCTGAAAGTAGGCTGCACTTAGAAATTTATAAAAGGAGCAGAATTGCAATGCATCTGATGGGAGAAGAATTTCTAGCACCAGTATTTGACATCTGTCTCATGGTCCAAATTGGGACTAAGTGGGAGAAAGCTCAACTGCACTGAGGTCAGTAGTTTCAACTATGTGCCCAATGCTTTGCTCGTTGAAAAAGCTTACAGCAACTAAAACAGGCTTTTGAACCTGGCCATTGCCTTTTAGTGCTTTACTTTAGTTAATACTTTTAGTTTGGGGCTTTGCTTGTTCTTTCTACTTTTTCATATTTTTGTTTTAATGGTGAATAATTCCTATCTGGCTTGTCAGCTTTCATAGCATGTTTTGGCTTTGTAAAATTTGGCATATACACAAGTGACTGTGAATATTTTTGTTTGTTTGTTTCTAACCATAAATACTGCATGACAGCTAASAATTTTTTGTAGCTCCATTCTGATCAACAATGCAACTGAATTTCTGAATGGGCTGTTTTTCAGTTTTCTCATTGACAACGTTAGGAGTGGACATGAAACAAATGAAAAGTTRCATTAGATTGTTATTCCCATCAGACTTTTCCCTAGTGTCTAAGCATCGATTTTACGGCAAAGAGTAAAGCTCAATGCCTTCAGCTGATTAATGTCCCGTTCCTAATTTGCATGCATGGGTAGTGTCTACCCAAAGGTCAGAACAGAGGAGTGAGGTGAGCTGTGTTAGTACCTTTTCCTCAACCATGAGTTTGACAGCAAAGAGAGGGAGAAAGAAAGCATGCAAAGATTCATGCCCATGGGAAGGGATCAAAAAGGTCATTTTCAACTCCATTATGTATATTTTTCTTTAAATCATACATGATAACAATCAAATCTACATAATGGCAAAAATAAAGGTTTGTCTACTTCTGCTTATTCAGCAATTACCAAATTTAGCTCCTCTCAGAAGATTGGGSCTTGATTTGTGATAGGATTTTCTGGTGCTGTTGTTTTCTGAGGCAGAGAAATAATGCATACAGCAAGGGCAAGCACAGGGGGTGATTGCCAAGAAGAATGTTGTGGAGTTAGTAGGAATGAGAAAGAAGATGGGCAAGAAGGTAAAAAAGTCAGGCAAATTGACCATAAGAGTCTGTATTTCCAGTCACTAATTAGTAAAGGAGGTAATTGCATAGTTGAAATTTAGTTTGGTATAACCATATAAGCCCATTTCTTGGAAATTATGAATACAGAAAGGGCCAYCAGTTTTTCTTTAAGAGTTTGACTTTAAAAAAATTAACCATTGACTAATTTCTACAGTAACTATCTGCTCCTGAGAAAAGGGGAAAAAAAACTCATCAAGAAGAGGCTCCACAGATGCAGCTTCTCCACTCACCGTGTGCAGGACTGTCATTTCCACAGCCCAGTGAGTCCCTCTTGCTGTGCAAGGTTTCCCATGTGTATGTCAGCTCAATTTCTCAGTGGTGCTGTTTGAGCTCACAAAGAAACGTGGAGGCCTGGTGACCAGACATCCTTCCCTCTGCAGTGGTGCCTTCAGACCACCTGAAAACTGGGCACCATRTTGGAATCAGAAATCCTCATGCAAATGGAAGATTATGCCTGAATGTATTCRATGATTTCCTTGTATTGCTTTACTTTAGGTCATGTTTTAAGTGGTTGAAAGTGAGGTCTGAGTCCTGCAAGCACTTGCATGTGGTGAAAATCACACAATCAGATCGTGGGGTCAAGTTTACTGTGGTTTTTGAAATGCCTGAGCAGCATGTTTCCTCTCAGAAGATTTGTAGATAAGAACTATGGAGTAAAGAGAGGCTTATACAATAYTTAAACTAATGGGAGGTCTGTCTAAAGACTGAGTATAGAGCTTGCGGGTAACAGGGTATTAAGACAGCTTGAGAGGTCACTTACTGTGTCCTACAAAAGAAAAGCAGAAATCTGGAAAGCAGATTGTGAAACTGTCATTTGTTTGTCCACAAATGCCATACAGCATTCTCCCATCTTTCAAAACACTAACTCAGTCCATCTTCTACTGRGAATTTCATGTATTTTCTGTGTTTCACTCTGAGACCAGTCCAAGGCCCTGCATTAGTTGGTGTTGAACCTGTCCTGTCATCTCCTGGGCAGGCTGGACTCAAATGCAGCTTAAGATGGTGGCTCTGGGGCTCTGAATGAAGCAGGGARGACATAAGGGGCACAAATGGGTGTGGAAGGAGAGCAAGTATCCCAATATATTAGCTACTGCCTCCACACCACTCATCAAGCAGTGGCTGGCATGGCAGATCCAGACTTTTGGGTACCTCGATATTCCAGGTGCATGCTTTTGTCCTCTTCTCTCCCATTTAGCAKGGGAAGTCTGTTTTCAGTCTGGCACCATCTCCTCTTCATCCTTTTGGCAGCAAAACAGCATCTGCTTACATTTCTGAGGAGCTTTCAGCCAGCCCTGTCTCATAAACATGTGCTTTGCATATTTACAGTAACTTGTTACTTTCCTTATAAGTAGTGACATCTCCAGGTGTAATGCATCCAGGATCAATAAATGCCATTAAAACCTTTATGCATGTTGTAGCTAAGAGATTGGGAGTGTTTGAATGAGTCTCAAGTTAAGCAAGCATATAAAGCTGACAAGCATTCATTTTAAACTGTGGATGTGAAGGTCAGATCTCAAAGATGGTTTAGTTACTCGTTCATCTGAAACACCTGCACTTTTACTCTCTGACTTGTTTTGATTTATTAAAATAGAAACGAGAAATTTTTTGAAAGCATAAGACCTATTTTATTTTCTTGCTTTAGACTCTTAAAATTAACCCTTTTATGTTTGCTTAAAAATCTTGAGGGTTCTTTTAATCAGCAACATTTTTTAAATTATTCCCACTTTATTTGATTTTGTTTTCTATTTACCCTGAAACCAWCTTCAGGTCTTGATAAATGGTGTTTCAGTGCCCATTCAGATAGTGTGCAATTAAAAACTAAGCTTAAGGAAATTTATAAATGTGTGATTGTGACAATATTGAATCTGATATTTTGCAGGGGAGGGTGTGGGGGAAGGTGGGAAATTTCTTCCAGAATTTTTCAAAACTGTGTGGGAGGAAAATATGGCCAAGAACCCAAATAATATCCTTCTGCAAGTCTGTGAAAGYAGCTAATATCCTTGATAACCAAATGTGGTAGGGAAGTTTCTAGCTTACCTTGGTCTGTTTTCCTTTCACCTGCTTCAGCTGTATTTTACCTCTCCCTTCAGCATGTGATGTCGTWACTTTTCAATCCAAATACACTTTCAGTGCTGGAACTCTTTCCACTGCAGCAACTAGTCARCTCATGTACAGAAAAGGTCTCTAACACTACTCCTTCCAGACTTTGCAAATATTGTATATTTTGTGACACTTTCCTTGTGCATCCCTATCCCTCTACATCTACCCAGTCTGTGAGGAATGAGACAAGTTTTTTGTTTAGGATATATATTTTTTTTTCTTTACAGTGAGTACGACTCCTTTTTATCCAGAAGCAATCCTGGTACATGTTGGTGTTTATTCCCAACCCACCTACTTCTCAGAATGTAGAATACTCACTCAGTCTCCTCAAAGATCTCTTGTCTCTGAGCATGACAAGTGAACAACATTGGTAAGCTCTACCTTGTCCAAAGAGTCCTCATGGTTTCGTACAAAAGTTAGTTCCTGATCTTTTCTAAATGATGGCGTATGGGAAACAAAGTGAAAATGAGGAGCAGAGTTAAGAAATACATATTAGTGAAATCTCTGACACATGCTTCTSTCTCAGCTTCATATACCTCCATCTCAGCGCTCCCCCTCCAGTTTGACATCATTCCACTTGCATACAACCTTACCTACMTCCAGTGCATATTGCAAGAAAAGAAGCTATTCCATTTGTTAAAGACATGGCCCACAGTATGATTCATTAATTTACCATTGTAAGAAATTCTTGAAGCCACATCAGTTTTATGGTCGCCATAAAGTGTCCCACCTAACACAGAACAAGAGCACCTTACAGTACCTGCCTAATACCAAAGTGATAATTGCACCATTGCACAGTTTTATGAGGCAGTAATCCAGCTCCTGAGCAGACACACTACCAGGCTGAATAGGCTGGTAGTTTATCTTGATGTGGAAACTGTATTATTGCAGAGTGAAATGGCAYGATGGTACTATCACCATTTTTTGTGTTTTTTGTAAGAATTCTTTTTGTTTATGGWGTGAATTGTAGGGGGTTTTTAAATATTTGAATACAGGAGACAACACTGCAGGAGATAACAGGGATTCTGTTTATTTTGGGATGTGTGTCTGAAATTTCTGCCACTGCTGAGGCCTAGAAAAGCCCCCACAGGCTGTGCCTAGCTGCCTGGCACATCACAGAGGTAAATTTTAGCTCCCCAGGGATTTGTGACCTCTTCCACAGAAGTGCAGATGTGTATACAAAGGTGTTTGTGTACATATTCCTCTCACAGGCAGTAACCTTGTGTGGTGCCTAGTTTCATTCATTATGTACCTAAGTGGTTCTCGATGACTTAGGTATCTTTCTTAAGCTGCTGGTTTTGTTATACAAAACTTCCATGCTGAGTTGTACAAAATCAATAAATAAAAACAGGAGGCTATTTCATCTGCCTTTCTTGCAAGCCTCTATTCTTCCTGATRTATGCAGGGAACATTGAAAGGCAAAATTATTTAAAAATCAGCTGATAAACAGTGCCCTTYGATTAAGTTATGGCTATATAGAAGATTTTGAAGAGAAAACAAAAATGTTTTTCTCTTCCTCATAACTTCTTTCTTCAGGCTTAATAGAAAAAGATAAAATGAGAAGCATTACAATAGCATTTGCCAATTTGCAGGCAGAATATATTGCAGGTGAGCAGGCATTCACCTTCAGAGATAAAACAGAGGCAGACAGAAARAGTCCACATTGCCCTTAGAAGCAATGATCGTGCACATCCCGCTGGATGTTTGTCATGCCAGCCGTTTGTCAGTCAAACAGCAGACATCTTTCTGCTGCTCTCTGGTCTCACAGTTCAAATAAAATAATGCGGTAATAGATGAGGCTGTTCAGGTCACAGGAGTTATTAAATGTCTTTCCTTTGTRCCTAAACCTTTCTTGTTTCCACACAAGATAAATGATATGGTCCCTGTAATATTTATTAAAAAAAAAAAAAACAGAAAACGCTATTGTTACTGAGGAAAAACAGGAAACTACAAGAAGAGGACAACCTCAAAGTAAAGGTCAATCTGCAACATGGTTTGCAAGGGGATACAAGAGACAAAAGTCAYGTCCTCCTCTTGTTCCTGTGTCACCTGTGGAAATGCCAGATGGCAGCCTAAGGAGGATAGCAGCTTCCCCGTGTTCCCCATGTCTCCTGCCCTCCTGAAGAAACGGGCAAGGGTTGGAGGTGGTCTGGGTTTGTTTTATGGGCAGCTCTGGCAGCAGTGCAGGCTTACACTGCCCCTTCTTCTGGCATTGTTGCAAGATCTGCAGGCAGACTGAGGTGTATATTTTTCTGTGTTCCCAAATTCTCAGAACTGTCAGTTACATCAGGATGCCCAGCCTGGCATAAGTCAAAAGAKCTGGCTCTCAGAAGGTGCTGAACATCTTTCTTTTTGCCCTCTTTCCTTGCCTGCCCTTAAACAGAGTCCTTTCAAGGCTCTGAAGTACAGGACTTCTAATTGCTAATCCATTTTTAAAGACTGTGAGTRGTCTATAGGTATTCCTGAAACACCTTATCTCTGGTCTCCAGCTGGAAATGTAACGTGGCACATAATTGCACAAGTGTCTTAGTAATGGTGAAAATTCAAATTAAATCATGGGATATTTCACACAGTGCACATACCTCCTGATGTCTATTTTACAGGCTGCACAGTTTAGCAGCATGCTTTTTATGATGTAGCACTACAGTAGACATTAAAACCAAGAAAAATAAATGTATGAACTCTGCAACAGTATGAGATTTTTTTTTCCTTCCAGGGATGACACCAAGGTAAATCAGAACAATCTATTTCATTATGTTTCATTCTTCCTGGCAACAATTTCTTCAAAAAAGCAGTACAAGGAAGGTGACCAAAGAAGCCCTTAGGCAACTAAGTTAGATTTGGATTTTTAGAATAAATATTTATTTTCTTAGACTCAAGTAAAAGGAGARTATTCACTGTCCCAACGCCTCTCTGTCACCAGGCTGCTACAAGACATCCTCATTCTCTCTGTCGCTCACTCTGACAACTGTTTCTTCACAGGTCCACAAGGACCTCCTGTTTTAAATCTAAAGTCTACCCCTCAGCACTGATGCAGTGCTCTGCAGTGTGTGCAACATGAATAACATGTTTTCTGTATTGCAGCTCCATTGGGAACCAAGGATCCAAAAGGAGACCATGAGCAGMCAGCTCCTGGCATCCAAACACACGGTCAGCTTGGCTCTACTGGCCTCTCACGACTGTGGATCATGCTACATTCATGTGGCCAAAGAAGAAAAAAAAGCAAAAAAGCTGGTGTTTATCCTCCATTCCCTTTTGCTCTGCCTTTTCTCTAGTTTTCCACACATGGGGAGAGATAATAGAATGAATCCCCATTGCACCATCTTATCCAAAAAAACTGCTTTGGCTCAGGGGTAGAATTGTTCTTGATTCAGTCCAAACAGATTTGGGGAGTAATATATTTGTGTTTCCAAGCACAGGAAACAGACTGGCTATTTGTTTAGGTTTATTTTTTTTTTTCATATGACATAATCTCCTTCCAAATAATGCTTGCCATTATCTTCAATGATGCTGTGCCTACACGTGCTGTTCACAGCAGCATTTTCTGCACTGACATTTTGATGCTAAGGAAAGCAAAAGGTAGGGAGTTCATTACAGAAGCTCCCTTGAGGCTTTTGGCAAGATGTAGTGAGATGCCAGTTGTTCCCAGTCATTTTGTGTGAACAAGAATATACTGGAGCATTCAACCAAGCAGAGTATATTCACCATTATTTCCTTTTGACACATGCGCTGTATTTTGTAAAAGCTTGATGAAAAAGTTCAGTTGATCATGCTCATAAGTTTCCTTCATAGCATCTCCTAAAACAGCAGTTATTCAAGATGCAAGAAACTTTGAAGGTTGCCTGCTCCATGTGATATTCTTGCCTTCTCCCCACTCCCTGCCCCCATTAACAAATAGTAGAAGAAAAATTGAAAGGTATTCAAACCTATGTCRTTCATCAGAAAAGGGAGACAATATGAAACTGTTTTTTTTCTTTTCCAAATCTCACACCTATATTATTTCTCCTGATGTTTCATCTAGTTGAGTCGYGTTGTCTGTTGTGACAGTAATGTATTACTATTTTTCCAGGCACTCCTTATATGTCATCCAAGTAATTGGAGAAATTATAAAAAATTGGGCTTAAGCTCTAAAATTTAATTAATGTAGGAGTGCTATACCTTAGCCCTGATGGATTTTATTATGAGACACCTACCCCTCTGACTAGATGCATCTTTGTTGCTGCTCTCCCTCACATATACTGGGCACTCCATCAAGGAAGCTTATGGTCTTCCCTGACCGTCCTCATGAGTGAACACCACTGAGTCTTCATCTCTTGATTTCTCAGAAAGGAAAAGAAAATTCAGAAGTTTGATRGAGGTAGGGAAAGTTGGACAATACCTCCTCGGAGTTGTCCCCACACACTTGCTACACAGAGGCATCCTACCTATGCCTGCTGGACCCTCCAAGTTGTGTCRTCCTCCTTGATTTTTTCCCCTCCTTTTGCAGCATCTGTGAGGTTAGTTTTGGCCTCTTTTGGTTGTTTGCACTGCACCTCATTTCCTCCCAGACCACTTTCTGGTAGTCACTAAATGTCCCAATTTTCTGGTTTTTTGGTTTTTTTTTTCCAGTTCCATTTCATTTGATCCTATCTCCTTTCCAGAATGTTTGTAAGACTTGCTTTGCTGGTTCGCAACA
Source organism: Cardinalis cardinalis (assembly GCA_014549065.1). Lineage (NCBI taxonomy): Eukaryota > Metazoa > Chordata > Aves > Passeriformes > Cardinalidae > Cardinalis > Cardinalis cardinalis. The sequence goes on from JACDOX010000115.1 coordinate 1,001,214, forward strand.
TTCCGTTTCCTTTCAGGAAGGGAAACAAAATCTTGCAATTTCAATGGGGATCAATTGGGCAAACTTTGGTGCATGTCCCTGCACTTGATGGCATGCCATGCCTTTTGATGGCTTTCATATCACCTACGATTTTTCTTTTTCTTTTTTTTTTTTTAARCTATCTATGCCATGTCYCTCATATCTTCCCCTCCAAGTTGTKTCTTCCTCCGTGWTTTTTTTCCCCTGCTTTTGCAACATCTGTGAAGTTAGTTTTGGCCTCTTTTGGTTCTTTGCACWGCACCTGATGTAATCCCTGTCCAATTTCTTGTAGTCACTAAATTTCCCAATTTCCTTTTTTTTTTTTTCCTTCATTTGCATTTCCTCTGATGGTATCTCCATTCCAGAGTGTTTGTAAGTCCTTCTTTTCTGTTTTGGCCTTCAATGGGGATCAATTTGGGCAAGCTTTGGTGCATGTCCCTGCACTTGATGGCATATGGCCTGCATTTTCATGGTTTTGACTTTGGGGAAGATTTTTTTTTCTTTTTTTTTTAAAGTGTCCATGCCATGTCCCTGATATCTTCCCCTCAAAGTTCTATATTCCTCCTTGATTTTTTCTCCTGAGTTTGCAACATCTCTGAGCTTAGTTTTGGCCTGTTTTGGCCCTTTGTACTGCACCACATGTAATCCTGGTCCATTTTCTTGAAGTCCTTAAATGTCCCAGTTTTCTGGTTTTTTTGATTTTTCAGGCAGGATATCTTTTTTTTGTTCTACATATAATGATATTGCAAGTCTGTGAATACAGTGCTCATAGGATTGGCCTGGTTTCATTCTTTTATTTTATCATTCCACAATGGATGTTGAGATTTCTGCTTTTTACATATTAGTTGATCAAGATTTTTCACTGGGATCATCTAGCTTGCCTTCTTTCTGTGAGTGCCATATTTGACTGGAGCTGCATTTAGGGCTTTTTAGGGCTTTCCATTTCACTGGCCCACAAACATGCATGAAGTCGGAAAAGTGGATGGTGATTTAAGCTAGGTGGAAGAAGAAGACAATACCTGCAACATTTGTCCTGCTGCCTCTCCATTACTGAGCACAGAATTCATGTTCTGTGTTCTGTAAACCTCATTTAGGCATGTCAGCAAGAGCCAGAATATATMTTAAAGGCTTGAAACTGGAAAAATAATTAAGAACGTGCAATGCSAATTACTTTTCATCTTCAAACTGCTGCTTACAGTTTATTCCCTCAAATACTAAAAGGTCATCAGCATTTTGTTTTCTTTTTCTTATGAGCAGGTTATTTAGATCTCTTCTTCATGTACTCGGCTCTCTGTGGTGTGGTACAGAAAAAGAGCCCAATAAACAACCAGCCAAAGAGYTCATCTCTCGTACTAAATGAAAGTCAGACAAGGATACTCCATTTTTCTTTTTAATCACAGGCAGTATTCATAGCATTTCCTCTATTTTCTGTTTTCTTTCTTATTAGCATGGATAATGCAGCGGAAATGTAATCATTTTTAATCAGGTTTAATTATATACTTTATTCTCATCCTTTATCTCTCTCTCTTGCTAAAAAGGTGAGCTCTGTCTCATTCTGTTTCTTTTGTTGATGTATTATGAAGCCATCAAATAAAATGTGGCTTCCAAAGCTGATGTGCCTGCTCAGACACAGGCGCCCATGCCAGAAGCTTGTCCTGACTTTGGAATCCTCTTGTGGGCTCCCCTTGCCAAGAGGTTTAATGTCTTGAACTTCAGTGTGACGTTGTGTTCTTGTTTGTCCCTGCGCCCTTGGAGTGACTCCACATCACAAATTCTGGAGCATCTCTCACACTGCTAATAGGTCTGCCTTGTACCCATCGTATTCATCTCAGGGGTCTGGTGCTTCAAAGAAGATGCCAGGCTAATTCTCATAAATATTCCTCAATTTATTAAGGCTGAAAGGTGTCYCTCTCATCTTTTGCAATTTAAAGTACTGTTCTAAGGAAAAAGAGTTACAGTGTTGTGTTTAAAAAAAAAAATCACAAAAAAATGTTCTTAGTTGTGTTACTTTGAAAACTTAGATTGTTTAGGTAATTATAAGAAAAAACTTAAATTAATTTCTGGTTTTTTATGTTCACTCATTTTTCTTTGCATTATGCTGGAGAACCAAGGTTGATGAATTTACTACTTACTATCCTCTATCACTTCTATCTCCAGGTTTCATATACTGGCAGGGTTTGTATTTTAGATGCTTCAGGCAAGGGTGAAGCATATTTGTTTATTCACATTAATCACCACTGAAATAATAATAAAAAAGGCTTCAGTTGGATATTTATATTTAATGAAGTGTTGKGCTTTAGTTACAAAAGCATACTGAATGCTTGGAAGAGGGAGAAGAGCTTTGCCCCCACTCTTTCTTTAAACTGTACCACCTGGGCATTCCACAGACAAGGGATTTATGGTGCAGGTCCAGTCACAAATAAGGTCCTCTCTCTTAAGTCCTTTCCTCAGTGCTGGTGTGCAGTGCATCCCACTGCTTCTTTCATTTTTGTAACCTATTRCCTGTCTGGTAACCTTTCCTTTTCTTCTCCAGCTTTCTCAAAAGTGAGCCACAGGCAAAAAAATGGGGGAGGATGAAAATGGAAACAGAATTGGTGCTCATGGTTTCATCCAGCACATTTTTTTCTGTTCATAGGGGAAATCTTTATAACCTTGTCCAAAACGTCGACATATTTTTAAACAAATGTTGACAGGGGTGGGCAAACTTCAGCAAGAGTGTTTACTGGAGAGATCATTTCCTTGGTCACTAAGACATMTATGGTTATGATATATGCTAAGAAGGCATTTTCTGGGTTGCAATAAGACAGTCTGATAACTCAGCCATCATTCTCCCAGTCAAATCTGAGGGAAATGTGAGTTTGTTCCTAAGGCTGGCTTCTAATAATCCAATGGAGACTAGCTGTAGGCAAGGTCATTTAACAGCTGAATGGCTATCATTGCTTTATGAGAGTGCTAMGTTGTAATAGGCAGGGTGGAGTGAGTCACAGATATCGAAAACATAAAGTAAAATAAGAGCTTTTAGACAGGTGTAACAGCAGGAGAGGGAAAAAACATACATTTTGAACTGCTGTAACACAGATCTACTGGACCTGCTACTCACAGACAGAGGGTTCCCAGCACACTGTGCCAGGTTATTTTCATAAAGACTGGAAAAAAAATCAAATAAACACAGGATAAGATGGTTTGTCAGTGACAGAGATGCTCTTTCTTCAGAGTCAGGTTTTCAACAATATGGGCAGTGGCATAAACTAAAGGTAAAGTCCTGGCTCTGTTCAAGACATGAAAGATGTGGGATTTTTATCTTTGACTAAAATGAAACCAGGATTTCATGCCAGAATGCTACTGTGTCTAATGTTGTAAAATATATCAGTTCCAGAGYCAAAGAATAGGGTTAGCTGACACAGAATTTGTCATATAGCAATGCTGTAGCATCTTTCATGGTGCCTGAAGATGAGAAAGTACTAGTAACAACAACAGAAATTGAATCCATGTCCCTTTTGTGACAAATGCCACCTGAGTTAGCTATATGTGTGGCTTTGACTGAAAATATGAAACTGGAAATGGGTAATGGAGTTGTTTATTCTTTGGCACTTGGTAAAAAATGCAGAAGTAACTGCTATACTTTAAATCAACTGTTGATRTTTTTTATATGATTAACAAGGATTGTAAGGTTCATGAGAAATGGCTGAGGCTGTTATCCCTGCATGACAATATAAAAAGGATTTTATTTTTAATCCTGTGAAGGGCACTGTGAATTGCTTTGGTAGCTTTGACAAAATAACAGCTGTGGTGACTGACGGTTCTCCAGCTGTGGGTGAAGTCAACAGTTTTATTGGTTTACTTAAAAAGAAATATGGAGTGAACTTCCTACCTTTTCAATGAATGAGGTACCAAAAAAGCCTCATGCAGGAAGGTACTAGCACTGGCAAATGTCAYGGAAGTTGTTAAAGTGATTAACCTTGTTAGAGCAAGGAATGGAGCTTTCAATGGCTATCACTCTGTCTCTGACACAAAAGTTGCTGAGAACAGAGTTTGGGGATTGGTTTCTTCAAGTTAAAGTGTWAGAGGAGATATTTTCAGAAAAGAAAACTAATTTTTTTTCTCTGAGAAATAAATGCTAATTTTCRTGATGAAGTCTTCTGGCATCCTACTGCTAGACTGTATCAGCACAAATTGTGTAGTATTGTTGGTATGTGTAACTTGGCATTTGCTTATAAAGTAATTCTTACCTCAGGTTTCTTTTTAATAGAAATGTAAAAGTTATTGGAAAATACAGTGGGCAGAAGAGATTGTCTTCTTCCTAGTTATCACTTAAATTTCTGCTAGAACAAAAGATGAAAAATGAATTATCCATAGAAATTGTTAATGTAATTTGATTTTCTCCTGCAGCAGAGSTAAAATACTAGTTGACACATTTTTTCGTATAGCCACACTAATTGGTGTATGAGTCTGAGACAGGAAWACAGGAGACCTTACACAGACAAAATTTTTACTGGATTCAGCAATTCATGCAGTCAGTCCTGAAAGAGTAAAATGTGATGTGATGCATTACAAGATACGTGTTGCCACAGTCTTATTTAGACCATGAAGTTTGAGTAGGCAGCTTCTGAGGGATATGGAATCACATGCTTCAGCCTGGAGATGRCTGAAGTAATTAATCACCTTTAGCTCTCAGGATAGAGTTAAAACACAGAGTTGCATTATCAAACTCTTATAATCCATCCCCAAAATTATTACATCCTGAAAGTAGAAGGAAAATGAAGTGAAGAAGACTCCACAACCTCCCTGGGTAACCTGTTCAGTGCTTGGTAACCCACCCAGTAAAGTACTTCTTCACATCCAGGTGGAACTTCCTGTGCCTCTTGTCCCATATCTTGGCACTGCCAAGAAGAGCCTGAATCCATCCTCTTGACAGCCTCCCTTCAGACACTTATAGACATTGTTGAGGTTTCCTCTCAGTCAWCTCTTCTCAAAGCTGAGCAGGCCCAGCTCCCTCAAGCCTTCCCTTGTGAGATGCTTCAGTCCCTAAATTATCTTCACAGCCATTTACTGGATCCATTCCAGAAGCTCCATGTCTCTCTTGTTCTGAGGAGCCCAGACCTGGACACAGYTCTCCAGATGTGGCCTCACTAGAGCTGAGCAGAGGAGCAGGATCACCTCCCTTGACCTGCTGATAATGCTTTTCTCAATGTACCCCAGGATATCTTTGTCCTTCTCTGCCACAAGGGCCCTGCTGGCTCATGGACAGCTTGTTGTCSACCAGGACCCCCAGKTCCCTCTCCATAGAGCTGCTTTCCAATAGTCAGATCCTGGCTTGTCCTGGTGAATGGAGTTATTCTTACATAGGTGTAGAACTCTGTTTGTTATCATTGAATKTCAGATWATTCCTGATGGGGKTTTTTTTGAGTTAGGTTTTATGAGTTTTTAGAGAACTTATTACATTTGAGATAGCTTAGTTACTTTGAATGGTATAAAATTAGTAGGACGGTTTTTGAGGTAGTATTGAAAACAGAAAACAGTTTAATAAAAGAAAAAATAACAAAGCTTTTATAGAGAAAAACTGAATTAGGGGTAAGAGATTCTTGTTTTTGCTTAAATACCTTACAAAAGCAGTTATTTCTTTTGTTCTCTTCTTTTTGTAGTGAATTACTTAGGTGTGAGTTCTTGGCTTTTGTCTAATTGGACAGCTTTTTTCATGTTAATTCAATTTTTTGTGATTGGTTCTGATCTTTTGTCATTTTAAGAGACTTATTTTGGTTGCAGGCTACTGCAGTATTAGAAAAAGATCATTTGGCTTTTCAGTAGAGGTAATTTCTGTTCTAAAGGAATTCCCTCCACCTGGAAGAAATGTTGGTATAAATAAGACCAGACAAGTGATTGTACCTTTCTTGAGAATTACTGGTGCTATAAATTTTAGCTAATCCCAGATCCAAGGAATCAGCACTCTAAAGCTCCAGGCCTTTAAACACATGAATAGCTCTATTGAAAGCAGTGGCACTTTGTCTGTGCTCAAAGCCAAGTACCTGCATAAGTCTTTACAAGACCAGGATCCAAGGCAGAAATGTATTACCCTGGTAGCTSAAATACCTAATTTTTGATTCATAATGCTAGTATTGCTTGATCCTGCTCTCACACTTGAGTTGTCCTACCAGTCTACTCTAAGACCTTCAAGAAGCTTGGCACAACTTCCATGTCCTGCCTCTTGACACTATGGAAAAGGGCAGGTGTACYATATTTGAGCTAACTCTTGTTTTCTGCACGTAAAAGGGACAGCATTCTCATCTCCTTATCCCAAAAACAGGCAGGCTTGTGTTTACCAATGCAAACCATACACTGAAGTGTTATGGTTGTGCCCTTAATTCCAGAAAGTTGGTGTTTTGCCATGCCTCTCTGATACGGGCAGCCATTTATAATCATATCTGAACCATCACCTGCTTCTATGCTGCATCATTCCTGATGCAGGAGGTGCTAAGAAGGACTGACTGAGAGGTGTTGCAGACCTCTCAGTGAGTGTCAAGAAGTCGTAACACTTTTGAGGAAAGCAGCAAAACCCAGCAGTCTAGGATTCTCCATGTTCGTGATAAGKGGTTCACGTGGCTTTGCCTTTTGCTTTTTTTTTCATAACTGATCCTCTCTTTCTTACATGGTTATGTTTTCTGCTGAATGAGGTAGCACCCTGGAGCTGTTTAATGAGTAATGTATCCTGTCATTTAACTAAAAGTATGTGTGGGAGACCTTGTAAAGGAGAAAAAGGGCAGGTGACAAGAACCCAGACTGTTGACTAAGGCTACCCTCCCATCTTCTCTCTGTCTTGAAGAAGAGACGAGAGAGCAGAAAGAACACGTTTCTCAGAATAGGATGCATGTAACACTAACTCTGCATCAGTTTCAAGGACAGATACTACATTTCAGTAGCTGGTCTGGGTCTATGGTGAAAGATGCCCTAGTACTGCGCATTGAAAGAGATCTTAGCGCATCTGATAAGTGTGGGACTCTAGTGGTTCATTTACCAAATCCTCTCTCCTTATGAATGAGGGATAGGTAGAGGCATTTTTGATACCTTCAGCACAAGGATACATTAGACTTGTTCCATATAAAATCACCTGCAGCTCCTAGCAAAGTTCTTCACACAGAAGGCTCCATGAGCTACTAAAATCTGACAGAGAAAGCTAAAGCTGAAACTGATGACCTTGGTCTTTTGGGAGAATGAGCTGCATAAAAAGCTGGTTATCTGTTAAGTGACATGAGGAAACTCTCTTTTATTTTTTTAATGATTTGAAAATTTGATTCAATCAAATTATAATTTATGTAAGTTAAATAAAGTCGTGCCATACTATTTCTGCAATTGGTGGTGTTGCCTCTCTTGATGTTACCCAGAGCATTTATTTTCAMCTCAGAATGTTGTGTTTATAAAGGCACTCATAGAGCATTTCCAATACTTTGGTAATAGCATCTTCATTTTTTCAATGACTGACTCCCAGGGCTGTCCAGTGCTTTGAAAGTCCTCCAATTTAGGAGCAGCAAAAACAAACAAAAAAAAGGCATGAAGTCTGCATGCAGACTGCTGTGTCTGAAGCTGAATTGATTTGATAGGTGGACTGTTTGCTGGATGAGGAATTGGTTAGGTGCTTGCAKGCAGACTGTAGTGGTCAATGTCCAGATGGAGATCATTGATGACTGATGCACCTCAGGGGCCTTGGGCCAGTACTGTTTAAAGTCCTCACCAATGACATAGTGGGATCAGTGCACCCTCAGCACATTTGCAGATGACACCAAGCTGAGTGGTGCAGTTGATATGCCTGAGGGATGAGATGCTATCCAGAGGAACCTGGACAAGCTCAAGGATTTTGCCCATGTGAACCTCGTAAGGCTCAACTTGGCCAAGTGAAAGGTGCTACGCCTGGGCTGAGGCAAACCCCAGTATCAACACAGGCTGGGGGATGAACAGATGAAGAGCAGCCCTGCCAAGAAGGACTTGGGGGTGCTGGTGGATGAGAGGCTGGACATGTTCCAGCAATGTGCACTCAGCCCAGAAAACCAAAAGTGCCCTGGGCTGTTTGAAAGGCAGCCCCTCTGCTCTGGGGAGACCCACCTGGAGTTCTGACTGCATCCAGCTCTGGGGTCTCCACCAAAGGAAAGACATGGATCTGCAGGACTGGGCCACAAATTATCAGGGGAAGGAGCACCTCTCCTATCAAGGACAGGCTTAGAGAATTGGGGTTATCTTGGACAAGGCTCTGAGGAGACCTTATTGCATTCATTCAGTACTGAAAGGGGGCTTATAAGACAGAGAGGAACAGACATTTTGTGGGGCCTGTTACAAYAGGACAAGGGGTAATGGTTTTAAACCAAGTGGGGTAGATTCAGTCTAGACAGAAGGAAGACTTTTTTATGACGTAAGTGGTGAAGCACTGTGATGGGTTGCCCAGAGATGCTTTGAAAGTCCCATCCTTTGTAACGTTCAAGGCAGGGTTGGACAGGACTCTGAGCAATCTGATCTAGTTAAAGATGTCCCTGCTCATTGCAGGAGGTTGGACTTGAGGACCTTCAAAGGCCCCTTCCAATCCAAACCATTCTATGATTCTACAATCTGGAGGTGGAAAGCTTGTCTGCAATGATGAACACAGCCACAGGACTGAGGAGGGAGCAAGGGTAGCACACAGGTGGCTTTTGGGTAGCAGGGTTTCTTGGAAGCAGTGCCTTGGCATAGGGGATCCTAAGAACAAGTTTTAATGGGCAGTTCAAGAACACCTATGACTTCAATTAGTGATCTGACTCAACCAGACTCAGGAGTCAGCCATGCTGACTGTAGCACCCAGGCAGAAATATTCCAAAATCATTAGTGACATTAGCTGCTTCAAAAGATGCATCCTGAGTCTCATAAGTGGGCTAAACCTTCCAGAAGTCATAAGCATTCARACTCTGAAGTGAGTTTCAAATTTTAGAGTATCAATTTGCCTCTCCTGTTTGTGGGATGGGTGTTTTACCCTTCTTTTTGTTTTTTTAAAAAATAGGAAAGGATAGCTTTTGAAACCTTAGCCTTTAATCTTAGGAATTTCTGAACCATCCTCTACACGAAGAGAGGAGATAAATTATTATGAACTCATATGAAGATTTATGGTACTATAACTGCTCACTGGCTGACCTGCAGCATTTGCCTTGAAATAAAGGGACTGGTGCAGAGCTTTGTCACAGAGCAGATGTCACATTGCTGTCTGGAGTGAGCAAACTGTGTGTGCAGGGGAGATATTCTTTCTTGTSCATTAGTATAGCTGGATTTATGACTGCTGATGTCTTCAATCCTTTGCATGTCCATTTTGTGACACTTGAATTATTGCATTTGCTAGTAGTGCTGTACCTAAGTGAATTCCAGGATTGGGAGTGCTTCTTCAGCGTGGCTTAAATCAGTATATAACAAATATATATATTTATCAGTATATAACAAATTTATGACTGTTACTTGTTACATGCTTTTTTTCCTTAATTTTTATCCTGTCCTTTGCTTCCCTCAATCCAGCACCTTCCATGTGGTCACTCAAACCAYGAGGTTTATTCAAGTACTGTATTTTAATGTTTCTCTCTTCTCTGGGAGGAAAAAAATCAATGATGGGAAAAAGCATAGCAACAGGGGAGTTAACCTGGCTGTACTTCAAACCAATGATGAACATAATAAGGATCTGTTACACTGTTTCAATGTAGGTTAAGAATATAACTACAACAATGATAGATTTGTTTAATCATAGTGTGTCCTGCTAAATTCAATCTTAACCATAGTGCTCAGGCAGGGTGAAAGCACCTTATGAAGGATGCACACTACAATATCCAGATGCATAAGTCTGCATATTAACCACTTCCTTATTGTAGTGGTAACACATACTTGCAACTAGAATTTTAAATTGTTACAGTAAAACTARCTCATATGACGAATTACTAAAACCTTAAAGCCTGTAAAATAGGGAGAGAAGTGCATGTGCTAGAATAGCTGCTAGTGCTAATCACTTGGGATGTATAAACTCATCTGTGGTCACTGTTTTACCATGCAGATGGATGTGGAACTGCTTAACTGCTGCACTTCTTTCTACAAACTTCCACATAAGCAATCAAGCTGCTGCTGCTACTAAAGCAGGCAGTAAGTTTGGGGAGGGCAGATCAGGTTCCAGCCCTCGGAATCAGGCAAGGATGTCAAGCTCGTTGTTTTGCCCCAACACCTTTGCTGTAAATATCCACTCACAGAATGAAGAACCTTTCTGAGATCCTCAAGGTGCCTTCCATGGGAGCTTACCCCTTCTTGGAACTCCAGTTCAAGGGAAATGACTTCTTCATCTTCCTCCTTCTGCACTGAATCAATACTTTCTAGTGATGGAAGAATTGAGGTGCCATCAAGCATTTTTTTGGTGCTGAATCAAAAGCAGAAGCTTTAAAATAGATGCTTAAGGTAGAACCTAGCATGGTATGGCATAACTAGGATGGATAAGACACAGATTTCGATGACCTGAATTTCCTGCCTTTATTTATCCAGAAACATAGAGATTTTCATAAAGGCTGTTGAAAGATGTAAATTCATGTTATTTTTGGGGTGTTGTATTTTCAAAAGCTGTAGAGAAGGGTACAAGAGTGTTTCTATGCATATGTAGGACTTGCAAACAACCCATCCTATATCATTCTTGCAGGTACAATGCAGCTCAAAGGATATGGCTCAATGCTCTGCTTTCCATGTCTCCAAACAGAGCTGCCAAATCTCTGGAAATCTTAAATTTTATAAATGTGAAGGCAGTCACAAATTTGATGGCTGGTTCATGAAGTCAAAGTGAAGCTGCTGCCTTCAGAATTTCTGTGGCCTTTGAGATGGAAAGCTCCATGTGCGTTCCGTGGAGGATATTTTGCTAGCCCTTCTGGAAAGGAGGCACGTTCATTTTCACTGAATCTTTGGTAGGCRAAGCTAAACCCTGAAGCCGTGACTTGGCATAACTCTTTCAGCTGACAGATAGGAATGCTGCACTGTCAACTTTATAGTTGTAAATGACACTTGARTATTGAGGGAGGCAAAATTTATATTTTGCCTCAACAATTTTCTGCTGTTTCCTTGTGAATGGCACCAACGTAATCTTCCGAAGATGGCAAAAGTGTTAACACTTACCACAATGAAGTGGAGCTTGTCTGCTTTTTGCACATTTTGCATCACATCAYTGCATTTCACTTTGGGAGGCAGCATTTTTTTCTTTTCCAGAGTAAAACCTAGGTTGGGTTAATTCAAATTTTGGTGATTCTGKTTCTGTGGATTCTAGTCATATTTTATTCTACAGAACAAAACAAAAAAGAAAAAAATCAATCTTCACACAAAAGCACTTGTTTCTGGATGCTCTCTTTGCTTCACCCACTTTCTAGCTGTGTGAAAGGAATTAATGAGGCACAGACGACAAGCTGATGTTTGTAGTTGTTCAAGGGCTTTTTTCTTTWGCTTAACTCGACTAAATAAGGACCATTAAATCTCTTCTAATTTCTTGATTAYCAAACTGCACTTAAAAGTATTTTTTTAATTATCTGCAACAAACCATAAAATGTAATATTTTAAACATAACTCTGGTCAAAATAGCCATGAAACTTGTCAGCTTTGTCTCAGGTGTACACAGTATTGTAATAAAGGATGTTTTCCTTCTAAAATACTTCTGGTTTCTATATAATTTGCATGCATGAATTATTACACTGGTTTTSGTTATCAGTAAATTACCAAGTAGTTTATGCCAGTGATGGACATGGGAGCTGAGGCCCTCTGYATCCTATGACCTAAAAGTCATTCTGTCAGAGATGCTTAACTGTTTTCCAGCTGCCTCCTTTTTATGTGTGAATGACCTTTAAAAAAGGTGCTGAAATGACAGAGCTGAAAAATGCAACCCTATTAATCTTTTCTGGTGATTTTATCATAGGCAAGAGATAGTAAAGGTACAGCAAGCTTGTGTAGCACTATGATTGCAGAATGTGCAAAAGTATCACTGGAGGAATGTGCAAAGGGCAAATATCATCAGGGCAGGAATAAGTTCATCTGTGGGTTTAGCCAAAACTGATGTTTYAAGTCAAAAAGCATAAAGCTTTTTCCACACTAGCAGTACACAGACCTAAGAGGGGTTTAAGGTTTTGAGTACTGTTCCCAAGGTACTGGTGTATCTGATCCTTAAACCTTCCCTCTTTTTGAGYTCCTGAAATGCTTTTGGTTCACTGATTTAAAGGCAGAAAATCATATCCACCCACAGATGTCACATCAGTTAGAGTTTCTGACAGGTGGAGAATTACATCTCCCTTTCAGGTCTTTCTGGCTGGATTCTGGCAACATGGCAGTGTGAAACATTGCTGTTCTGAAGGCCTATGCTAGCCCAAAACTCCAATTTGAGGTCTGCCTGTCAGACAGAAAATGCATGGTGTMGGTGTCATCAACTCAGGCTTTGAATAGCCAGTGGGAAATTGAAAGTGCTAAAAGAACTTTTCCTTATTCATTAAGATCTTTGATCACTGAAAAACATAGGTGTCAGCAAACAGTGAACACATTTCACTGTTCACAGCAAAGAACACATTTCTCTCTCATCCTATCTCTTCTCACTATTTCAATGTGTGTTACACTAAAGTGTACTAAAGTCAGGCTTTTCACACTTTTTTCCTGCTGCTTGAGTCATCTTGCTAGACTTCAATGGGCTGTAGGAAGCTGCCTGTTCTCTAACTGAGCAATGCAGGTTTGGATGGTCAGCCTTGACATGAAATTGTTTGTATTTGATACCTGACATAGACCAACAATCCAAAACRGGTGGGGAAAATAAGTGATGGGATAAAACCTAACTAAAAATGTTCCAACAGTGTAGGTTTACAAAGGATGTGTTGACAGAGCTGAAAATTTGAGAAGAAAYGCTTTTCTTCCTTCCTCCAGTTCTTGCACCTATGACAACCAAGGAAATATCAAAGTCATTTAGTGATAATGATTTTAGTTTAAAACAGGTAACCAAAGGAATYGTATGAATTTGTAGTAACTGGAGGGCTCAGTAGGAGAAGTGCACTGACTTTAACTCAGGTCCCTTTAGCCGGCACTGACCTTACACGGGACCTGGGTATCTTTGAAGAACTGCCTCTTCTAAGGGTCCCTTGCTGCTGGAACTTTATAAATATATGTATACTTATTTTTACACAGACATTTATTTAGATCAGTTTCTACACAACATTGAGAAGTTCATGTAATCTACTGTACCTATGTGCAACACACACATATTTTAAATGGTAATTCTAATGCCACTGAAATGTTATTTATCTAGTGATTTTTGCACTCCTCAGAAAAAAATTTGATATGTGGAGTGCACTATATATGCTTCCAACTATTTTTCTGCATTTCTCAGTACCTCTGTTTCATGGGATTAGAGACCAATTTTCATTCCTAAATAGTCAATGCCTTCTAATTTCCTGTGTGAGTGCATTGCAGTAAGATGTGCAATGGAGAATTCTGATGTATGGAAACTTGGACATTTGGTAATGTTTAAATTGCTCAAGGAGCTCCTGTGTTTAGTCTTGTGCTTCCTCCTTCTGTCTTCATTTTCTTGTTTACATATTTTATTTCACTTCTAGTTGAAACAGCAGGATACAAAGTAACTTGAGGGAGAAGGAAAGGTATTATTTTGTTTTATGGTTCATTGTTCTGCAGGGGGGAACTTGAAAATACAAAGTAGTACACAACCCATGAACTGAAMACTGTGTTATAATTTTGTTGCTTTTTTTCATCTAGAAGGGGAAGCTGAAAAAAATGCATTAAAGAGAAAGCCAAAGAGARCTATGACAAACATATATTGTCTTAATGACTCTCAGAAATAGATTTGGYATTTTCTGCCGAAGGAGATTATGTGCTCTTGAATAAGACTAATCAATTTGTCTTAAGGTTTTTTGAGTCTTTGCCTCTCTGACTGTATATATGCAATGCCTAGCCTGCAAAAGTCATATCTACTAATGTCTTGACTGTTTCTTAAGGATTAAAGCAAGGCAACTCATGTAAGTCTTGGTCAAAAGATAATTTGATGCATCATCTGTAGTAAGGTGCTCATCTCCTAAAAAAAAAAAATAGAAGATACTGATGCTTAATGCTTGGAACAGATCCATGGCTATCATGCTTCCTGAATGCAATGCATTAAATGTAATCCAAGCTCTTCATAACTTCTGATTAAATATTTCTATCTGGTAGGTACTTTTACTGTAGTTCTGACAATTGTTCTTCGTCTGCTCCTTTGTCTTCTTTATATTATTACTGTAGCATTTCTAATATATGTGCCAAATGTGCAAAAAAAAAAGCATTCTTCCATCTTTTACATAATTCTGAGCAAAAATCCATCATTATAAAATTCCATTGGGAAGTTAAGTATCAGGTCTTCTAAATTTCCCAGAGGAAAATATATTTATCCTGAAAAAAAAAAACATTTTTCATGTAGCTCCTGAATGCATTAGGCAACCTGAAGATATACAAACAAACTCAAACTAGTCCAAAACAAAATCCTAACCAACAGCAATTCCAATAACTGAAGTTATTTCTAAATTTTCTTTGCCTGTGAAGTAAAAGGCCTGCTTTATTTGTTTGAGCCTTGGTTGCAGTGAGATTAMATAACAAATGTTGAATTGAGCTGCAAACTATGCTGGAAGCAGTGTCTCTGTCCTGAGAAACTCTTTAAGGATTTTYAAAACTGTCTCCTTAAGCAGAGAGAGGAGGAAAGTTGCTTGCATCTCTCCTCCTCCTTATCCTTGCCCCCAGCAACACTATTAAAAAGCACCTACTTGGAGTGCAGGGAACAAGCCATTCAAAGAAGGCCATCTGGATTTTGCTTGGAAACCATCTCTGTTGTCAACCTCTTTCCCGCTCTTCTTTTTTTCATATCCCTCCCCCAGGTAGCCCTGTTACTCAGGATAAAAAAAATTGCTTGTTCTGTCCTTTCAGAAATAATGTGGCCAGCTGGACTAGGAAAGTGATCCTCCCTGTGTCCTTGGCACTGRGGAGGCCACACCTCAASTTCTGTGTCCAGTTCTGGGCCCTTCATTATGAGAAGGACATTGAGGTGCTGGAGTGTGTCCAGAGAAGGGCAACTGGAGCTGGTGAAGGGTCAGGAACACAAATCCTGTGACGTGCAGCAGAGGGTTTTCTTAGCCTGGAGAAAAAGAGGGTCAGGGAGACCTTATCACTCTCTCCAATCACCTGAAAGGAGGTGGAGCCAGGTGGGTGTTGGCTTCTCCCAGGCAACAMGTGACAGGACAAGAGGACCTATGTCTCAAACTGCACCAGGGGAGGTTTAGGTTGGATGCTAGGGAGAATTTCTTCACAGAAAGAGTAATTGAGCACTGGAATAGGCTGGCCAGTGACYGGTGTCATCACCGTCCCTGCAGGTGTTTAAAGAAAGGCTGGACGTAGCACTTAGTGCCACGGTGTAGGTGACRTGGTGGCRTTAGGGCATAGGTTGGACTCAATAATCTCAGAGGCCTTTCCCAATCTAATTGTTCTAATTTTTTCTGTGATTCTTATCAACAGAATCATAGAATACCTGGAGTGAGAAAGGGCCCATAAAGGTCATCAAGTCCATCTCCCTGCTCCTCACAAGACTACCTGAAATTAAACYATGTAGTTAAGAGCATCATCCAGATACTCCTTGAACTCYCAGAGGCTTGGGGCAATGTCCACTTCCGTGGGGATCCTGTTCCAGYGACCAACCACCTTCTCTAAGAAGAACCTCTTCCTCATGTCCCATATGAACTTTTCCTGACACAGCTTCATTCAATTTCCTTGGGCCCCATCACAGGTCACCAGAGAGAGGAAAGCAGCATCTCCCCTTCCCTACCAAAACAGCCAACCACATGTGTGGAAGTTGTAGGCTAAGATGAGRTCATCCCTGAGCKTTCTCTTCTCCAAGCTGAACAAGGCAAGTAACCTCAGGCACTCCTCATAAGTCTTGCCCTTGAGAGCTTTCACTATCTTGCTCATCCTTTAGTGGTGTGGTGACCTTATACTGCACCACCCAAAACTGCACACAGAATCAAGGTGGGGTTGCACCAGCACAGAATAGGGCAGATCAGTCACATCCCTTGGCCAGCTGACTATGCCTGATGCACCCCAGCATGTGGTTGGCTGTTTTGGCTACTCTTTGACCCTTTGGACCTGCTGTTGACTCATATTCCATTTGCCATGAACCAGAACCCTCAGATCCCTTTCTGCAGGGCAGCCTCTTTCTCCTAAATTTGTATATATAACCAAGATTATCCCATCCCATCCCATGTGAGGAATCCAGAACTTAGTTTCTGTGCAGCAGATGATTGCTGAGCTTGCTAGTTCACCYATATCTCTCTGTAAGGTCTCTACCCTCAAGGGAGTCCACAGCTCCTCTTAGATTAGTATCATCAGCAAAATACTTTATGTTCATTCAGTCCCTGTGTACAGATCATTTATAACAAAAGTATTAAAGAGCACTGGTCGTAAAACTGATCCTTGGGAATCCCCACTGGTGACTGGCCACTAGCCTGGTGTAACTCCCTTTGTGCCCAACCCATGAGCCAGTTACTCACCCATGGCATGATGTATTTATCCAGCTGTGTGCTGCACGTTTTGTCCAGAAGGATGCATTAAGAGTATCAAAAGCTTTGCTTGAATAAAAAAAACCCCATGTCTTCTAGTTTCCCTTGGTCAACTAGATGGGCGACCTTGTCATAAAAGGAAATTAAGTTACTTAAGAAGGATTTTCCCTTCATGTGTCCTTGCWGGCTGTGATCAGTGAAGCTCATTTCTTTTGTGTTAAAGAAGCCCAGTGTTTCATAGAATAGGTTCTACTTGAGGGTTTTAGGCTTGATGATTTGACTTGAGCTTTGCAGGATAGAGGCAAGGTCATGTAAAATGTACCTTCGGAACACTGAGAAAGGTGTCTATCTGGAAGTCTTTTTGCTTTCTTTTTCAGCCCTGTTTGTATGATTAGGCACTWAAAAACAACTTTGAATAAATATTTAATCATAATTTGCTGGTGGACTCCAGGAATTAATATCTGGCATGAATGGTTATTACTACTGTGGAATTTCTGAAGTCAGAAGCTTAGCACTTTTTTCTCAGGTGGATGACGCAGACACTCTGCTACAGTAATCAAGAAACAAACTTTCCCATTATCAGAACACTTAGGGGATATTAATCTTTATTAATAAAGATTCTTTATTATGTTCATTAGTCAGTGGAAATCTTAGCTAACTTATTTTTTCATTTTTGTTCAGACAAGTGTATATATACYTATCTTTTCCATCTTCTATAAAATCTCTCCACACTAGAAATAAAACTCTTCCAGTAATGCTTATCGTAACATGAGTTAACAAATCCCTCCTCTGTAGGCACACTCTAGAGTATCGGAACTTCAAATGAAATTATTTTGGCTCAAAGTGGCCTGCAGTGTAATGTTCCATTATGGCCAGACCAGAAAGTTATGGTTCACTTTAAGACCTTTGTTACTGGTGGCAGTGAGTGAATTCATTCAAAATTAGTCTTTCTTGCCCCCAACAGTTCAGCCCTTYGGACTGATACATACATTGAAAATATAACAATCACCATCACTTCTTCAAAATATCCCATTAATGCACATCAACAACTCTATTTACATGGCCTGGGTCTAGGGACTAACTCTGCATGTGTGTACACTGTAAATAAATAAAGTAAAATAAAAAGGTTTTTCTTTTCTTTCTTTTAGCAGGGCCTTGGTTAAAATACGCAACAAATTGGAAACTTCCCAGATAGTCATCAATCAGTGACCTACTAAAATTGATTTAAGGGCATAGAGGCTATGGGAGTGTCACTAATAGATCATGTTACAATGACATGAAGATGACCTGCCTGCCTTCTCAAGCATTTCTTGCAGGGGAGTCCTAGACAAATCATCTCTTATTTTTCATTGAGTAAGTCCATGAGATCATGATAATGTGTTGATCATAGAGTAATAGAATCATAGAATAGTTTGGGTTGGAAGGAATCTTTGGGTTGGAAGGGACCTTGGGAGTTCCAACATCCTTGCCATGGCCAGAGACACCTTCCATTAGACCCATCCAAGATGACCTTGAACACTTTCAGGGACAGAACCTCCACRATTTCTCTGGGTAACCTGTTCTAGTGCCTCACCACTGTAACAGTAAAGAATATTTTTCCTAATATCTAGTGTAAACCTATTCTTCAACTGGAAGCCATCCCCCCTTGTCCTTTCACTTGATTCATAGCTCATGTTGGGCACTAACTTTTTTTACCCTCTACACTTCACATTCACCTGTGGGGAAGAGGGGAAAAWTCTACACAGAAAACCCCCCAACAACAAAATAAAACAACTGAAATAATCTTTTTGTCAAGGTTACTTAATAAGGATCCTTAGGCTGTTACTTCAATAGTACAAGGATTACCTGTTCATTCTATARTTCCTCAGTTGTAGGATCAGGCCTGAGACTTGCTTGAGCACCTGTAGCATGAACTTCAGACCACAGAAGTTTTCTGTTCCAAACCAGAAAATTTTACTTCTTTCTAATGACAAAACATAYACCATTTTTGTCCTTCTAACAAAGTATTGTTCTGCCATTGCATTCTTCTGTGTTCTATTCCTGAAGAGTTGCTGTGATTTATACTTGAAGAGTACCTGGGTAAATGGAACATTTTAGTGATGCAAAAAATTTTAAGGAGCATACTACTATTCATTTGCAAGTTACAAAGAGAATATAATATTCAGAAGTATTAGATTTTCTRATATACAAGCTCAAAAAAAAATGGAGCATGTCCATTAAGTCTTTGATGTTAGTGCTACAAAGCTGGTTGTTGGTATAACAGAATAAATGTAACTTAGTCATGCTTTTAATCCAGGCACTCTTCATCCTGTTGGGTGAGAGAGGYTTTAGGAGAAAAAGACCTGATATGTTCAGTGTTCAGCTGGGTCATTTAGTTAATGCTCTCAAAAGTTTGTCAGTTCCAATTTGCTTGCATCAAAAGCCCCATATAAAAATGATCTGGTGCAAAATTTTAGATAGATGACCAAAAAAAAGAATCAATATGTAGCTTCCAATTTAATTTTTGCTATAAGAGTCATCTTGGAAAAATCTCAAATAAAAGAGAMAGGTTTTTATGCATTTATCCCTTTTACCCTATGCATATTAACGCAAATCACAAAAGTTTCTGTCCTAAAGAGAGTCCCCATTTTGAAATTACCTGGATTAGGAAGAGACTGCAAGCAGTCATATGCTTTATGCCACTCTTGACAGTGGATGCAATGTAGATCTGTAGAAGTCAAAAACACACATTCCTCATCCCCCAATTCTTCTTTTCCTCTCTCTTTGCACCTTTCTTCCACAAAACATTAGGACTCTACCCACGCTGTTTCTGTGTCTTAAGAAAGATGCCCATTTCACCCAGATGCTCTCAAAGAAAATCAAAGTTKCAGAAGGTGACTTTCACAGGAAGACAGCCAAAAGATGCTCTCCTCATCTTCGACTACAGAGCTGGCACTCTGAGCTCATACAAGGCGATATTGAGGGGCAATTTGTCTACCATCCTCAGACCCAGACCCACAGGCACATTGATTTAGGACAAACATAATTAAAGTCATGTCAATGGTACAGTGCAAGTTATAATAACAACCACCCTGTATATTTAAATTTAGCCTGGAATTTTACAAACAAAGCTGATACTGCTGGTGAGGTTTCTGACCGTTCTAGGATAGAGAGAAACCTCTTGGTGACTAATAAATCTGAAAGTTTTTCTGTGCAATTATGCACCTACCATTGCAAACCAAGCAATGTTCTTTTCAATTTCTTTTATGTGTTCCTGTAAATAGCAATGGTGTTCATGTTTTTTAAAAAGGACATATACGTGTTTGATATACTGTATTTTCTGGACTGTGTGGGAATGAGTGAAAATTGGTAAGCCTTGATTTTCAGGAGAATGACACTGCTTTCTCTTTTATAGAATTACAACTTACAGAATCTCTTTTTTTCCATAAGAGAAACTGAAAATAGGTCATCCAAATTCTCCATTACTACACCCTAAGTGCCCTTCAGATACTGGAAAAACTGAGACGTGTCAGTTAAATACAGCAGACAAAATAATATGCACATCAATCAGTGACTGGAAACAGTGTCCAAAATGTTATTTATTGCAAGTTTTCATCAAATATGCATTATTCTAATGATYGATAGGTTACAAAGACAGACACTTTGGAGAAAAATTATATGGAAGTAGACTAAAAAAGATTAAAGTCSACTTGGTGGGGAAATGTGGCTTAATTTAAAAATCATATAATTGTTATGGAAAGAGACATATAAATCAAACTTGTCAATGTTGACAAGGTTTTTATCAGAATTTCTGGTTCCCTATAGTATCCCAAAAATCACCCAATGAGTATGTATAATAAAGTCAATTTCCAAGCTGTTGCACTAAGAATAATGATATAAGTTTTCCTTTCTCTTTTATATTAGGAAAGTTTTATSTGATTTATGTGGATGATTTTGGTATGAAAAGGGAAAAGTGCGCAAATAGGGAAAAAAATCCACTCTTCCTATAAACTTACATACACTACATTGTCCTTGGCACAGTTCAACATACAAACTGAGTGGAAGATTGTCTGATTTTTGGGGACTTTTTAAAATGCCTTCTTTTTTCTTGGTTCTGACATGAATAGGTAACAGCTTTAATGAAAAATAGCCACAGACATCACCATCCCTTCCCATCCCTACCTCCCCACCTCACACAGATGCACACAAACATATGCACACAATACCCATTTAATCTATTTTTCTCCTCCATTTTACAATAAATTCTGTGTGTTATATAGTAATTGTGCTTGTAGTTTGCTCTCACATTCCTTTTTTCATAGATGAAGCTGTACGTATACTGCTGTTCTTGTAAAATTGTCAAAAACTGAGGAGGTTTTGGAATCAGGAGGCTGCATTTTAGTGTCTCTGCAGGCTAGTCAAGGGCAAGTTTTGAAAGAGTAGAGAGTAGCACAAGGAAAGTCCAAAACCTAAAGACTGAGTTAACTGAAGACAAAGGAAGCCTGAATACTTTACTGTAATTAGCTGCAGCAGCTTCTAGTAACAGGGTGCATTRACTTTACAGGATGACTTGACAAGGACATGTACTCCTTTTTTTTTTTTTTAAGTAAGAATTTGATTCCAAAGACTTAAAGACTCTGTTGTAGACAGTATTTTCCAATAACTCTCACAAAACAAAGTAGCACTAATGGGTAGAAGATGGAGAAGGAAGAAGATAAACTTGTGGGAAAAAGAGCTTGCATCTGACAGTGTAACAGTGTGACAACTAACACTTTTTAGAGTTTAACTTTTAAATAGAGGGCTTGTGTGCCAGTTCCCTAAAATTAAAAATGGTTCCAGAGGAAATGACTTCCCAGAGAACAAGCCAGCCACTTTGGACAGACTGGACACAAGCCATCCACACAGCTGCCTGTGGCTCCAGCCAATTGCTGGTCTGCATGCTGCTAGGGGAGTGCTGTATCTCCCATAGAGCAAAGAGCATATGGGCCTTTCCACAGCTGACTCAGACACAGGAGGAGGAAAAAGTGGCAKCAAAATACTGGTGTTTGCTTGCTTAATTATGGTGGTCATGAGAACTTTAAATGCCAAATAAATGTGTATAAAAAAAGGCAAGAGAAATTTTTACAGGAAGGTTGATGCTCCTCCTCACCCTGTAGCATGGGAACATATTTTGCACAAGGTTGTGCAAAATTTTATCCAATGAACATTTCAGAATAGCTCCTATTCCTGTCCTCTGAGTAAACTCTAAGCCACATAAGCTGCAGTAATCTGTGCAGGGCCAACAGGAAAAAGTAGTGTTCATTTTTCTTCTTCTCTTACCTTTCCTGAAGCTGTTCRGAACTGGGAAAACAATACCTCAGTGATATTTTCATTACTGGTCAAAAATAGTTCACTGGACAGAAAGGGAAGAAAAGCTTTGCAAGCCTGGCATGGAGCCTATATTGTGCAGCTTTTTCTGGCACAGGGTATAAGCAGAGCTGCTCACCATAGACAGGTCTAATACCAAGGCTCCTTTGGAAATACACACCATCTCTAGYGATCACTAAAACATAAGAAAGAGTGTTGTAATGCCAAACAACAGAGGTGACTTGTATAATGCTATCTAAATGAAGGGAATAACTGAATTTTCAGCTCTTTAGATATGCCTAGATCACATAGAAACTTGAACATTCAGGCCTTTTCATTATGAATGATGCAATGAAGCCTCACCCTCTAATTACAGAATATAGATATTGGGGATGTTTTACTTGGTTAGTTAGTTGGTTTTGTCTTTTTTTGTTTGTTTGTTTTGTGTTTTGTTTGGTTTTTTGTGATGGTTGTTTGTTTGTTTGTTTGTTTGTCTCTAAATCTGTTCCTAATCCTTCTTATTTTATGAATTTCATTTGTACAGAAAGAACACAAATACTGGAGGAAATTTTTCCCTTTTTTGTCAACAAACACCAAATTGTTCCTGAAAAGTCCCAATATTAAGCAAACAGGAAACCTTCCCCATATTTCTAGACACAGAAGAGTTAATAAGTCAGTAGAGGTACAATTACTAAATGTTAGGTCCACAAATATGATCACAACATTGCAATCTTGTTAGGTGTCCATTTATAATATAATACTTTTGCATTAGCATATGGAATGTACATATTTCTTTTGAAGGCCTCATTTCTCCCTCCAAAGCAGAGAATCATAAAGTAGTTCTTCATAATAGTCTGGAGTTAGACTATGTTCTTTTTATATGCATAAGCTTTTCACCTTTAAAGTWGAAGTAGACTATGACCATGTAGATGGTTTAGCTCAATGTAAAGGAATTGTAACATATGTCATATTATCTAACTAATGAGTTAGGCTTTGAGATCTAGAAATAAGATTTGATGTAAGAATCAGTTCTTGCTTTACACACTTTTCCCCTTCTTTCTCTGCACAGTAATCTCACACGTCTGACCTAACCCTTCTCTCTAGCCTCTTCAGTGYGGTTGCTTAAAAATAGAGAGCCACAGCAACAACCAGAATTTTCCACCAGTGGGAATCTTCCTGCTGGCTCCATAAGTATGGTATTAGCCATGTTCTCCCTGGACATGGTGCCCAGCAAAAGGCTGTGTGGGAAATGGTTTTGAGGCAGTTTAGGCATGCACGTAGGGGACAGGATCTTGTGAGGCTGCTGTTTCCAATCCAGTACATGGAGTTGCAGGAAGAGGATTGAGCAAGGAGTTCAAGGAAGAGCTGCAAGGTAGCAAAGTGCAGTAAAACCAAGGACTTACATCTACAAGAACTGTTAGAGTTGATGGCGAAGTCAGGCTGAAGTTTTCTCTTCAGTGACAGAAGAGGGAGAGGAAGAAATAGAGAATGCTTTTCCCAAGATAACAAGTTTGTGTTAGCTATCAGGACATAAAATCCTATGCAAACAAGATTTCCATAGTTTCTTCCACAATTTCAAAGCAAAATTATACACCCTATCCTCACAGGTTCATCTTGCTTAGATTACAACACAAGAAAAAAAATTGCCATTATGTTTGTTTGTCTGGGACTTTAGCTGCCAGTTGTAGCTTATATACACCAACATGTATTGTTGGAAAAAAAAACCATGGGATTTTTGTTGGGTTTTAGGCCTGTTGAAGGAAGAACACAGTTTCATTACCCCTGGAAAAAAATGCCATATCTCTTTTTGGGTTTCAGGTGTAATAGTAAGATCAATTAAGTGGGCACCTTTATCAGCCTGCCTTAGTATGCTGCCTTCTGTTCTTCTCTCTACTATTTCACCCACCTAGCTCATAGCAAAACCTTCCTGAATTTCTTTCAGCTTAATGAGTAATGAAAAATTTCTTGCTGGCCTACTTTTCAGTCCTCTCCTCCCTCCAAAACATCTGTGAACAGTGACCTGTCCAGCAAAAAASTGTATGTCTTCTTTTAGGGGAAAATGGTGTGAGGTGAACTGTTGCCTAGTGTGTTGGTAAAACAAATATAATATTCACGTACAAGTACTACAGCCATAGACAACAATGTCAATAAGATTGTATATATACAATTCAGCCATCCTCAGTACAATGAAGGATGGTGTCTGTAGGACTTTTTCTTAAACTTCACCTATTCTCAGTTTTTACTTTCTCAAGCCATGGGATTTGTCCCATTCCCTCAGGGAAATAACTTCTATCTTAATGGATTCTGCTCCTTCTCCTACTTAAATGTAGTCTTTTCTTTACTGCATCTCAATGCTATTAATTGATGGTCACTTCCCATCTTAATCATTTCCATTTGTTACATATTTTTGCAATCCTTAAAATACAGAGGTTAAGAAGCTCTGAGCTCAATGCACCATCTCAACTAATTTGAATTGTGCACAAATTTTAAACCTTATCTTCTAAATACCAGTGGATGGCTTTAGAAACAGAAACTCTGATGTTTTGGAGAAACTAGCACAGGATGGGCTAGGTCTAGGAAGTCTAAAACCTTTGATAAAGTCATGCTGTAAGCTTCAGTGAAGTGTCCTAAATCCAAACCCACATTAGCAAATTTGGGTCAGAAGTACTCTAAGCATAGTTTATTAATGTTGAGAAATATATATTAAAATCCTCTGTATTATCTTGGCTGATTTCTACAAAGGCTTTGAATTCAAAATGCTATTATAGGAGTGTGTGCCAATTTTGTCCTTAATTAACCCATTAAGCCTTGTCCTGCTGTCAGTGGATTATATAAATATAACCAGAGCACACTTACCCTGCAGACAAGAGGAAGACTTGCTAGTCTTACTACAYTCATGTTCTGGTTTGATTTTCCCAGAGCCATTGTTCTCCTTTGGAAGATGATGAGCATTGCCCAAGTTTATGACTTTGGGCTGGATTCTACAGTAGAGAAAGCTGTCATAAAGTCTGCTGATTCCAGTCAAGATACAGATCTGATTTATAGGCAGCCCTGATCTATACCTATTGGCCTTTTTGACTGGGAAGTTTGGTCTCAAGTGTATGAGTTGAAAAATAGTATTAACAAGACCTGAAATAAACCTCCATCTTCCCAATCTCTCRCAGAGAGCACCATAATTCTAATTAAATGTCTCTAAAGAACTAAAAAAAAAAAAAAACTGTTTAAGGTTGCAAATGTCTTTTAATTGTTCATTCTGTTCCTCTGGGAGAATTCCAGCTGAACAAGAGCCTTGTGAGAAAGCTCAAGCAACYGATCACTTTAACCACATTGGAACTACATTAAGCATCTGAATATCTCATTTTGTCACATTGCTCCCCSTACGAATGCTTGTGTTTAAGATGTCAAAGCTGTGCCTTGATTATAAAGGAAGAGAGAGTTCTGAGATAAACAAGACTTCTGGGAAAGAAAAACAAAAGAGTCATTTATCTCTCAGATTGGGACAATTTGCCATGCTCCTGCTGCTACAAGAAATACTCTTCACACCAGGTCTTCTCAGGAGATTATCCACAGGGAGAGGAAAGTGTTCCCACCATGCCTGAAAGTAAAAAAACATCCAACAAGTATCAAAACAACCCTCCCTGAGGCCTGTTGGGATGAATTTCTTGGGAATCCTATGATGGTGAGAATGAGGCTGGAGGGAAGGAGAAGGAGATTTAGAAGAGAAATTRCTTTTTTAATAGAAAATCTCCTTTCTTGGAAGCATACACATATCTAGGATGCAAGATGCCACTCTTGCTAATGCTTACCTTGTCTCTAACAAATGAAGCCCGCTGCTTGCAAGCAGGAGTTTTCAAATATAAACACTGTAGGCAAGCTGCTGAGCAGCCCTGCGTGAACAGCCTGCTGCCAGGGCTGCTGCTGCTGGAACTGGTGCTTGGAGACCTCTTAAATGTGTGCCACTGTCTTCCTGTGCTCCCCTGTGCACCCATCCTTTTTTGTGATGACCGGCTAATTTGAGTATTGCAAATCTACTTGGGGGTGTATAACCTGTCATAGCTTTAAGATTTYATGTTGCCTTGGAAATGTTTCAGCAAGCAAAGTGTATCCAGCAACTTAGGAGACATTTGACCTGCCTCACCAGTTTCCTACTTGTGCTGCTCTTGTAAAGAGGCCACTGGCAGGTTTATATTTGCTATTTAAGTACCCACAATTGTACTGAAATTTTTATGGTCATGCAAATGAATGAAGATTGAAATCCATTTTCTTGATTACCCCCTCTGTGAGCTCACGAGAGCTAAGATATCTTGCTTACTTGCCATAATCTTAAAGCTCATGAAAAAAGCTCACAGTCTGCATAAATTAGATGTACWAAATAGAAAGGGCTAATAAGGCCTGAGGGCTTGCTGCTCAGCATGGAGTTCAGCCATGTGAGCTTTCCAACACTGAGCTTAAGATATAATCTCCATATCCTGTACTGCAGTGTGATTGAGTATCTCTCCTTTTCTTTCTCCTGAAGACCGTTTCCTGATGCAAATGCGCTCTGATAGCTGGGAGCATTTAACCTTTATTTCCTCAGTAACAGACCCCAGAACTCTGATTTGCATGTATGAATCATTACTGGATGCCATTGCTCTGCTGCCCACTTTGATTCCTTAAAGCAGGCCCTCACTTGCAGTTGGTGCCAGCTGACTTAATTCCAGCATGAAGTTCACTTGAGTCCCATTCATTGAGGAGCTGACCCCACCTGCTCTCTGCCAAAGGAGGCCATGGTTATGACTACAATGAGAAGAGATGCAATTTTTTCTTACTTCCAAACTGTTCTTACATATTGTAAAAAAAAAATATATGTCCAAAAGCATGGTTTTTATTCACAAAGACTCTGCAGATCAGTTATCATCTGTACCTTAAGRGGGGAAAAAAGTGATTTTTGCAGAGTGCAGCCATAACTGTTGTCTCTGTGTGGTTAGAGAACAAATTACTAGTGCCAGGATGTATCAGYGATCTACTTAAATGTATCAATTAAAATGAGGTTCCTTTGCTTTGTATTATACATTATAGAAGAAACAGAAATGGGATAGGCCAAAAGGGACTCTATGCTGCTCCTTTCTCACCTTGAAATAGTTAGTTTTCCAAAGAATTTAAAATCTGAGTCCTCCACTACGATAGCTTTTGCAGTACTGTACATTTCCACCCTGCTCCATATTTGAAACCTTATTGCAATTACTACTATATTCCATATATATGTATAAACACTTATAAATATATTTATAAATCTTCTATATATATAGAATAGCAATATGGCAATGCTGTGTTGATCCTGGGAATCTTGCCTGAGTCCTAAGTGAGCCAATGGGCATTGGAATATGACTGTTAATATTCTTGCAGATGCTGGCTTGGTCTCAGGCAGCACAGAGAGGTGCCCACCTCTGCTTTCTGGAATGATGTTTGCTTATGGATGCTGACTCTCTGATTCTTGTCTGGGAGGCTCAATTGTTTCATGGTTCCAGATATAAAGCTGATGCTTACACTGTTCTTCTCTTTAAAGAAATTATCATTAACAATACTTAAGATTCATAGCACTCTATTGTAAATGTTGATAGCTCTAGAGGCAATTTTCACTTCCTATTAATGTCAGGCATAAACCTGGTGAATTTATTAACTGGATTTATGCAGTTTGTTGGTGATGACAAGAAAAATATTAAAGCTTTAGTTAACACCTTTTTTCATGGGTACAGAACAGGCAGAGCTTTTGATTTGTTTATTTGAACTTCAAGTCACTGCATATATGTATATATGTTTATATATATAAGGTTTGCCTCTGTGTGGATTATGTGCTCTTAATGAGTATTAACAGCATTAATCTCTGTATATTTTGATTGAATTTGACTGTTGAAATTTGACTTTGAAACAAAGTCTGCAAAGAAGGCCTTGTTTCAAGTTTTGGCAGTAGATTTCCGACACTTGATAAAAGAATCACGAGAAGCTTCATATCACAGTTTTAGTACCTCAAATGCCACACTTAGGGCAGAAGGATCCCCAGCAACACAGGCTGGTTATGGAGCTGCTTTGTACATGGAGAGTCCACTCCCTCAGAGTGCCCTGGCAGCTAGGGGCATGCTGGCCAGCCCCAGCCAGCACACAGCCTGCACCTCCAGCAAAGGGCTCTTTCTCCTTTACAATGCACTGTGCCCAGTTTTGGGGCACCTAGATAGACTTTTCTACTTTTAGAGTGAAAAACAGTGGAGAATTTATTTCTAATCTTCTGCTGCCAGAAGGGAGATCACTGAGAATACCAAGTCATACTTCCCTCAGAGGGATTCAGCAAAAGGGCTAGAGGCAGTACTTAAAAGGTACAGTATTTGAGGATCTAAATGGATAAAACAGGGAAGGGGAAGAGGGACATCCTCTTAAAGCCAGTTAAGCATTAGATCAGTGTCCAGAAAGTCATGGGATCTCCATCTTTGGAGATCTTCATAACTCAGCTCTCAAAGGCCATGGGAAACTTGATCTAGTTTTGAAATTAGTCCTACTTTCAGAGGGCTGGACTAGATATTTCCAGGCGTCCCTTCCAACCTCAATTTTTCTTTTATTTTGTGAGTGCACAATGTTTAAGCAAGCTTTTGGCATTTTTAAGTCTGCCATTTCTGGACACAGAGAGAATGACAAGCATGGGTCTGGGATAAGATCCCTGGGTGATGTTAGGATTTAATCACTCACTAGCAGCAGT
Organism: Cardinalis cardinalis; assembly: GCA_014549065.1. NCBI lineage: Eukaryota > Metazoa > Chordata > Aves > Passeriformes > Cardinalidae > Cardinalis > Cardinalis cardinalis. The sequence goes on from JACDOX010000115.1 coordinate 1,029,855, forward strand.
GGTGTTGTACCAGCAGCACTAAACCAGAGATCATAAGATCAATGTCAGCCTTGGGTAGTCAAGCATTCATAAAAAAGGGTCTTGCCTTTTTGCTACAGGTTTTCCACTTCCTCCACTTCCTCCTGTGTTCTCCAAGCCTGCCTTTGAACTTGAAATTTCTCACAGCAATTAACCAGACATCTGAGTTGCCCTAGTTGCGGATACCTAGTGTGGAGAGATAAGGGACAATAGCTTGAACTKAAATTACTAATGCTCTTAGCTGGGCAAGGAGAAAGTGACCAGCAATTGAAAATAAAGGCCATTTTATGTGGCCTAATCAGAGGATTATATTAGGAGAACATGCACTTGGCATGAAAATAAAACAGCAGTATTTTGTCCCTGGAAAATTCCAAGCCTTCCATCCAAAACAATGCATTTTTTCATGTGTGATTTCCAATACCATAAATATCTGGTGAATTGAGGCTTGCTCAGTATATCAATATGARAAGTGCACAGACTATCAATGGTCTGTTTAAAAAAAAAAAGAAAGAAAATAAGAAATTTGAAAAATTATAGTGTCTCTTTTCATTTGAAGGAACCTACAATTCATTTGAATTTGGGAGAAGGGACAGAGAAGAAATGGTCAGTAAGTTATTTCAAATCCATTTTGGAAAATTAAAGATTTTAATGCTTTTTTGCTGAAAAGAATTGACCACAAAAAATTCTGGCATTTATAGTCTTTCAGCAAAATAATTTTGAAACATTTTTTTAAATAATTTTTCAATCACATACTATCTGAAAACTCTCTTATGAATACAAATCTTATGCCATTTAATAAAGCACTAGTACAGCAATTTATTGAAATAAAACGTTTATTTACCTATAGCATCTGACAACAGAATTCACTTGGGTAAAATTTCAGTGTGATTTATCCCCTGAGCTTCACTAAATATTGCTGCAGCTGCATGTTTTAGGCCGCTGAACAGCAAAGAAAAGAGAGACATTAATTGTATCTCTTACCATGGCCAAGACATACATTTACTAGATTACAGCAATCAAATAGCATGTATGTCCTTTTTTCAAAAAAAAAAAAACAACCCCAAGTCTGTCTACCAAAAAACGCTTGTGTAGGGGATTGTGCACCATATATTTCCCTTCTAAAAGACCTTGTCATCCTTTATACCAGTTGTCATACTGTCAGCTCTAAGTTTGATTAATGTGGAGGAAAATAGAGGGGAAAGCAAGTAGAAGAAAGAAATTCTGTATCCAGCTAATGGCTTTGGAGGGGACAGGGGGTGTTAGCCACAGATACAGTGAATGAGGATTTCAGAAAGAGAAGAATACTAAGTATACATGCTTGTTTACACCTAAAATGTGCGGTTACCACAGGACTGATCAGACCTGTCTTTTTCAGGAGCTAGCTGACTCAGACCAGTGGATTTGATATAGCTGCATGTTTCGCCATTTCTGTGGGCATTTAATTTGCTACAGTGATATCCCAAAATTTTTACCTCTTTGTCTTCATCTGCTTCTAATTCTTTCCTTTAGCCATGTCTAGTTAAGCCAAAAGTGGCTGGAAGCTAGAGAAAGAGTTTAAATCACTTGGAACATTGACCAGTGTTCAACATCTTTAAATATACAGGCACTGTATATTCTAACAGCCTTCTGGCTTTGCCACAGTGCAGTCATTTCATCATTTCCTAGTCCTTTTCCCTGATATTATTTATGTGTCGCTTACTATAGCAAAGCAGTCTGACTAATTATCTTTCATTCTTTTCCTTTCACTATAAAAGAAAATCATTAGAAAAGGGGATAAAAAAAAGATAACTGTTTTCTTCTTTCTGTCAGTGACCTCCTATTTGTGTTTAAAGAAAACAGTTTCTGGATCCTTGTTTGGCCACTGATGGTTAAACCTTTACCAGGGAAGGAACGGCTTGACCAATAGGACTTTGTAGAGCTGCATCATGCAGTGCAATCTTCTGGAGGAATGGAGCTAAGGAGATCAACATCTTTGTCAACATGCTTTCTAGAAAGTATTATAGCAATGGGACTTTTCTGCGTGTTATTGCAAGGTTATAAAATGCAAAGTTTGTAAGCGTGATCCTGGTGTCATTTATGGCACTGCACCGCTGCTAACAATTTGAGGGAAAAAAMCAGAGGTGCGCTGGCATGAGTAAGAAGAGTATCAGTTCTGTCCATGAAGCTCTTGCCATTGTGTACTTAAACCTTTCCTCAGCTGTCTTCAGGAACTCTCCCTCTGCAATTCAATGAGACACTCATCTGGGCTGGAAACTCTGAATAGAAAAGGTGATATTCAACTCTCCTAACTTTTTACAATCTAATAGAAGGCAAGCCATTGAGACTTTCTTTGTGATGAAGAGCTACAAACTAGATTGAAAGAGGGAAAAGGATGCAACCAGGCCTGCTAAAGATAAGCCTGGGGGTGGCACACCAATGTATGAAGGATGGGCTCCAGGTGAGGTCATCCAGTCCACTATATGGGGGTAGGGAATGGAGATCCATGCAGCAGAAAAGACAAAAGGRTTATCAGTGTGCTGGAAATCCAGAAATGTCTTAGAATCATCACATGGGAATTAGGGCTTCTCCTGCTTAATAGATGGTGGGATCAACAAGATCCCAGCTGAAGAGCATCTACACCAGCACGGACACACAGCATGGACAACAAACAGGAAGAACTGGAAGTCATGGTTCATTAGTAAAATTATGGCATGGCTGCCATGACAGAAACATGATGGGACAAATCACACAACTGGAGTGCTGCAATGGGTATCTATAAACTCTTTAGAAGGAATCAGCAAGGAAGGAGAGTATGGAGAGTTTTGGTTGTCTGAAGCTAAATAATGGTGATGATAGGGATGAGTTTATGGCTGAGAATCAGGGGGGAAGCCAACGAGGCAGATAGCCAGGTGGGAGTTAGTTTGTTATGTACTATCCAACCATGATGAAGAGGCAATGAAATATCCTATATGCAACTGGGAAAAGTTTCATAGTCATTAGCCCTTTTTCTCAACAGGGATTTCAACTTACCATATTTTGAAAATTTCAAAATAAAATATAGTGGACAGTATAGGAGGTTCCTGGAATTTGTGGAAGATAACTTCCTTACACAGCAGATGAGTGCACCAAGTAAGGAAGGAAACCCACTGGACCTGTAGTTTGTGWACAGAGAAGGGCTGGTGAGTGATGCAATGGCCAGGATCCATCTTAGACACAGAGATCATGAAATAATAGAGTTTTCAGTTCTCAGGGAAATCAGAAGGGGCTTCAGCAGCCATCCTGGGCTTCCAGAAGGCAGACTAACTTATTTAGGAGCATGGTTGATGGGGTCCCTTGGCAGGTAGTCCTGAGGGGCAGAGGAATTCAGGAAGGCTGGACATTCTTCAAGAAGCAAATCTTAAAGGCACAGGAGAAAGCCATCCCCATGTCCCCAAAGACAAGTTAGCATGGAAGAAGAAAAGAAAGGGAAAAAAAAAAAAAAAAAAAAAGAGGAGAGTTTATGACCTTTAGAAGAATGGTCAGTCAGTTCAGGAGAACTAAAAGGGTGTTGTGAGGTTATGCAGGGAGAAAATTATAATGGCCAAAACCCAGATAGAACTCAATCTGGCTGCAGTTATAAAAGACAATAAAAGTGTTTCTTTACATTATCAACCAAAGAGGGGCTAAGGAAAATCTACATCCTTCACTGGGTATGAGGGGAAACTTACTGACAAAGGATGAGGAAAAGGCTGAGGTACTTAATGCCTTTTTTGACTCAATCTAACAAGACAAATTATTCTCAGGGTACCCAGACCTCTGAGGTGGAAAACAGGGATAGGGTGTAGAATAAAGTCACCATAATCCAAAGGTCAGTGACCTGCTAAGCCACAGAGGCAAGTCTAAGGGCCCCAATGAGATCTACCAAGGGTTCTGAGGGAGCTGATGGATGAGCTTGCCAAGCCATTCACAATAATTTACTATTATTTACTATCATCAGTCAAGGAGGTCCCAGCTGACTGGAAGTTAGGAAACATGACCCTGATCTACAAGAAGGGACAGAAGAAGTTCTAAGTCTTGTGAGTCTCTGTGTCAGGAAGATTGTGGAGCAGATCCTCTTGAGTGCCATCATATGGCATGTGCAGGATCACCTGAGGATCAGGCCCAGTCAGCAACACTACAGGCATGGGGAAGACTCACTGGAAATCTTCCGAATGGAAAAGGACCTGGAGGTGTTGGTTGACAGCTGGATGAACATGAGGTCTCAGCTGCATCAGAAATAGTGTGGCCAGCACGACCAGGGCAATGACCATCCCTCTATACCCAGCACTGGTGAGGCCACACTTTGGATCTTGTGTCCAGTTCTGGACACGAGGACATTGAGGTGCTGGAGCATGTCCAGAGAAGGGCAACAAAGGTGGTGAAGGGTCCAGAGCACAGATTTTATGAGGAGTAGCTGAGGGAGCTGGGGTTGTTTAGCCTGGAGAAACGGAGAACTTACCACTTTCCACACACTACCTGAGGTTGCAGCAAGGTGGGGGTCGGCCTCTTCTCTCAGGTAACAAGCAATTGGAGGAAAGGAAAYAGTCTCATACTACAGCAGGAGAGGTCTAGATTAAGTATTAGAAAAATTTCTTCATGGGAAGTGTTATCAAGCATTGGAATGGGCTACTCAGGGAAGTAGTGGAGCCACTGTGCTTGGAGATGTCTAAAAGACACGTACATGTGGCATTTAGGGACATGGTTTAGTGATGGACTTGGCAGTACTGGGTTAGTGGTTGGACTCGATGATCTGAATGACTCTGTGAAAATCACGGAGTGGTTTCCATACAAGGAACTATTTAATAGCTTAGAATTCTTCAGCCTGGAAAATAGGACAGCTGGTTCAGGCTGAGACAGCTGATTAATGTTAGAGTAAACATCTATAAAATTGCAGACTGGATATGTATGGTTGATTGCTCAATATCTTCCAACACATGACCTAGGGGGATCAAATAAAAACACCAAGCTCAAAACAAACAGAAGAAGGTGGTTCTCAGCATGTCARGTTAGCTGGGCAATTCGTTGCCACAGCAGTTGTGGTAGCTAAATGTTGGCCTGAGTTCAAAACCAAAAAAAGTTTACAGAAGGGAAAATTTTACATAAGTAAAAAGCTATACATATTTTCAGATAATCTATAGCTGAAAGTTGTTAAAGGGTGAAAGAGTATTTCAGAAAGTAACATGTAATTTCATTATTTTTGTACTCTGAGGACTTTCTTTTGACTACAGTGGCAAATATAGTGGGGTTGGGTGAGCGATTGTTCTGATCTATGCCTCTGTGTGTATTCTTGTCAGGGATGTGTATTTACTACCAGTCTAATGGATGTGTTACAGAAGTTTTGCTATGAAGACAGAATTGGAACTATCATAACCTTTTTCTTATCAGGCAAAGTAGGTGGCATGTGAGCAAATAGATAATTGTTTCTTTCTCTCCAGTCCTACTCTAAGATATTTAACCTATTTGCTTACTAAAAAAAAAAAAAATCCTTATTTATCCTTTATATACATGCCTTTTATGTAGTAAAGAACAGAAACATACTTGCAAGGACTTGATAAGATCTGATGATAAGAAGTTGATACAAGTGAAATTCATACAATAAAAGAGCTAAGGATTTTTTTTTGTGGAGGTAACTAAACTATGACATAACTAATTTTTTTGACATAGGGAATCCTCTATTAAGTAATTTTTTTTTAAATGCTGGGCATTTTTTGAAAAGTTGCAGTGCTACTCAACTGAAAATTAAATTTTTGATATAGAGTTTTTTTAATGCAGACTCCCTTGTATGCATCAGCATAATATCAGACCATTTTTGGCTTTAAAAATCAATGAAACAAGTACTAAGAGGCAAAATTAGTTTCAGCTCTCAGAAAGGAAATAGAGGCACAAGAAGATCAAGTGATGAATGCAAGTTTGTTATGGGACAGACCCTGTCTTCCTGACAATATCTTAGTGCTTTGTCTAGATTAGGTAGCTTTATGGGTCTGCAAGAAGCTCTACAATAAAGCCTTGACTAAAAAGCATATACGTAGMTTTTCAGAGAGTGCAAGGAAGCATAGTATTCTCAGTGCAGAAGCAGAGATTTATACCAACCAAAGAACTGGTTTACAAAATCTGTCAAGGACACTGTGGTAAAAAGGCATCATTCTAAATTGTAATTGTTTCCTGTGTTAATTTGTAATAAGTAATCTACAACCAGGCTGAGACAGCATAATTTCTGATTTTGTGAGCTAATCTCCAATCTGTAAAACATGCTCTGTTTGGATTATCTACAGGGTGCACATTTCTCAGTGAATTTGTTTTCTTTGAGTAATGGGAATACATTCAAGGAAATTAATTTGCAAACAGATACAGTTGCTGCTGGATGAATGGGTTCTCTCTTTGCACTTGAGGTGTCGTGTTGTTGGTATCGGCTGATGGGCTGCGCAGGAATCTTTGGAATGCTTGCCAGAAATTTTCCTATAATATTCTCAGGAAACTTGCCTAACAGCTTTGTAATCTGAGAAGTAGATACAAAAGCCCCTGCCTGTCACGTCAGAGTTTAACTAGTTTGAGTTAGAGGAGGGGGGAGAAATATCACAGCATAGCATATTTCTTTTAATGCACCTGCAGACTGTAGCACACATGTGACTGCCAGCAATAATTTGTCCCCATCACACTTTTTTCACTTCAAGTCTTTCCATGGTCCTAGTGTGGAAATGCAGCACAAAGCTGGTTATGACTCAACTGATTTTATTTCACAGCATTGGCTCCAATATGGTTGGTTTTGTGTTTGTACTCCAGGCAAACTGGAAACCATGCATCTCTCAGAGTCTGGGGTTGGGCACAAATAATGACCAGAAATTTGGCTGCCTGAAGGGAGAAGTAAAAAGCCACCTCATTATCCCATTGAATCACATAGCTGTGACTTGTCTACAACAACAAAATAAAAATCAGAAGTGAAACGTAAAGGAAAGACAATTACAGAGGAAGGAAGGATACATAACRGAAGCATAGTTCATTACAATTGCAGAAGGCAGGGAAGTAATGCAAAGAATCAGGTTAAAAAATATATTTGAAAAATGAAGGATTGTATACATCTATGAGTAGAAAAGTGAATCTTTGAAAACATGACTTCCTGAAGATCCTGTATCTTGTTCTTTGAAGCTCTAGCTGTTTTTTTTTACCACCCTTACTGTTAATAGCTCCACTGATGGCGGGAAAGAATTGTGAAGTTCATTGCTATTTTAAGCTCTGCATTCCTAATGCAAAACAAAAATCTCTGGCTCCTATCAGAAGGCTCTTGTTCTTGACTAGGGCTCAGTTTTTAATGGAGATAGGGCTGAGAAAAGTTTGTTTCAAAGTAAAGGCCTAATGGCAGTCTTATGGACAGGATTTCTCTTGCTTAGCTGAAACACCTTGAAAAAAGTGTCAAGTACAAGCTGGTTATCCAAGCTCCCTCTGTGGTTGCTTTAGAGAGAAATGATTCTCCAAAAGGCATTACTTCCCACCTAAGATAACTGTCTCAGTTAGCAAGATGACTAATTTCCATTAATTAGTTCTCTGGCAAAAACCAGAGGCCTGACAACTAGATTAAACTAAACGTGTAGTCACTGTATGGCTACAGATAGGTAAGACGAATCCCATCATTTGCCAGAAGCATATAGCATAATTCGATTTACAACTTCCTGGATTTTTTTCTGTTGTGCAGACAGCAGAAAAAAGGTTCTTACAGAAGAATGAAGACATCTGAAATAGACAGTCCAATCATTTTTGTTTCATTATCTTTTATACAAGAGAAAAATAAAGCTTTTTGACTCTATTTCTCAGCTAGGTCAGATGATAAGTTGATGTACACCATGAAGAAGTCCTGGGTGGTGTTCATGTTGAGAGGCAACAAGAAGAATTGTCATGTGAATCAGGTCCCACTGTGCTAAGGGACAAAAGTCTAAGGTGGAGAGGCTAGCTGCTGATACTATGGGAATCTGAGAGGACACTTATTAAAACAAATTTCTCAGATTCCAAAAAGAACAAATCCTCTCTACCAGGAACTAACAGAGCCAGAATATAGCCTAAGTTAAATCTTTCATGTGTGTGTGTGTGTGTGTGTGTGTGTATCTATACACACACACATATATATATTTATATAAAAATAATTATTCCTGTAGTTGTCTGAAGATAAAGAACAAACATAAATCTCAACACTGAAGAAAAATTATTTTAGCAAACAGCATTTTCTTTTGTTTAGTTGGATAAAATGACTTTCCCATCTAGGCTGGGGTCAATTTTTCAATTTGGATAAATCAATGTACTTCTATGAAATGAAAGTAATTCTTGTGCCTTCCCCCTTCATTTTTCAAAATTCTTTAGTCTCATACCAGTACTAAAAAAGATAAAATGACATCTTGTGTCCTTGAGAGATTTAAAGCCGTGCATTTAGCTATATGTAAGGAAAAAAATTTATTTCAGGGGACCCAATTACACTATCTTTATCCCTACAATACAATTAAAGCATGTCTCCATTTCTGTGGTGTGGAAGGGACTTAAATTCTCTCTTCAACCATGCTAAAGCCTCTTTATTCAAGGTTATAACATGGTTTGGGAATATGACTGAGGCTTTTGACACAGTAGAAATGATTGTCCTTTGACTGTATTCAGGTCATCTTTGAAGCTGCCCATGGAACAGAGCCTGACCTTCATGGGAGCACAGATAGCCTTTGCCATACTGTTTTGTAATGTCATGGTCTAATTGCAAGGGTCACTTTGGTCACCAAAAAATTTGAAGGCCAAGGGGGACCCAGTAATTTTATGCTGCATATGGGGTGACAAAGAATACAGCTCCTTGCACTGAACCTATCATAAAGGACTTGTAGTGTAATGTGAGGGACAACCATAAAGTTTGTAAATTTACATCTAGTTTACTAGAAGTCATAAAAGGAAAAATGTGCACAATCTGAGCTCCTCTGCTGTGGAAATGTATGTGGAATAGACAGTCAGGAGAGAACTAAAGTTTTCCATCAAGTAGAAGGCAGACCTGTGCAATCATGTTCATTCTACAGAGTTTGAGGGGAAAAAAATTACAGATTTTGTGATGTTAAAACCTTTCATGAAGCTATACCAGTTGGTGTTTCTCTAATTGTTCAATAGGGTGAAAAATACTTTTTAAGTATGGCAGAAAAGGAAGGAACATTTTGTTCTGACATTTTCTGAACAAACAGTATCGTATTTATAAAGCTGTTTTTCATATTCTCCTACAGTTCCAACAGAAAACTTASAAGTGTGTTTTAAATGGATTAACATACATACAAGATTGTATATATTTTCTCAAAAGGAAAAATTTAATTTCCTCTCATTACTGTTGAAGTCTTCTGTTTGCTTAAAATTAATTTGAATTTTAAGATTCCCACTCACATGCTTAAGCAAATTATTTAAATTAAAGAAACACTATTTCAATAAAACAAAAGGGTATTTACCACAATTAATTACAGTAGGCAGTAGCTGCAACTCTCACTTAAAGTACTCCTGGCCATGTTGACTAATGTGTCAGAGTGCATGTTTAATGCTACAGGAAGCTCCACCAAGTTTCTGTTTATGAAGAAGGTAGGCCCTACAGAAGAAGTTACTTTCCTGTAACACCAGGACCACAGAATATTGATTAGTTTACTTGAAACTGTGCTAGCAGATTTCTTACGACTTTCCTAGCACAAACAGCTGAAGATTCAGGAGGTACTTTGTGTATTCTCTGGGTCTTTTCACCTTGGTGCTGTCTCATCTGTTCATGAATATTTGTATACCACAGGTACACACATAAAAAGTATCATTTAATTGAATAAAGAAAAAAAAAATGCTCTTCAGCCCCTTCCATGCACAGCTTAATGTCGTGATGCAACTTTATTCTTAAGCAAGGAATAAACAAAACTAAATGTACAATGCTAGATCACTAAGATCAACTTAATGATGTTTGACAACCTGCCAAAAGGCAAGGAAGAGGGACAGGACAACAGACTGTAAAAATGCACAATAGCTACTGCTGATCTGCCAAAAAATATGTTCAGCCCTTCTGGGAAAAGATTTGGCTTAGYACAAAAGTGATGCTGTTGTGTTTTCCATGAGTTGTCTCCAGAGAGTTGCTGGGATTTGCATGTGATGAAAAATAGCCTCAGATTATCCTGCCAGAGAAGGAAAAAGCGATGGAAGGCTTGGCTGGAGTATTGAAAATTAATCAGGTCCCTGTAAAAATTAATCAGTCCTGCCTCTTCATCCTGTCCCCTAACATGAGGAATAAAGTACATTTTACTAAAATGCAGTACCGAAAACACAGGGGGCCAAACAGAGCTGAACAGCATTTAGCTGCAAATGTCAATCACCAAATATCATGATCAGGAAAGCTTGTCACAAAGGGGAAGAGTTTTACTAGAGCAACTTCATGAAGTAAATATTTATGCCAGTGCAAGCAGAATTGGTGCGAACAGTAACCCAGAGTGCCAGGCTGAGCAAAGATCAGAAGAGAGAAGCCCTCAGCCTGGCCAGTCTCACCCATGTGAAGTCAGTAGCCCCTGTCTGTGCTGGTCACACCAGCCCACTGCTCTGCCTCAGCTCCCCATGTGTGCTGCACTCACTGCCAGCTGCCAAGAAAACCCACAAGGCTGCCCTGGTGGTTGCAGAGATCTCTCATTTCCCATGTTAAATCACGAAGCAGATAAGAAGAGACTGGTGTAGTGGCATGGCTTTACACCATGGCAGATGCATACACACTCCTGCTCCCTGGAGGGAGCACGCTGGGTGGGGCTGGCTCCTGTCAGAGTGAGCACACCGCGTTTCTACAAAACATAKTTTGCAGTATCACTGTCCCTGGAGAAACATATAGAGACTCTTACATGCTAACTGCTAGATCCTTAAAACAAGCAAAAGCAAAAACACACACACACACACCAACAAACAAAACAAACACTATGCTGGTTATTTATTTCTTCTCTAGGATGAGGTAGGAGCAGGGACAGGGGGAAGGGATTAAGGGTTTGTGGAGGGTTTTTATTTTCCTTTTTTGTAAGGCACTGGGAACAGCAAGGGATAGAGCTATTTACAATGTGAAATAAATGTGCAGCTGTGTGTAGTAGTAACTGGTAATAGACAAGAGACTATAAGGGGTGATGGGCTGGGGAAGGTGATAGGGGAAGAGAGCCAGGCRTCCTGAGTGGGGAGAGAGGTTTTGGGAGCCTTGACAGAAGCAGTGGAATAAGGAAGAGGAATTGTAGTGGAAAGGAGAGAGATAGAAAGACAATGAGAAATTGGGAAGCAAGAARGTAGTTAAACCTATTCGAGACGGCAAGAAGTAGAATGGAAACTGAGAAGAGGAAATGAGATTGAAAAGCTCTCACTGATGCATGTCAGAGAGAGTATGTAAGAAATTAAAAGCAGAAGAATGAGGAAAACAAGATGATTACAGGTATTTTTGATACAGCTTAAGAGCAAGTATAAATCATTTTGCTTATATATGCGTGCATATGCATGCATGTATGTTAAATAAAATAAAGCATTCCCTGTCTCTGAAATATTTCTTCATGGTTGGGGTCTCCCTTTTAAGGCTATAGAATGTGATAAGGAAAACTATATGAAACAGACACTTTGTGCTGATTCCATGCCTTTATCTCGCCCTGCTATTCAACATTTTGGATGATAGTTTTGGCAGAATTGCACAATCGTTTGGGATTCTGGATTTTTCAGGCGTGYCTGTGCAAATTGCTCCATGCTACATAGGAATAACTGGTTCTAACAGCCTCCAGGTAGGGCTTCTTCTCTCTCCATATCCTCAGTATGTAAATTAGATCCCTGCTAGATGTCTACAGATGATGTGAAATTGAGATAGATTACTTGTTGACAAACACTTCCTGCTTTGAACCATCCCCTCTTTGCAGAACACAGGGGGTTTAGAGTAAAAAAAATTCAAAATTCAAGTCACCTTTCATTTTGGTTCTACAAAGAAAAAAACCAAACAGACAAGAAAATTGTACTGACAAAACCAATCCTGGTTTGCTCAATCTGTATTTATTGGTTTCTGAAAATAGATGGAACATTCAGACCTCTCCCATGCACTAGCAGCAGGCAAAGTTCATTCACATCAGATCCTTCACTCCTCTTCTCCCCTTTGGACAGTAGAATGTAAAAGCCACATAAATAGAAATGAAGCTTTAAAAAGCCTGAAAAAATCACCAGCAATATTTTAGCAATATTTTAGCAACCTCCATATGCCTCTCAAATCTGAAAATGTTTTTCTAAGCAGTAAATAGATGTTTCTGAGTGCTACAACCAATTTGCAAAAGAAAATAAACAACTGTTATGTCTTGGTACATAGACGCAGAATATTCATAGAAGACAATATTTTGGGCTATGTGACCAACTCTGCTTTTCAGAGTTCAAACATGAAATGCACACCATCATTACATCAGAAATCTAGTTGGGATACCCCTGCTCAAGTAACTTTTGCATCATCAGCTGCCTGCTGCATTGTGTGTTCAGACAATATCTCAACGTGATAACTTGGTTTCCTTCACTTTGCTCTAGTGTTATTTAGGAGGTTTTTTAAATATGAATTTGCATATCTGTATTTTATATACTTTGTTTAGAACCTTTGGCCCACATAGTTTATTCATAAGTAATCACATCGTAACAGAAGAAATCTGGACTGGTATGCCAAGTGCTTCTTACACAGTTGCACCTCAATGCAAAGCATTGCACAAGCATAAAATTATGCTAAAGGAATGTTAGTGTTTCAAAGTTACCCGTTCAGAACTGAGGCAGTGTAATAAATTATGTTGTCCACAACTTTATTTCATTTTGTGAATTAACTGCTGTGTGTAGTGACATCCTTTCACATCATTACCATGACCAAGTTTTCATAGGACTCCTGCTCCACTTGCACTTAGACTTTGTTGTGCCCCAGAGATGAGTTGAAAATTCATAGCAAAATTTCATCATCCTTGCTTCTTTATTGTGGGAAAACAGAGATATCAGAAGAATGAAATAGGGTGCAAAGACACGATAATCTTGTGGTTGAGTTGAAGTGCAACTAGAAGGGCATCTAGAAGTTCTAACATAGTCTCACTTATATCTACAGTTCCAGCATGATATTTTGATGAGAAACATTTGTCTGTATTGTTATGACACTCTCCTTATTTTTTTTTTAATAGTGTTGTTTTACATTTTGGTCCTGGAATCTTATCAGGAGAAGAGCTGCTATCTGACTAAGGAGAAGCCTGCACAGCACTGCAAGCTTCTTTCTTTGGTCTCATTGAAAGTCATTTTCCCACTTATGAAATACTAAACAGAACTCACAAAAGTGTTGAGAATTATTATTTCTGAAATACTTTAAAAAAATACAGCAGAGATGACATAGAAAAAGTCCTAAAGAATTCATTGTTCAATTAAAATTTGGGTCTTGTTAAGTACAAGTTGCTCATTCATGATTTTCAAAGCAGAAGTGCCAGCATCTGCAGAATCAGTGTTCTCAATGAGCAAATATCCATTACTTCTACATTTTTCAATTGTTTCTCAGGGAAAATCTAAACAATATATCCTTTCAGCTTTAAACCAGATAATGTGGAATACTGTCTTAAAGGAATTGTAATTTGGGGCTGCATATGGTCCTATGCTAATAAATTAAGCAGCTGCCAGGAATGTTTCCAGACACTAAAATGTTATTGTCTGTGTCATAAAATTGTAAAAATATTTCTTGGTGTGACTTTGGGCTCAGCTAATTAGCACTTTTCCTGAACAGTTGCATGGGCCACCATTCCTAGTAGGCAGACAGTGTGTGTCTATCCTGTTTTAAAAGCTAAAAGACTTCTACAGCATGCTTGGATGCCACCGCCATGCATGTCTGTCAGTCTCAGCAACAGACAGTGACCTTGGCCCAGTTATTTGGCTTATATTTAGGAGTATAAGCAGGGCCATGAGAACCAGGGTCCCAGGCCAGTTTATCTGTCCAAACATATTGTTCATTCTTCCTTCTACATAAGCCCATTGTTGCTTTATGAGATCCAACGGAATACGGATATATGGAGTATACCATGGAAAATACCACTTTTCTAGGGGGTGTGGAACATTAATTAATCTAACTCTTATGCCACAGGAAATTACTGCAGGGTAATCTCTTTTAATATAGGTAATTTTTTCATGAGGGGAAAAAAGGGAGGCAAGACAAATTTGTATAAACAGGTCACACCCATTTCCAATGTAATTTGGACTCCATAAAGACTTTCCAACCCACTTTTATTTCATTTTACAGTTTTGAGGTAAACATTTGCCTGAGAGTAGGTAAGGTGTGGGCAACTACCTGCCTACACACAACAAAAATGGTGATTTTCAAGGCTATGGAGATGTTCTTCTACATGAAACCCTTGGATGAATGAAAGTAAAATAAATTTTATCCAATGAGGAACATGCTGGGTTGAGAAAATGTAGCAAGACAGTTAAACCACAGTTGAAATGGGAGGTTTTCAGTATCATTTCTCTTCAGAGCAAAACAGCAAAGAAGCTTACCTACTGGTGGAAAGTAATGCCCCAGGGTAGCAAGGGAAGAACATAGGCAGAGTTCCTAGCTCCCACACAAAGAAATGCTCATTACTCTCACCAGTTCTGACATCCATGACATGGAACACAAAGCTTACATCTTCTTTCTTCTTAGCAAGTCCAAAGGACTTCCTTAAGGATCTTTTCTAACCCAAATGAATCCATGAGTCTATGAATTCATCTGACAGATAATGAGGAGAAACCCACATGTGCTTCTTTAGAAGGTCTGTTCAGTAACTGTAAGACACTTTCTTGGAAACCATACCTTACCTTCACTACTTCTGTGTGCTCAATTATTCTCATCCCTTAATGAGGGATAAGTCATTCTCATCCTGTTGTATCTTCTTTCTTCTGACCTTACATTCTTTCTTAATTTGCCTTCCAAATGAAAACCTGCCCTTGAAACAGCCCTTCAAGTTAACTTCCATTGTTGGTGTCCACCATAACAGCCATTCTCTTCTTTTTGCTCTCTTAGAATTGTTCCCAGCATCTGTGCTTTCATGATTGTCTTCTCTTCATGTCCTCACTTGAGCAGAATTTTTTCACAGCTGCTATCCACTCCTCAGGCTCACAATCCCCTTCAACCAACCATGCTTTTTGTCTGTCCTCACTGTTCTCTTTGCTATGCCTGTCCTTAGAAGTTGTCCTTCCTCCTGTCTTCCTCATCACTGACCATCAGAGTCTCCACTATGCCTGCAGTTCCTCATATTTCCCTCCTCCATTGAATAGTTAATGTTTCTCAGCAGACCTGTACCTGAAAACAGATGCAGTTCTGGAATCATCTCATCAGGCTCACCTGCGCTTTCTGGTGCCTGATACCATAATGACAAGATGATGCTGGGCTGCAGGTGGGCACAAGCAGCTGCCATCAAAGCACTGTGGGGTCATCATAACAAAAAGGCATAACAAAATATGTAAYGGGCAGAAAAGGCTCCTGGCTGGACTGTCAGTAGCAGCCTCTTAACCTGGTTCTGTATTTCACCTGGCACAAGTGACTGATGGGACTTAACAAGGGAGGCCATTATTACATGCCCTTTTCTGTCCTTACATTTCAGATGTTATGGACAGAAAGCAAACAGATTAAAAGGTGTGACTCAGGCTTTATTTACTCTCTTCTGTTTAGACCAGAGCTAGAAGTTTACAAGTGCATTAAAGTCTTTCCTTCTTCCTTTTGCTTTTCCTACCCAGCTAAGGGACAGACTGTGTGGGAACTGAGACATTTGCAGGAGGCATTCATGAGTTATTTTTACTTTCAGTCATGTCTTGTATAGGAGACATACCACAGGCATATGTAGAAATGAGAACTTTTGCCAAAAGAATTTCATTCTTGGGAAAAAGATACATCTTCCCTCCTGTGAGAATAGGCCTACTAATTTTTCAATTACTGTTTCTAAGCACATGAAATTTAGAATACTTTTTTAACATATCTATTGCTTGAAATTCGAGTTTATCCTGCTCTTCCAATGAAAAAGCCTGTAAATATCACACACTCGTCTGAAGCCCATGCAGATCTCTGTGGCCTCATGCTCAATTCTCTGGCTTGATAGGTACCTCACCCACTGCACTGCAGCATCAGAGCCTGTGCCAGGCTACACATCCCCATGTGCCCTTTGTAACAGGTCAGTACAACTTCCTAGGATCCATCCCACAGCTGAGCCCAGCATGTGTGGCCACACTGCAGGAGGGAGATCTCATGTGAGGGTGCCCTGTGCCCAAAGAATTCCCCACTGAAGTCAGTCTCCAGCTGTAGCTGCTGTCTTGCCAGGTAACTGGACTTGCCAGACATGTCCCTGGCACACAGTACAGTCTCACAGGTGGAGTATGAAGAACTTCAAAGGTCTGGAGTTAATTATCTCCAGACTGGAGCCTACAAGGTGCTACTGTCTCAGGGCTGAACTACAAAATAGACTTCCCCATTAGCATCAAAGAAAGAACCTGCTAGCAGTATCCCACTGTGATCATCTGCTGTTATCAATCAAGTGGTGTTGGTTCAAATCACAATGGTAGTTCTCCATCAGTAATTTACTACAGAACATTATTTTTAATTTAAGTTATCCCTTTTGTCCCCAGAGAAATAAAAGATACCTTCCCCGGAGTTCCTCAGTTGTTAGCCAAAAATAAGGGATTTCTTGCCTTTGCCAAGACCAGCCTGAGCTTTTGTCAAAGCACTGAGCCACAGCTGGAACTTGCCTGGTCTACGTGGTGCAAAGTCCTTGGGTTTTGGACAAAGGAAGCTCTGCACATTATCAGAGCAGCTGCTGCAGTCTCTGGTATTTATTTATGATAAAGAAAAGAGCAGTCTTATGAATGGCTGAAGGATAACAGCAACTTGTGATGTGAATATTAGAGTATTAATAGCTATGCTGCATTTTTCTAGTCTGCATCCTGGGGCATTCGTTAGTAAGGCTGTGGAAAGAAAAGACACCTTCCTATTATCCCAACTGGTATGCTTAGACAGATTTTCAGGTATCAAAGCCTTTCCATAAAATGAAATACAGGAGAAGAAAAGCAATGTATTATAAAGGCCCCAACCACCAAGCAAATTGAGATCGCTTGGCCATATACTCAAATCAAACAGCTCCACAATGAAGAAATTTTGGTTTTTCTCTCTTATATGATAGCTCTGAGCAAGGACTTTGAGATGGTCCTTCACTGCAGGATCACCTGCTGTTTTCCCTGTATAGCCCTGTTCATCCAAATCAGACAAGGACAATCCCTCTAAGTTCAACTTATTTCTGGCATATTAAATCTGTTTCAGTGCTTCAGTGTTTCGCTTTTCTACTTCCCATTACGTTAATGTACTTCTCTCACACATTAGGGAGACTCCCCACCTCTTCTTTGATAGCATTGTCGCTCCAGGTTTGAGGAACACCAAGGCCCCCACCACCTGAAAGATCTTTAAAACATAACCTAAAGTTTAATTTACTGTCTCTGCCCAAGATCCTGGAAAATTGCACTTCAGCTGCAGTCACACCTCAGTGGGAATGCCAGTTTCAATCCATTTCAGATTGGAAACCTTTGGGCTTTGGAAACCTTTCCTAGTCCTAAAAATGCTTTGCCAGCTGTTTACTCCCTCCTGGAAAGCCACAACCATCTCTCACCTGTCTCATGGCCTCCTGGACTCCTCCACTGCTCCTTACAGGGGGACAGGGAATTTTGTTCTGGTCACTTGGTCATTTCTGCAGTTCTGTTGCTGCTCATGAAGGGTTTTGATTGTCAGCCTTCTCAGTCCTTCTTTTTGCATAAGGGTTTGTATGTTTGGGAATATAGTCCCTGGAGTTATTTAAACATGTATTCTTCAGCCCCATGCTGTTTAATAGCTTGAAATATGCAGCTTTTGGGGTGTTGTTTTCAACTGCTGCACTTTCTCATGTCAGTTCTCTGTAGCTGCAGCTCAGTTATTCTGCCTCATATCAACATCGCAAGCTCAGCGACAGAGCGTGGCCTGGGATCTCTCCCAGCAGAGAGACCTTGCAGAGGTCAGACACGAGTTATAGCTGTGCATCAACAAAAGACAGATTGCCATTCTGACTCCCTGTAAATACTCATTGTGATCATGTGTTATCACCCACTCTATCCTTCCAAGGACGTGAGTGCATTTTCAAGCATTTATCAATTAAGCCTCAAAATATCTCATTGAGGTTCTGCAAATTAGGTGATAAAGGGATCAATTTACCTAACACTGATATGCACCTACTTCTGAAATTAAATGGCACATCACAGCTATTCAACAATGCACATTTAAATCCCTGAATGATGGACTACAGCCACAAAGGAGGAAATGAAGTCCTGCGTTGCAGCACTGTCTGATTCATTTAGCCACAGACTCAGCCAGGAGTTTTTGGAAGTAAATTCTCTTGTTGTTCAGAAAAGAAGAAGAAAAAACCCCACTAAATAGGATTGTAAAATACATGTGAGAAATAGCCTTATCTCTGCCAGTCTTATCTCTGGTGGATGACTAGATCCCAAATCTACCCATCAATTGGTTACCTAAAGTCTCCTTTATGAAGATTGCTTTTGTCTGTCAATATTAAGACTGCAACTATGGAAAAAATTGTGCTACCTTAGACAGCATTGTTCCTGCTTTGATTAGTTCCAGCAGTAAGATAAATTTCAAGCAAAAAATAGAGGTACACACTAAATACAGGGAGGTATATGTATATTGTGCATGGAGGTTTATGCACATACACATTCTGATATATATTATAAACAATCATATGTATGTACATATATATATAAATTATTTGGTATATATTTGCTCCACAGGGGAAGTATATTTATGTGCCGTACACTGAGTGAAGTACTCAAGTGTTTGAATTTGGCATTATTGATGAGATTTCTTGAAGCTGGCTGATATCAAGAGGAAATGTGGCAAGGAGGTGGCAAATAATTTTGTTTATGGAGCAAGAGGCAAAATATTACTGGTTTCAAACTTTAAAATGTCATTAGAAGCAGAAAGTACTCTTCAGAAATTACCAAAATTTAAGAGTCTAGGAAACCAGCCTATAATGGGATGGGGGGTTTTGTTGCAGTAACAAGGCATTCTAAGGTTCAAGTTTCACATTGCTTCCAGCAAAAATAACACACCTTCTACAGAAGATRTGAGCCTCAAGAAACCCCAGACGTGGTCGTCTCAGAACTTTCAAGCTGTGCGCAGAAAGAATGACCATACATTTATGATGCTTTCTCCACAGAAGGGCCATCCTACATTTGTAAACCCAAGAAACCAGGGCTGCCCAAGTGAGTGTTTAGATAAGTTGAAGAAAAATTCGGACACCTTTCCATCTGTTTTCTGTCAGAAATCCTTTTCCTGGCTCATTGGTAGCTCGTTACATGGCATTTCTGAGACATATTTCTGTTTCAAAGAACTGACAACTTCTGGTGCAAGCATGTTTCATTGGAAAATTTCCAACTGTTTTCCTAGTTTCTTCTTGACAATTATGCTAATATGGAAATTTCTTCTTTTAGAACCCTGATCATCTTACCACTAGAGCAAATCAGGAGTACTAATTTTGGAGTCTTTAAGTTGGCAGAAAATTGTTATGGGGAAACTGGGTCTCTACTCCCCCTTTAGAYTCCCGGCTGAATGTCTGTGAGGTATTGCTACTATCATTTAGAAATATTTCTAAATATGATCTTTGAAAAAGAATAATGTAGAGATTAGATTACATGTTTGGTGACCTTGGAGTCTGATTACAGCAATTTTTTCTTGATTCTCTGCTAATTTATCAGCAGGTTCTTGTTTACACATAATGCAACAGCTACCACAGATTTCTGGCATGGTCTTGGCCARAGTACTGGTTTATAAATGGATCTTGGTGACACTGAAGCTGCAAAAGCCATTTTAATTGCACATGTGGCCAGCTACCTTCCTAAGCATCTTCCYAACTTCACTGTATTTATCCTAATGCACTGAACACCAGGAAAAGAACCTCTATTGTTTCTGTTTCTCAGGAGGGAGAAGAAAAATATCCTCTTTGCTGATCCATCACTCAGCTGCTGCTGCCTGCAATCAGTCTATTGACTGCTGAGCAGTGAAGAGCTCTTGCTTGGCCCTGTCAAGGCTCCTTTGTTTTGTGTTAGTGAAATGCTCGGTGAAGCAGAGGCTGGCTCCTCAGCCCAGCACTTGCTCTGTGCACGTGGGGTGTGGAAAGCCCAGGTGTTTGGCTTCTGGCAGTAGAGAGTGGGGTGGCTCTCCCGTGAGCTTTCAGATTCAGGCTCCTGGAGCAGAGAACTAGAGTAGCAGAACTCAGTGACTCGGACATTCATCTTGGAGGCCAGATCAAACCTCCAGCCAGAACCAGAAGAACAATGGCTCCTAAGTGTATTCATTAGCCAACAAGCTACTGGCTGATTTTCGGTAAAACAAAAAATTATATCCATTCTTGACAGGAAGTTCTACATTCAGTCTCAAAATTCAGCCCTCTCAACACTTTAAAAAATCATTAACTTTTTAGAATTTTTTCTTTAAAATTAATATTTTTAAAATTTTAAAAAGGAAAAAAACCAGCTTTTTAAATATTTCTCAGGCTCTCTTTTATTTCCTTACGTGGTAAAAGATTTTAGATTTCTTTTGGGTATGGGATAAGTTTTTATACTAAACACCTTGAATGGATAGGCCTATAACAGTCTGGTCACTGTGAAGAATATCATGGTGGAAAAACGGATGCAATAAATCCTCCCAGAGAATCTGAAACAAATTGATTCTCACAGGATTGAGGTCCAATATAGTGCACTACAGAAGCAAAGTAGAAGAAATAGGTTCCTTTGGTCCTGTGCGAAAAACCTACCCAGAATGTATATGTGTAATAAGGCTGCTAACAATTTACCCATCATTAGGTCTTTGTATTCCAATTTAAAATTTCTTATTGACTGATGCCAAATCCTGGAGATAACATTTCCTTTTGCCTTTCATTTTTCACTGTGAATAGCTGATAATCTGATGCTTTACAGAAACCTGTCTGGGTCCCTAACCTTGGACAGCTTTTGTGCTCCACTGTCAATTCCTCTGAGCRCTATAGCTGCTATGCATGAATGCTGTAATTTTACAGCATGACCTGCAGAGAGGAACAGAGGCAACTGGAAGTTATTAGACCATGAACTTCATTTTCTGAGGACCTACAGCTCCTGTTGAAGTCGTGCATGTTGCAATTTCTGAAAATGAGAGCCCCTCCCCCACCTTTTTTATAAGAAATTTTGACAAAAGCCTCTGGGGTTGGAGTATTGTTTCAGGAAGACTGATAGTTAATAAACCTTGTCAACTCTGCCTCATTCTTCTAATCACTTTTTACAGTGTGTTTTGGTATAGTTTTTAATCTCATCAGTTCTCTCCTCTCTCTCTCTCTCTGCCTGTATTTTTAGCTTTATGACTGAAAGCCCTTGTTGGGAAATGCATACACAYGCATCACTTGCAGAGAAGTGAAATGTGTTTCTGCCACTATTTTTTTAGTTCACAGTACATATTCTTTTTCTTTTCTTGGAAAGCTTTACTGTAAAACATTACCCTGTCTACATAAGTGGAAACCAAAGCTTATTTGTTACGGATACACAAATGTTTTCAAAAGCAGATTTTTTCTTCTGATAAAGAATGAAGGCACCCAACTTTGTCTAACTGCTGAATCTAAGGATGCAGCCACTATGGATCCTGACAAGCTGCAGGACTGCATCCTGTGTTTTAGAAAGTTCACTAGCAGAAATCAATATAGCTGCAATAAAYCCAATGATGTTACTTATCATTAGATGTACACCATGCGTCCATGTTCTCAATCCCTTTCTTTAAACCTGGGAAATCTTCCTAATATTAATCAAGTTAATGATGTAATAAAGTAATGTGTGTGTACATAATTTAGTTGAGATCAGCTTCAGCTGGGTTATATCAATAAATGCCATAAATAAAACACTTGTAAATAACAGGACTGCACTTACAGGCAGCAATGAGCATGCTGCAGTAATAGATTCTGTAAATCTAAAGTATTACAGAGAAATACATGTAAACTGATTTGATACAAAGTACTAAAATCAATGAAGACTAGATGCTTTCTTGATTGTGTAATGCATTTATGAATGTGTCAGGTCATTGTGAGTGCTTGAGCTCCAGGACAGCTCAGTGGAATTGATTGTGGTGCCTATATAGAAAAGGTTTGTTTCCTCATCTACAGCTGCAGCAGATTTTGTTTTACCCTTTGGTCAGTCTGTGGCAAGCCAGCCAAAGTAACAACTACTGCAAATGTGTGCAGCATTGGTGCTACTTCAAACCTATTGGTGCTATAATCAAACCCATAATTTTAGATTGAATATCAAATCAGTTTATCAGTTTAATATACATGCTGCAAATCTGTACCCTGCCAGACCATTTGGTCCTGCCTGAGAGAGTTTACTGACTGCTCATAAACACCATGTTATGTGACAAGATGAGCTTTGCTCGCTGCCTTTATTCCAGAGCCACCATGCAGTTGGAATAAAAAGGTCACACTAAAGTGAAAGGGTCGGGCTAAATGTAACTGTAAATTACCCTTTCCCTAAACAACAGGCTTAAACCAATAAGAAGTTTCCCTAGATGCGTGTTCTTCTGGTGCCACTGAAAATCAAGCTATTAATCTGTCTCTGAAAAAAAACAGCTGTTGATCTTCTACTCAGTTGAATAACTAGTTCATACAGATGTTGAGATGGGAAAGACAAAACTCTGAGCGGCAAAGTCAGCACAAGTTGGGTGGAAAATATAGGGAGAACCAAGGGCAATTGTGGAGAAGTTGTGGAGTATTTTGCTAGAGCATKAAGCAAAAAATGGTCTATCTTTTCATGTTCACTGTTGAATGTGCACACAGACATTAAAAGATCTGATGGCTGCAATMTGGTCTAACCTTTTATCTCTGAGGRGTGATCTAATAACTCACTCTGGACTGTAGCAGTTATGAGTTATCACTTCTCTCATTCGCAAAGATGAATGCAAACATCTCCACAGCTCTCAGCCGTTGTGCATTCTGCAGTTCTCTGTGTGTGAACAAATAATCTATACTATTAAATTAACAACAAAATTTGACTTCACTTAAGTTACAGCAGGGGATGTAGTTTTCTTTTTCTCTATTAGTAAATGAGAATTTGTAGCCACATGAATGTTAATCACAAGCCACTAAGCGCCTGCTCACATCCTCTCTGTATGCCGATGCAAAAGAGCTGATAGGAAACTGTATATTTTAGATTATAACTTTTTTTTGAGAAAAGTAAAAGCCTATATTTCATGCAGGAAAGCMAACTAAATCCCGATTGTTCTTCCACAGCCAATAGGCAGCAGAAGTTTTTCCTGTGAAAAAATTAAATGGTTAAACCATAAAATACATTTTACTACTGTTCCAGTAAACTCCACAAAAGTGGTCATGATACCATTTAATGACTGATTTGATGTGTAAGATTTGCACATTAGCACACTCAGTGTTTGCTTAGGATCATTAAATAACTGTGTTATTAGGTGTTGCTAACAACCACTGTTTCCTGCATTATTTGATAATACATACCTTCTGTGTATCTTCTATGCAGCTAAGCATAAAGGCAAGACTGAGTGGAAAACAGATCACCAAGTTCCATCAATTTTTTACACTTCACAGATTGAATTTCACTGCTGTAATAATTCCGATGCATACTGTAATTAGCAAAGACAATCAGTCTTTCTATATTTAAAACAAATATCCATTCCTACAGTTGAAATGAGGGATTATATTACAAATACATGGCTTGTGAAGTAGTCCCTTCCCCCACACCAGCACATTTCCAGTCTTACCCTCACCCCAAAATACTTCACTAAAGAAGTAAAAGTGAAGTGGTTTGGGTTTTAGGTCTGTCCTCTCAAACACTTTTCTTCATCAGCCATGTTCTTCTCGAATAGAAATTAATTCAGCTGCAAGTCTACCCCTCAGTCAAAGAGGCAAAATGAGGTAACACAATTAAGCATCTCTTTGTGGGGAGGGCAAGGGAGGCTGGCAATGGAGACCTTGGGGCAGTGAGAGGCTGGCTGAGGCTGTGGGAGCATCTCTGGGAGCTCAGGTAATTTCTGTAACTGCTCCTTACAGCTGGAGCCCAACCAGCTCCTCTCCTCAGCTTCATCCCTCAGCTGCTTCTGCATGGCAGGAAAAAGCCCCTCTTCCCATGAGGGAAGAGCTGTCATGGCTAACCCTAGCCAATAACTTAGAATCACATGGCCCCTAGCTCACAAACCCCCAGCAGAATAGGGGGGAGATAATTGGAAGGGTAAGAATGAGAAAACGCATGGGTTGAGAAATGAAAAATTTAAGAATTTCAGCAATAATAATAATAATAATAGTAATAATAATAATGGGAAACAACAAAGAGAGGCAATAAAACCCCAAAAGGACAAGTGATGAAAATGAGAGCTATTGCTCRCAACTGACCAGTCAATGCTCAGTGAGTCCCTGAGAAGCAGTCCCCCCTGGCCAACTTTCTCCCTGGTTTTATAGGTAAGCATGACAAGATATCCAATATCCCTTTAATCAGTTGGAGTCAGTTTTCCTGGCTGTGTTGCTTTCCAACTTCTTGTGCACCTCCAGTCTCCTTGCTGGGGTGAGACACAGGAAAGGCCTTGACCCTGTAAGCACTGCTGAGCAGTAACTTAACCACCCCTGTGTTGTCAATACTGTGTTCAGCAAAAATCCAAAACATAGCCCCATATCAGCCACTGTGAAGAAAGTAAACACCTCAGCCAAAACATAGCCCCATATCAGCCACTGTGAAGAAAGTAAACACCTCAGCCAAAACACAGTATGCTGAGCACACCTGGGAAGGCAAAGGCAAAGAGGAGGTTCCTTTTGAGGGACCTTATTTTACTCCTTATTTTATTTTATTTTATTTTATTTTATTTTATTTTATTTTATTTTATTTTATTTTTATTCCATTGATGCCTTTTTGAGGAGGAGGCTCTGTTTTACAAACTACTTATACTGGATGAATCCTGGATGGCTCATCTCTGCATTTTTTCCCCAAGGCCACGTTACTGCACAGTTCTCCCGCAGGGGTTAGTTGTGCATCTTGTTCCACTTTCAGAGAGATGACTGATTCTGCTGAAGGTACTGATGCATAAAATTGGAGTGCCAGAAGGACCAGTAACATCTCTAGGATGAGAATGGAACTTTAAAAGTGTAATCAGAATGATTCTTTCACTAAGCAGACAACTTCCTGCAATACCTCTACTCAACTTTTCACAAGTATCAGGCCATGAACCTTGAAACAGTCTAGTAACAAAAACTAATAATAGGAGTTTTAGCTGCTTAAGTATTAATATTAAAACAGGTGTAAGAAATAAACTTAAATGTCCACAGAGTTTGCATATTTATAGTCTAAATCTGCAAAACATAATCTGTCTTAAATGGTCAGGGGGAACTGCTTTTAAGATGTCCCCATTCAACCCAATAGCAAAACTTTCTCTGTCAGTGGTATAGGATCAGGGTCTGTGTTTTAATAGAGGTGCAGCACCGAGCACACCTTTGGGATTCTTAAAAATGGTATGTAGAAGCTGTAGTGTAGCTTATCAAAAGAAGAGAGCCTGTGGCATTTCCAGTGTGCTGTACTCCTGTACATCTTAAGCCAGCTCAAGGTTTTCCAGAGTTTTGATGTTATAATGTGTAGGAAAACTGGGGAGGAAATTGGGATTAGGCTGCTGCTTCCATAAGAAGTGAGGATGGGACAATGGCAATGGCTTGGAGGGCTGGACCAGGAGCGACCTGGTATTGCTCCCATCCTGGGTGTGGGGAGAACAGGTTTCTGTGAGGAGCTACCCATACTCACCAAGACTCATGGCAGTCACAGCAGGCCAAGCCTATTTTCTAATGCAGAAATGACCACTCCCACCAAGGGTATTTTGCTGTTCTGGGCAATTGCCTGCTCTGCCCACTCCACAAGCTGACTCTGTATTTGCCTGGATTCTGTCAAGACTGCTTTCCTTCCCAYAGTGTAATGTATTTAAAGCTTTGGGGATTTATTTGATCATCATATTTTTTCCAGAATCTCTTTGATGCACAGCTGCAGTTACACTTCTCCATGTGTCAGATTTTCCAAACATATAGGGAGAGGTTACACTATGAGCAACCCCATGGAAGAAATGCATCCCTTAATAAGAAACCCAGTAACAAAAAGGAGCCTATTTYCCCATGGTGTCAGATCTCATGGTCAAGTTCCTCAGCATCTGATAAGATGCCACTTGAAGAAGTCTCTTCAACATAAGGAGMCTTTTTTTCCTATCAAGTGTTTCTGCCTTGTTGAATTTTTGTGACGAACAAAAGGTGAAGTTGTCTTGCAACTTTCCCCTCTGTGGGGATGCTAATGGGATCATTCTTCTCCCAGCCACCTGTTTTCATGTGACTTGTGGGAGCTTAATATCTTTGACAGCAGTTTCAGCTTGATTTGACAGCCCAGTGGTTTCAGAAAGTACGATGGAGGGGGMCACAGAGCACACATTTAGGGGAGTGCATAATCTCTGCTGCCACAGAGAACCAAGCAAAGCTATGCTCTTACAGTAACAACATTACTGTTCACCAGAACAAAAGTATAAAAGCTCATATAAAGCAGAATGAAACAAACATGCAGAGCACCATGCAACACCAACAAAACCTTTCTCCTCTTCTTACAGAACTGCTCTGCATTGGCACTGTACTTTTTTAATCCAGGGAAAATGTTAGGGCTCATGAAATAGTTTTAATTGGCATGTTTTCATTCCTTTTCCAACTTGCATCCTCATGTTTTTTAAGGATAAAGTGAAGACTGTGTTAACAACATRTTAATCAGTTAAAACTAGGGTTTGAAACCCCTTAAACACCAAGGATCTTTTCAGGGTCCGAAAGCTGAAGGAGGGGGGGAATTTTTCCATTGGAAGAATTTTAAAAATTAATACTCTTTATTATAAAGCAAGATWTTTGGAAGAAAATGAGAGCACTTTCACAAATATATAAAATAACTCTGTCTCAATTCTGACTTCAATTCTGATTTGAAGGAGCGTGGAGGCTAAAGCTGGGCAGGTTTGAAAATGGCTTCGAATGCAATGTAGGATTTTTTAGAAYGTATCAGCCAAGCTGGAATGCAGAGTGCAGTAAGGTGCTGTTCAGAGACAGGGAGTTTGCAAGACTGTAATGTGGGACATCCTGAATGGGTGGTGTGCAAGAGGCCAAGGCTGAGTTTCATGGTGTGCCTTTCCAA
This sequence comes from Cardinalis cardinalis, assembly GCA_014549065.1. Lineage (NCBI taxonomy): Eukaryota > Metazoa > Chordata > Aves > Passeriformes > Cardinalidae > Cardinalis > Cardinalis cardinalis. The sequence goes on from JACDOX010000115.1 coordinate 1,057,110, forward strand.
TTTGAAAACACCAAGCAGCTTTTGCATTTCTTGTTGTGCTCTCAGCACTGGGTGCACAAGACTCCTGCTCAACAGGGCTGCAGGTTTGGTAGTGGGCTGTGCTGTTGTACCATTGCTTCAATCATACAAATCACTGCTGGCTGTGTGACTGGGCTGGAAGCTGCACAGTTAATGGATTAAATGCTTAGCTGTGCTCTCCTCTTTGACCAGATACTGTATTTTATCTTTAGTACACTGTGCCGTACTAGCAACAGCGTTTCTATTAACTTAATTTGGCTGTGAGTGACTTTCACTCATACTTGTGCAGTTTGGCCAATAGCTCCATGAGCTGGTCTCTCATTAATCTTGTCAAATATATCCTAATATCAGTGCATACCAAGTTCTTATAAACTACTGACATATATTTGTCAGCAGATTTGAGTATTTTCTGTGCATATAGGCAAAATTTGRATTTCCTTGAGGTCATACTCACATTTCACAATAAGAATGTAAAAAAATACCTCTAAAGACAAAAACTGCAATTGGATTCCTCCTACAAGAAAGAAAAAGTAGCTGAAATATATTATAACTTTCGGTATTTAAACTGCAGATTAAGTAAATTTCCCAGCATATGAATGAAATCATCTCTACTRATAACAAGAGTGCACTTCTTCAAAATGTAAACTCCACTGCTGGTCTGCAGGGGCAKAGCATAAAACAAGAGAGAGAAAGTAATTACATGAATAGAGTCAAATGTTCAGTAAGACTGCAAAAACCTTTGCCTGAACACCACCAAGTCAATTAACCACAGCACTAAGTGCCACATTCAGTTGAATAGTTCCCTATTTTAATAAAAAGTATCATACACGGAGCTCGAATACAGTAGAAGTTTCTGCACAATTTGTGATCAGCATTAGTTTTTTCTGGACATGTCCAGCMTTGGTGAACATGGGTTCTCCCTCACAAATGAAGCAGTTCTGGCTGCAGATCAGCAAGCCCATCCAGATCATTTCACTCRAAGACAATGACAACAGCACCAGGGGGGGTCAGCCACTGTCTTAACTAATTAAGTCTTTTAAAACGTCACTAGCAGAGATTCAACAACCTTTATTGCTATCCTGTTCCTCTCCTCTAGTTTAGTAGTGAAGACCTTTTTCTTATGTTATCCTAATTCAATCCTCCCATCCACCATCTGTCACTACTACCTCTTGTTATACCATCCACTGACTGAAAGAAGTTTGGGTCAGGCATCTTTGCACCTTCTCTTCAAATACACGTAGGCTGCCATCATATCGCTCCCTACCACCTTCTTCACCAGACTTTGCACCAGCTCATTCCACCTCTCCTTGCAGTGCATGTGTCCATGGCTYGTAGTTACCAAGGCAGCTCTCTGCAAGACCATCTCCAGTTTCTCCCCTGGCACCACACTCAGTACAGTGGGGTGTACAAGCTTTCTCATATTTATACATATAAACTGGAAAGGTTTTACCTTCTATTGCTACTTCATATACTCATAAAACAAATTGTAATTCATRTCACCAACAAGAATCATACTGTGAAGGAAAAGAGTGGTAAGAGCATGARGAATATAACAGATTCTTGACCCATTTCAAATAGACTTAAATCTGTGTAAATGTCCAAGTATTCAGTAATGATGGAGTCTGCTTCACTGACTTGGGAGACAACTAACCACAGTCTGTAAAGTACTGCCTAGGTTTGTTTCTGAGCACTGAGCAGCAATGATCTGTACTCTTGAATGTTAGGATATCACCTCGCATGCTTTTGCTCCATTTCCAGTCCCCTTAAATTGGAAGGGTTTGGGAATTTGAATTTACCAGAAGATATTCCTAACAGGTGATGTGTGGTCACTGCACCCTAGAGGTGGAGAAAATTCAGTAGCATAAATCTGTGAYCTCAAGTAGCCCGAGCACATTCAGAGCCTAGGCACAATCCTGGRTRTGTTTAACTTACTGGTACAGCCATACAYRCCTGCCCCATACTCAAGTACTGTAYTCATACAACCAAACTAATTGAGAAATAAATMATTTTTCTTTTATGACTGGAAAAAAAAATAAGGCCCATGTTACTTAGAATGAAGCACTGATYGATAAAGTTATGCCAAGAAAATAAAACCCAGTTAARATGCAGCAGAAATCTTACCACTTTCCATAACAGTCTTTACTCCTATYGGCATAATAGTAAAAAAGGACTCCTGTGATTTAGCAATAGGCAAATGTGCTGCTCTTTGCAGAATCTCTTTCATCAGCCCTTCCTCCAAAAAAAAAAAAGAAAGAAAAATATCGAAAAAAAAGAAGAACTTGTTTGGAAAATTTGGAGCTATTTATGGTCTTTGAGCTCTGGACATGTCTCCATCATATTATTTCTGTGGTTCCTTCCATCCTGGTTCCTCCTTCACCACACCTTGTCCATAGCTCTGCTGCCAAGGGCAGATAGCCTCTGAMCTCTCTCTTCTGTCTCCTTCTCTGTGCCAGCCACGGCTCCCTCACTGTTTCCACAATGGCATATTTTGAAAGGCTGTGAAGGGGGTTGCTCCATCCTCCCTGAACTCTGACAATCCAAATTGGAAAGGGACCAACTATGCATCRAGTGTCACTGCAACTATACTGGAGTTGCACAACTCAACCTCCTGCTGCAACACTGACAGCAATCAGCTTTTTAGGTTCCATCATGGATTTCTGTGAGCATATACAGACAGCTCCCAAACTATCCCTCCTCACTGAATTTTCATCTATCATTTCTCCTGTTCTTTTTTCACACTTTCTTTCTTTCAAAGCATTTTTACAAAAATACAGAATAATGTGGATGACATATTGACATTTTCTAAATGTTTACGACTCAGACAAAACTTCTGCAATCACTGCTTTTTGTCTTGACATAGTTGYAAGAAGAAGCTCAGTTCCTGAAAGGCGAGGAGGCGTGGTGGTGTTGTCATCCAAGAAGGAATCACAGAGGCAGGTGCACAGATGGAGGAAAACACCACCTTTAACACAATCCAGTGACAGTAGTCCAAGAAAAAGAAATCTAGGGGATTTATTCTGTCTGGGGTGTGGCCTGAGAGGAGTTCAGAACTTTCTCGTGCAGARTGATTTCCTCATAACCTTACTGGTGAACAGAGCTCTGAACAGTTTTTGAAAATCAAAGAAATTGAAAGGCAGTTACCTGATTCTACCATATGCATAAGCCAAATTAATACATTCCATGGAAATTCAGTTAATCTCCGCACTGAAAGCTAAAATTCCCTCTGCTCTATTCCATTTTCCTGCTGTAATGAGTCAGTGTAACCCCTGCCTAAAATGTAGTGCAGGAGATGTAGTCAAGGCAGAGACCCATATTCAGGAGAATGTAATTTAGAATTACAATTTGCACTAACCTGTCACAACTGAAAGGAGCATCGTTAAGTTGTCACTCCATGCAAAAGCCTTGCTCCATGACATATTTAAATGGATGAAAACTTGCAGAGTTCCTCACATCCACTTTTACTCCCTGCTTTGTCTTTTCAATATGATTGAGGATGGAAATGGTACCCAAGCATTGGAATGACCTGCAGGAAGGCCTCATATATGAGCATCCCTACTGCTTGGGGCTATCCTACATGGATACATCCCTGCTGCTTGGGAAATGAGTAACCCCAAGTCCTAACAACCAAATCACTTAAGTGATTCCCTAAAAGTGGTAATTCAGTGGTTCCAGTTAAAAACTTTCTCTCACTTTGTATTTGCTCTCAAGGMTTTAAGACAAGATTAATGGTGAGTTCTTTAGTGAAGGCATGTGACATGAGGCATGTGTTAGCACCATTCAGGACTGTTGTCACATTCTAACCTGCTTCAGCAAGTGTTGTCAGAGCTATGTAAATGTTAGTAGACAGATCATCGAGCCAAGAATTTACTTCTAAAACTTCAGGTTTTTCTTCTTATTTCTAGTTTATCATTTTTGAAAGAGCAGTATTTGCTCTTCCATCATACAAAGTTCCTTTTTATTTTCTTTTTTCTTAGTTTCAGAAAGCTTCTTACTGGATTTTGATGAGATCAAACTTTCTCCAGAGCTCTTAAATTGGTTGTCACGGTAGTATCTTATTSAGTAATATGCAAATGCAGAAATTCAGTTTTGTTCTCAGTGTGATTGTGTGTGCACGCAAAAAATTATATTTCTCAAGCGTCTCTCTCATAATCTAGACACACCAGTCAGCATTGTTTATCTGAAAAACTGATTAAGTAGGCTCTCTAGTATACTTCAATTACTAAAAGCTAAGTAGCAATCAATCAAAGATTCTTATAGGAAGTTGCTTCATTTTAGTCCAAAGTAAACCAATCCCATTCAAGTAAAGAAATAAAATGTTTTCTATTGTGTTTCAAGCACATAGAATTGATTTTTTTTTTTTGCTTGTTTGTTTGTTTTCAGTAGAACCAAAACAAAAACATTATTCTAAGTCATCAGCCCACACTACAGGACCCAGAATATTGTTGAGGTTAATGGGTTTTCAACAGACCCTCACACATTACTCTCTTGAGTTCACTAGATGAATTACTAAAATTGTATGAAATTTTTGTGCTGAAAAGGACATTTATTTAGATAAAATGTAATAGTTTTAAATAGTGCATTATTTATCAATAAAGTACCAAAAAGGAAACAGGAGAAAAAACACTAGTGATAATACCCCATAGGATGCACTTTTATATTCTGATCTGGCCAACATCAACTTTGGTTTTTTGAGAATGCCACAATGTCTTTATTTATGAAGGTTCTTCTCTGACTGAAGTGCCTAGTTTGCAACTGGCCATAGATGAGGCTGATAGTGCCATAGCTGGTTGAAGTCATGGTGRAGATTAGCTGACATAAAGTTTGCAGTGTTTTATCCCCTAGAAATTAGTTTTGGAGGTTCCTGAGAAAGGTACCAGTGGGAAAGCCTTAAGTATATATAAAAGAAATATCAAAAATACAGTTTAAGTGCCGTTATGTATGAGACAAAACAGGAAAAAAAGTACAGTAAGAAATGCTTTCTTTAACATGCAACATTTAACAATGTTGCATCCAGCATTGTTAGCAGTTACAGGAAGCAAAAGGCAGGAATTAMTTAGGTATTGAGTTCTTCCAATTTCTGTTAAGAAAAAACATCAATTTTTGCTCTGTTTCTTACTGACAGTAACTTTATAGAGAAGATAACAAAGGGCTAGTGCACTTGCCATCCTTCTACTTCTGCCTTCAAMAGTGGGTTTAGCCAAATAAATCTGRGATATATTTGSTTATGTCCTTGCCAAGGCTTTGTTGATTGAACACCTTGGGGTGAGGTGGAGTGGGAACCTCACATCCTGTGTCTGGGCAAGTAAAGAAGGGAAGAGGCAGATGTTGCAGAGCAGCTGAGCATCAGCGACAGAGCTTGCTGGAAGGGAAAATTAAGCACTGGTCTGGGAACAAGCTATAATTTTAAGAGCCTGTTCTACTGAGTCTAACTTKCTGCCTCTAGCAGAGATCTGTACACAGCAGGCACAACATGCATTCTGTAATTTTCCTAGGATGGATGTGTAGTTTTGAAATTAAGATATTAAAATCTTGCACTGTGCCTGCAGTGAATAGGGAAAGCRTGCTTTTGCACTGAACTAGATATCCCACAAAAAATCTCACAATGGACAATGGAAAAGAGTGGAGATTTAAGTTCATACTGCATTGCTGTTATCCACATCCCTGTTAYACAGTGCTGTTATCCGCTGTAAGGACAAAAATATTTAGTGCTGGGTTACTGCTTATATTCCTGGTAAGAAAAGGAGGGRAAAAGTGTAGACTAGTTCATACAATGTGTTGCATTTGAGATTAAATTAATTGTGAACTTTCTAATATTTTCAAAAGCAGAGTTGACTCTGTCTTTCTAAAAACATGGAGGAATGAGGCTTGACTCTAGATCTGTCGTAAAGATTTTGTTTCCACCTTCAAAATCTGTCATTCCRCTCTTATGCAGGATAACAAGTTGCCTAATTTTCCATTTATTTTTTTGACATCTAAACTCTCCCAAGGAAATTATCTTAGCATCATATTAAGTATGTCTCTCAAGCTCCCTTCATCCTTACTCACATAAAAGCCATCAACAATTGCAGTATGTGTTCAAATGAGCACAACTCATTTGAAGCATATTCTCAAGTCTAGTTCATTGGCTGGAAAATTAAGAGACTGAAAACAGAGTTTCTATGGATCTGAGAACACCAGGGACAGCTCAGTTCCCAATATTTTTCTCAACAAGTTTCAATATGTGGGCTTTAATGACTGAATCAATGTGTTACAGGACAGACATCAAGATGTTAAAATATTGCTGTATCAGACTTAATTTGCAATGCTTTTCCTTTCCTGTCAGCACAGTTAAGATGACATCGTGCAGTTATTTAGTCATGAACAAAATTTTTTCAGGCCTTTTCCCATAAGTCTTTTTAGGTAAGGAATAATGAAAGTTCACTCATAATATTTTACATATAAATACATCTAATTCATATTGTGTTGAAAGATGTGTAAAGGGCTCTGGTTCTGAGTTTTTTTCTACTTTTACAAAGGAAAACATATCTATAATTAAGCTTATACCATAAAGGACTTTCTTCCTGAATTTTCCTTTTGACATGATTGATTTCTGTATTGACTCTAGGAAACGGAAACCATTAAGTAGAGCCTGACATAAAAGAAATATACCGCAGTAATACCATTTACTACAGTAAGAACTAAACTAGAATGCGAATTGCCACCAGCCTCTTCTGCATATGCAAATGGATTTTTTTTTTTCTTCAGGGTCATAATTGCATCCTCTTTGAGGAGGGCAAATAAACACAGCCACTGATTCATCTGTCACTGCAGTGGGGGAGGCTGGGAGGGAATTTGTACATAATTAGGATACCTGGCTCWGAATTTTGGCCTAGGAAACATTAGCCTATAACGTGTCGGAAAACTAAAGCCTCCCTCTGCTCTTTCACGTGGAATAAACATGAGAATAACCTGCAGGTGAGTGGCTTTCTGTGCCAACCTGAAATAAGCATTGGCTCTGCTCCTGTTGCTGTTATTCACTGCTCCAGATGACCAGTGATACTGATGTTGCTGTTCATCTGTGTTAAGCAGCAGTACTACTGTGTGTCAGATGCGCTATAGGTCATAAAATTGCAAAGTGATGGTGGTGATGTTCCAAGTGAATTTTTACCTACTGTATAATTTCATAAAACAATAAACACAAATCTCCTGCATTCATCCTGCAGCATAGTTAATTTGCAGAGCATCAGGTGAAAAATCACTGCAAGTCGCTCACCTAATAATAATAACGGTCAGCCAGAATTGCTAATAAATCAGGCTTAGGCACTCTGAGACAGTCTATCTAGATTATTTATTTTTTCATTATGGGGTTTGATTTTGCAATTTATTATTCCTTTTGTTATTTACAWTCTACTGGTGCCCATGCTGTGCTCTGTTATGGCCCAAATTAGGCAGAAGTTGCACATCYCTGCCCCAGGGATCCCACACCAGCTGTCATGACCCAGTCCATGCTTTGTTCAGTGGTAAATCSTGCATAGGGATGGCAGCTCCAGCTATCTTCCCCTAGCTTGATCCTGCAAGCACATGACATGGGGAAGACACACAGAGGTAGAAGTCTGGAGGAGCAGGTACAAATGCTGTGCTGCACCTGGAGGCAGTGAGGCTGCCCCTGGTGGGGCAGGAGATAGGCTCCCAAAGACTCTTCTCTAAAAGGCATCTCATGGCAGCATGGCAGTGACTGGGTTTGGGTAGGCATTTTTCAGCTGAGAAAATCACAGCAAGATGTGGAGCGAAACGCCAGTCATTTCTGTATCTCTGAATTCGTAATGTGCAGAATAAAATGTTAACATGTAACATTTCACTGTTGAAAAAGATGAAAAGAGGCTATTTTCAAATTCCCCAAATGACATGAGTTCTGCAATTAGAAGTAAAGGAACTTCAAAGTCTCCCAAAAACGCTACAATAAGTGTCGTAATGCCTCCAGGGGAGAAAAGCAATAAAGCTGTCATGAGACGTGGATCTTGCTTTGCCTTCCATTTTGTTTCTGGGCTGAAGTGTGCAGTCTGCACAGCAAATACATGCACGTAAAGTCATGGCTCCTCTCAGTCCTGGGTGTCACAGAGATCTTCCCTCTCTCTTATTGTCTTATTAGAAATAAAATAGGCATTGCTGCTTTCACTAGCAGCATGGGGCCTAGAAACCAAGCTGGGACAGACTGTGGAGGGAACAATCTATGAAATGTCTTTGGAGACTCACTCCCCCAACCTTTATCTGACAGTACTCAAAATTGCTATTTTCCAAATGCACCTCTAAGCTCTTAGTTTTCTATGCTTTTTGTGCAGATAGAGTAAATGGAAATAATTGAGTTGTGAGGAAAGGCTTTTGTTTGGGTGCACCAAGAGGCTTGTAATAAGAACATTAGCACTCTTATTAAAATGTCCTGTTTGTTCATGCCCCGGGGTTTAGACAGGGATATTGCATTTTCATTTTTTAAAAAGAAGAAATCTAAATAAAAATCTAATAGCCAATTTCTGAGCACAGCTGAGTAGATGGGAATGTGCTAACCTTAATATATTCTCATTAGAGAAATTTTATCCTGCTCCAGTCCACAAAGAAGACATTTGTTCATAGATAACACTCGGTTCAAAGGCAGGACTAGTTCCAGAAGCCAAGATTGCTGTTCCCTACTGCACTGCCAGAAGTTTCTGCTGATAAACCTGCCAATCCCAGGTGAACCACTGGAGCCAAGAGGCAGCATATGAGCTGCCACGTCCCACCCACTTTCCTACTGGCGTTGGGGATGTGACCAGTAGTTCCCTAGCTGATTGTTGTGGCCTTCACCAGACCCATCTGGAGCCTGCCCTGAACCCATTCCTGGGCAGAGGGAAGAGTGAAGGACTCTTTCATGGCCTTCCTCTCATCTTCATATCACCCCATGACCAGTGGAGTCCTGCCTTAGGCTGCCACCCATGTGCAGGTGTACCAGTGAGCAACATATTGCACTGTTCTCATTTGGAGCCTGCATCCCAACTGCTTTCCCCAGCCCTTCTCTTTGTGGATAAATTGTGTGACTGGAAYGTCTCCACAACCACTGTGTGAGAAAAAACGAGCTGAAGCTCAGTGCCAGCCTGGCTCGCAGCCGAGCAGAGAGCTCCACTGCTTATTAATGGGTTTGCACCAGGCCTCAGCACATCACACTCAGCTCCAGGGGACCATGGCACTGCGACCTGGATGATACATCGTACTTTTGCACCAGACAGGAGGCAGTAATTGGGTCCACCCTCCCTGTGAGCAAGACAGCTGCAAAGATCCCCACCTTGAAGTCATAGCAGCTTTCCGACAGTTAGCAGAGATTATGTAAACCCCCAACATCTATTTCATTTTGAACAGAAGGCTGAAACACAAATGGTGAAATGTTCCAGACTCAGCAACCATAAATACAGGGATGGCATGAACAGCAAAATTAATAGCAGGATCTCATTAGAGTGCTCCTCCCCTGTAAAATAACAACAGAAAAACCTCCTCATATAKGCACACACATTCCTAATTAAACTGCCTAGAATAGAAAGAAGAAAGGCACTCTGGATTGCCTCAGCCTTTGAAAGACATTCTGGCACTCAAACCTTCTCATTCCAGCTGGGCAGCTGTTGGAGGCTTTGAGATGCTCTCCTTGGTGGAGGGAATAAGGCAGATGGCCTCCGTGCCTGAGGTGTGTGTGTCCCCACTGGGTCCCCTTTCTCCAACTCTCCTGTTGAGTGGTCCATGCAGAAACCCCTCTGCCTGCCTCTGCCAGGATGCTAAAGTATCTGTTCAAAGTTAAGCTTGCAAGTAGTTTCTATATAAACTGGAAGCTGACAGTTTTGTGTACAAGTAATTGCACAATAGCTTTATGCTTTTGCATGGCCTCTGATCACTTCTATAATTAAAATAAATCAGTAGATATATTTACTGTAAATGTTGAAAATCTGCAAAGTAAAAATAAAATTACAGCGAGCTTAATGTACTACATAAATTTGGAAATATGCCCCTTCATATCAAAGTATAAATAAAAGCATTTATGCAAAGTGCAAAGACTATTGGAAATTCTGAGCAACAATGTTCAGATATAGCTGAACAGCAGTTTAAATTATATTATTTACAAGATATGTTTCCCCTAGCATCAAAACAAGAAATGTAAACCCTCCAAGAAAATCATAAATATTTTGGATTTGCATCTAATAAATCATGACAGAGCTGAAATACTATAACAGTTTCTCACAATGCATGATTTACTTTGTTGGGGAGAAACCAGTATTTGGCAATTTATGTTAGGCAGCTGTTTCAGAAAGTCACTAAGAAAGCAAAGGTTATGTTACCTTTCATTTGCTCTGCTGTTTTAGGAGAAATTTGTTCCAAATATCCTCCCTCTCTCTAATCTGTCTATATTAAGAATTGTACTATAAAAACAAAAAAAAAAAGAGATGGAAAACTTTAGAGAAGTTCTGCAAACTGCAGGGTGAAGCGTTTCCCTGAGACAACCATGGATGTCTGCAGAAAACCCTTTCAGAGGTTTATTAGGCTTTTGTATGATGCCTGTGATGCCTCTGTGCATTTCCRTGTAACACTTCATTTGATACGTCTTAAGTGCCTCAGCTGCCATTATTTGGCAGGCTTCATTTACCTCAGTGGGGCTGAGCCAGTTTACATCACACGAGGATCTGGCACGTGGTTCTCAGAGTTGTTGAAGTCATGCATAGCCTTTTTCTGAGAGGTTAGCAGAAGCAGACAACTTCCCTGAGAAGGGAATATCCTGTACATCTGTGGGCAAACCATCACATAAGTATTTAAGTAACTGGTGGCATAAAACAAACAAAACCAAACCAAAACTAATGCAAACTAACAAAAACAAACAAAACAGACACACATCCCAAAAAAAAGAAAGCCACAAGCCAAGAGATATATATGTGAACAGACAAACAGCAGATTCAAAAAAAATTAAATAGAAAATATATCAAAGTGGGCACACAGAAACATGGGCCCACTTTGATATATCCATCTTCCAAAATGACAGAGAAGAATGACTTTATTCTATGATACTAGAAGTATGATGGACACTGGGATGTAAACAGAAAATGTTCCAGGTGTATGGAATTTGTGTCCTTCCCTCTCCCAACTTCTTCTATCTGGGAGCTAACTTCTGTCATTTGATACACGGAGTTTTAGGGTAGCTCTTTTTCTTTATTTCTATTGCAAAGTTGTGAAAGCTAGCAAGGCAAAAAAAAATTGCTGATGTTGATGATAAAAACTTATTTWAAAAAAAAAGAAGCATATTAACATTTCAAACATGTTAAATGAAAAGAAACAAAGCCACAAAGACCTCTGGGTAAATCCACAGCTGGTGTTAAGCAGCAGAGTGTCACTGAGGTGCACAACATCTTCTTCTAGTTCAAAGAGAAATTAATTCAGTGAGGCTCTGTAGTTTTATGTCATGTAGGTCAGACAGGATGAGCACTGTGGTACCCTGTGGTTTTATATATAGACTGCAGAAACTGGCCAAGCTCATCTCCTTTTTTCAAGTAGCATCATTTATTCCCACCACTGAAACAGATTCCGGGGCTAGACAGACCATTGATCTGACCCAGTCAGATATTCCTTATGTTTCTGTAATCTTATCTATAAATCTTCACCAACCTATACAGGAAAATTTCAAGCCTATGCTTATGAAATATTTATCAAAATGTCTACCTAGGCTGTATCCTTCCTCCTGTATTCCACTTCTTCCTTTGCCTATATTTATTTGTTCTGCTCTTCCGTTAAGTTGTAAGTTCCCCAAGGAAGGGTGTATCTTCTGTGCACTTCCACCAGCATGACTAATACATATACTAATACTTCTGAGCAATAAAACAGAGTAATAAAGATATTGAATTCTCCAGGGCCGCCTAGTTTACTTCCCATACTGCAGAATTCCCTAATTTTGAGCCAAGGAAACCAACAGGAAGAGGAGTATGTGTCAGAAGAAGTACACACAGCCATCATAACCATCACAGTTGTGCTAAGGGGTGGTTTGGCAGATTGTTTACTGTAGCTTCAATAGGTCAGGGCCTTAAAACTCACTTTTCTGTCTAGAAGACAAATTCAGAAGGTGCCTGTCTTTAGTTGATAAAAAACATGATCATCAACAGGTTTTGTCTATATTAAAGTCAATATGGCTTTGAAATGATCCAAGTCTACTTGGCAGACAGTCTATGTGCAATAGCCAGCTGGAGAAAACTCCAGCCTAGACCTCTGACAGAAAACACCCAAAACACCGCAAACAGATGTCTATTGATAGCATTACCAGCATTCAAATGGCATCAATAGAGGCTTAAAGATGTGTAAAATAGAGAAGGAATGGAGCAGCTAATTAACAAGGCATAGTTACATTTAGTGACCTGTGTAAGCCTTAGATTTTCTGGACAGGAAAGAAAAATGAAAATCATTACAAAATAGGAACACGCTTATAGAGCTTTCTCTGCAAATATCTCAGAACTTGTCTTGCTTATGTTGGCAACACTCCGTCAGCACCATGTTGCTGTTCTGACTTGCAGTGCTGGAGCAAGGCTGTGAGCTGATGCTGCCTCTGAGATCCTCCCCAGCAGGGTACTGAGTAATTTCAGAGCAACAACTCACAGAGGCAGCATCTCTCATGTGTGGGAGACACAAATGTGCCCAAGAACTGGGCTGTCAAAGAACAGGTAGAAAGAGCACTGGCTGTTGGGTGACCTGTGGATGACATTTCACTGCTGCTTCTGGTGCAGCCTTGCTATCTCTGGGACATAGCACATCCGTAAGCACAGTYACTCCCTGCACATCTGTGCCATACAGGCAATACAACAGCCACCATTCACCAATCTTTTGCTCAGGCATGACTTACAAACTCCAGCAATTTCCTCAAATTAGGGCTTGGGGTTGGGACCTCCCTTGTTCAGCATGCTGAGCTGCAGAAGCTGAAGAGTTCCTACAGACAAGTTCTACAGGGATGGAGTCCTGCCTCCCATGACATGGGAGCCTGGAAGAGCAGTAAACAGAAGGCTTCACATCACAGTTAGCATAACAGCTCAGAGGATCAAACTTTTGCTGAGTTTTGGGCTGAGAAAGTAGTGAGTGAAARGGTGCAGCTGGCGCACCACTACACATCTGATGCAGCTGGAGGACAAGAGCCTCTAGTAGAAAGAGTCTGGGAAATAACCCTACACAGCACTCCAGCTCAGTTTGCAAAAGTTCATATGTCAGAATCCCAAACACCATTTGCTTTCTGGTAGTGCCTGATATTTGCTGAACCAAGTCATCTATTTGCAGTAGAGTTCTGGGAGCCACAATTTCCCCTAAAGTTTTAAAAACTGATAATCTAGTATTAGATAGGATAGCAGTAGATTAGGGAAATGCAATCTCATGCTTCAGGGTGGGTGCCAATTTAAAGCCAGAACAGGTAGGGAAGAAGGAATCTGTGCTGTGAGCATGTTAAGCCACAAGTATCACAAGCCTTGTCCTAAAACACCTAGTGCTGAGTGCTGTCTTGAGACAGGAGGCTGCATGAGAGAGATTAATTCTGGTCTGATGGCTACTTTTCTCATTGTTTATACACCAGCCTTATGATGTTAGACTAGATATTTTTTGCAGTCTCTTGGCTTCTTATAGGTTATATAGAATTATGTAAAGAATAGCACTATATTCTGATAAAAATGCAAAATAAGAAATAATCAAGTAACCATTTTCAAGAAAGAGCCCTCTAGTGATGTGCTGGCAATCTACTGTGTATCTGAGTAYTCCCACAGCAAATACAGCATTTGTCACTTAGAGATATTGCAGTGCTAATCTGTGTCCCCAGGTAACTAGAATATGCCCCAAAAGGTGCTGTAAAAAATAATTTTTATCTTCATTCAACATGAATGCCAACATAGCTTTGTGTGTGAAAGTAGTATGAAGAAAGATGAGCAAAGGACTTCCAAATGAGTATGAATGAGGATCTTTTTATATCCATTTTCCTAGTTAGTGGGAAAGGCCTTGCCATATAATACAGCACTGCATTTCTTCTACAGTTCCTGCTGTAATAATACCCAAGAGCTGTGTATATCTACATATGTATATCATAGAGGCAATATTCCTTCAATGTAATGTGGGTTATGCCTCTTGGTGATACAACACATATGAAAGCTCCACAATTCAGATACAGCTAAAAGGCTATTTAGCACATATTACCTGTCTTCATTTCTATGTTACACTCATTTTTGGCAAAATTAAGAGAATCAATTTTTTTTTCCCTGGAGTATCTTCTAAAATTATAGGAGTTTTTTGCGAGCTTTTCTCCGCAGTACTTCTTTCTCTTCAGCTATTGAGGTGAACAGATAAAACTGAAAATGCATTTGGGCTGTACTGATTTTCTACAAACATGACAGTAAAGTAACTAGTTACCTGAGCAAGTGTCCAAAAACTGTGACATTATCCATTTACTGCAGAAATAGATTTCTTCAAAAGCATTTAAAAATTGACACCATATGTTCACAGGCACCTAAGAGCTGGAATAAATGCACAGCTTTACTGTTAGCAGGTTTAGGACTCAAGTAACAATGTTAACAAGACACTAAACCTAAATTTGATCAACATATGGATCTGTGGCTTCCATATAGAAATAGCAAACAGGCTGTTGGTCTGCGCCTCTCTAAATTTACTCTCTGTCTGAACATTGATGAATTTAATGCTCTAAGATTACTTGTGATGGTAGGAGTACCGATGTTAATTTTGCCTTGCAAGTACAGCAACTTACTGATTCAGAACTTAATTAATTAACTAATTAATTAATAAAGTTATGTTACAATTCCCAAGCAGCCCCTACAGGACATTACTCACTTGGAGCACTCATGCACCAAAATCCTATCCTGTCTTTGCCACGTAAGGAGGTGGAGATTTCCACTACTGTAGAAAAATAGGCAAGTCTACAAGAAGTACTCCTGATTCTTTTTTTTCCCACATAAGGGGAAACAAGTTTGTCTAAAAGACACTAAGCCAAATTTTTGCTGAAGTTCAAACTTTAATAAGCAGTCTTCCTTTAAATTCAATACTGAACCAATGTGACTATGTGAGATCAGTATTACAGTATAATATACTGAAATACTATCATCTGCAGGCTTCCTTGACACCAAAGGTCATGTTTATGAAAGATTTTACTCATACTCTCCTTCACCTGATCCACATTTCTCAATTCTGCTTTGTGAGACTTGGAGAAAATGTATTACAAGGAATGCCTAATATTTGAGTGAAGATTAGATGATTTTTGTCTCCAAATAAAAAGTGTTAGCTGATAAAATCTGTTCTCACATCCCTTAAGAACTGCCTTCCATTATTCATTTGGAAAAGAAAGGATAGTGAATGACTTCATGTCCATGTGAAATAGGAGCCTGCTTTGGCCAGTGGCAGAATGGCTGTCTCCTGCCCACTGAACTCAGTGAAGAAGTTTTTCTGAGTTAAGGAAATGTTTCCTCTGGTGCATTACTACAAAATGTCAAAAAGTGACAAAGTCCATAACTAGAAAGTCCAATGAAATTTGTAAATTAAATTACTTAATTTTGAATTTTGTGAAATCTTTAGGTTGGTTTTGACCTTTTTGAAGTGGTTTCTATGTTAGATTGCCCTTTAACATAAATTATCTTCAAATTAAGGACATTTTKAACAAAATAGTAGTATGTATCATTATGACAATATTGAAACAGATATAACATTAAAAGGCCCATTTGCTCATTCATTCACTTACTTGCTTTTGCTGTGAACAACTGAAAGTGGGTCAACAAACTTTTTCATTGAAAAGGTCCTGAATTTAAAGACTCTAGATGAGATAACTAGTGTATAAATTAATTTGATGCTCCAATTCAGATACTGATTGACCTGTCCATAGTTGTTAAGGAACTGTGAAATACAAAATTTAAGTTTCATGTACCTGGCTGAATGAAAGCCCTAACCCAGGAGATCACGCCATATTGAAAAAAAAAAMCACAGTACATAGATGTTTTCTAACTCTTCTGCCTTATGTCTCTCACTGTGAATCTGTCATTGTGATCTAATTACAAAAAAAAGTTACAAAATTATAGGCATTTACTTTATTCACTTTATCAAAACTTGTTAAAACTTATATCTTTACATTACTATTACTGTCATCTTCATCCTTTGTTCCCATAATCAAGTAAACCCTAAACTCTCTTCAAATATTATCTTGTGCTTATTTAGACATCAGTCCCTTGGCCAGTGACTCTATTAATATGGCAGACATGCTGTAGAAATACTTTATACGTGCTTTGAACAATCAAAGTCTCAGCCTATAAATAAGTAGTGGCTATGTATTGTAAGCAGCGTACTAGATTGTACAGTATTCAGCAAAATGAAGTTGTTGTCTTTGAGAAGCTGAGACTTCAACATATCAATTCATAAAATACAAAGAACACTATGAAAGTAATCTGAAAGAGCACAAGGAAAATTCTAGTACTTTATAAAGTCAGAATTCATTTCTATGTTGAAGCTAACTGTGTGAGTCTCATTAAAATATTCAAAATGGAGTTTACCTAATTTCATCCTGGGTGTGTTTCTATCAAAGTCCTTACTTCTTCTGATTGAAAATCCAGTAATATTTGAGAACAGTGTTCATTTCTATATCTATGACATTTTTAGCAGTCTTCAGGATGTATGATTTATTCTTGCAGTAATCCTTTTCCAATTTAACCACCCAACATTTCTTTTGTTTCTTTTATTCCTTCGACATTTTAAGTGCCTGGCTCACGAAAAGCCTTTTGGTAACTTATACTTTATATTTATTTATATTTAACCTGTTGACTTCAGCTGAGGAATCTGGCCTTTATTGCCACAAATACGGAAAATAATTCATTACATGCATTATCATTTTGTACAGCTGGGTCTGGTAACTGTTCAGAACAGAAAAGGATATTTTTGCTTTTCAGCATACCAGGGCATTTCTGAATACTTTGAAAGATGCCGTGCCTTGACCTTCCAGTAGTTAAAAATTTGAAGTGTACGTGTGTAATTAATAGTGTCAAAAACAGGGAAAGACATATGGTTGATTTTTTTCTTCCTATAGAAATGAAAGCTTTAATTTCTGAAAGAAGATTCTAGACCAAAGGAATGCCCTCTGCTTGTTACCTTGATAGTCAGGAGACATGAATAATATTATTGATGCACAAACACAAAAGACTGGAGGCTTATAACTCTGTTTCTGTTTGATTAAAGACCTGCAGGAGATTCTTGGTGGCAGTTGGCAGAGGGTGTTTCTGACAAAAGAGAGTAGAAATGAAAAGTGACTTTTCCTGTCATAAATGACACTGCAACAACTTTGGGGCTCAATTTCCCTGCAACTGCCTCTTTTGTCTTCCCACCCCACAACTCTCTACTTTTGGATGCTTTGTTTCTTATTACTGTGCCAAAGTCCAAAATTTTTAGCCTGCCAAGAAAAACCTAACCTTTTCTTTCTACCAACAATCTTCCTGATAAAAAGGATGTTCTTCTATTCCTGCCTTTCCTTTCCCTCAGATATCAGAGTGCTGTGCCCTCCCTCTCCCTGCTCCCAGAGTGTTCATGAACTTCAAAATATCCTGGAAAAGACAAACTGGACAGCTGCATTTTCCTTGGGTGAGTTTTCCCTTCATTCCTTAGCACAGCCAACAAAGTAGCCCTGATGGCATCAGGCAGAGCACTGGGTGGGAATCACTCAGAGGGTTCTTGAGCTGGTAGCAGCAGCCTGTTATACCCTGGGAGAATCCAAGGTGATCGTCAATCACAAAAAATCACCAGAAGTTGCCACCAGAAGGCTAGAGGGAGAAAAACACAAAAGGAATTATTTGGCTGCAATTTACCACATACAGATATACCTGTATGCTTTCTGAGTGCAAGGAAAGTAGACTAGCACTTGACAAGTACTAATTTTGTTAGACACAGGTGCTGTAATAGAACATGAAATCAGACTCTTTATTTTCTTTGGCACTGTTTTAATTTATCCTTGCTCCTTTTGCTCTTCACAAATTGCTCAAAATGGTAATAGTAATGCTCATTGGTAAATTATTCCAAGGATTAATAGTGCTGAGTATTGCCCTCATTTAATGAGTGGGCAGGCCAGGATATGTCAGCTATGATCCAGCACAGTAATTGTGCCACAGATACCTTTAAACTCTCCTGGCTTTAGTCTGCACGTTGCTTCTAACCTCAGAAATGTAGTACAATGACTGGAGTCATGCAATCTCTACTTCATATAATTTCACTGCTCAATATACATAACATAAACAACCATATCAAATCAGAAATCCTGCTATAGCTGCCCTAATGGAGTAATTTAACCTTTCTCTTAGACAAATATTTCAAAACATCAGCAAAACTACCCTTGTTCCCATGCCCTTAACCGCATCCTTTTTTAACACCTTTTGATTTTCTTGCTGTGGTATGGTTGACATCCAAAACCTTCCAGTTATGAACCCCAATGTGAAGTGTTCTGTAGGTTATCTTGATAAAGCTTCTGGTCACTGTCTTGGTCATTTCACTTGTTCCAAGAAGAAAAAGCCTCATAAATCTCTGGTGGCACGGTCACCATCTTGCAGCATGTGATGGCCATAGGTTGAGCCCCACATAATTGCTTCTGTGCTTCACCACTGGTCATTGTGGAGGAATATAATGGACTTATTTTAAAAAATAAAGTAAGAATTCCCAAATTGAAACTTTTATATTCTATTGCTGCTGGACTGAAAAGGCAGCAACACTGCCTGAGATGAATAACAAAAGACAGTGTAACAAATTAATACAAATGAAGTCATTGCTGAGCGACTCCATCTGCTTTGGAAATGAGGCTCGGACTTTCCAAAATGTGGCCATGATCCAGATAATTAGGCTGAACTCCAAATGAAGCCACACAGGTAACTTACAGCTTCATTAACTCTCCTCGGGAAGGCAGGCATCCAAGAACTAACCTTAATAGAGCAGCATATGATCCATTGACAATCTGTTTGATATTAAAATATGAACTTTGGTTTTACTATGTTACATCAGTATTAGGCCAATAACATATGCAGAGCAAAATGTTAGGGATTGGACATGGTGTTGTATCCTGCATTACACACCAACCACTACATCCAGAGAACCGGGATCATATTTTTTTGTTTACAGGGTTTAATCAAAATACATTAATAATCTACAATATCTAAGCAAGGCACATAAGGTGTCTGCAAGTGTCTTTCCTCTGTAATCAACAGGAGGATTATTAGGTAATAACAAACATTATTCATCTTCATAATGGCTAAATGACAGCCTGCTTAAAAATAACAAATGACTACTCTTCATCAACTATTACAGGGTGAATATGACCTTCACGTACTTTAAGCAAACAAGTCATCTTTCCAAAGACTTCCCTAGTTCTTTAATTGATAATGATGAGATGCTTTATCTGTGCAGAGAAAAAAAAGAGCTCTAGTTATACCATTTATTTTAGTCTTGGAGGCATTYTATATAGCCCCCTGTCAGAAAAGATACTGAGATATAATACTGAGATATTTTTTCATCAATAATAAATTAATGCATAATTAAAGCGGTTAGTGATGTGCATAATGAACTCCGGTGAGATGTTTTCCTTTAATGTCTATCAGTTTTCTGTCTGATTTTTTTCTGTTGACATGATGCTGCTTTAATGTAACAGAACTGGAGAAAATTGGCCTGAAAGAAACCTCTGGAAGTTCTCTCATAAATCTGTGTGTTCCGTCCCTGGCAGAAGTCTCTCTTACTGCTTCTTGAAAACCTCCAGTGCTGACAATTCCTTCCCCAGGAAAACCAGTTACAATCTTTGTTGCTAGACATACTTTCATAAAATTTAACCTGAATCTCCCTTCTTGTTATTTCAGCCCAAGTGGGCTGCAGAACAGGACCTGGAGTTTTCAATCTGAAGCTCTTCTATAGACCAAATCTTTCCTTCTAATAAAGTTTCTTTGAGCCTGAAAAGAATAAAACATTTGCAATAGCTTACATACAACAGTGGTCAGACTGATGAGGATGGACACCTAAACAAAAGCCACAGTAACACAGTAAAAACTGTCATTCTGCCTAGCAGAATCTTTGTACAAAGACTTTTTCATTATTTAGGTAGTTTTGCAATTTAGGTTGCTCTGACACCTGCTAATAGTGGTTTACAGGAGTTCTGGCCTTTTGCAGATACTCACAGCCATAAATGTATCTGTGTCTCTCTGTGTATCTGTGTTAAAGTAATGCACAGTGGTTACACCTTCTAGTGAGGTAAATTAGGATGCTCTTTTGTGAACATTATCTACAGAAAAAGCAGAAAAACACAGTAACTGCCATGCTTGCTTCTGCAGTCTGAAAGATGCTGCCTTTGCCAAGTCACAGCCATATTTGATTCATTTGCCATACAATTTACACCCACAGGAACGGAAATGAGGTGGAATTATCAGCTTTCTACTACCTCTTGTTTCTCTCACTGTACTACGGGTGTTGCAAACAAAATTTCATTTGCCAGATATGCTCGAAGCAGGAAAAAAGTGATGCTAGCATTGGTGGAGATAATTTTAGCAATCTTAGACAATTACTCAGACTGAAGAGTGCTGTGCATTAGAAGGAACATTTTTGCCATGCTCCATAAAAAGCAACTTTTAAAAAGTGTGTTATCGGTTTTACTTAGTCTCATATTAATTATCGCAGAGCATAATGGTCTATGTCAAAACACTTGATCATTTTAAGGGAAAACAGTGATCCACATCATTCCAGTTTGGTCTGGTATGCTCTAGTATCTGGCTGTTCCTGCAAATCAGTGTGTAGTTATTCTTCACTGACTTCTCCTTATGCAGGGACAAAATGCAGGAATTKATTTTTATTTTTTTACCATGCTTATTTAATTGTCCCCATAAGTCATCCAATAACTGAATAAATACTGCCATAACCAAAAGTAAATGTTATCTTTTTTATTCTCCTGGGCTACAAGTATGTCAAAATTGTGTCAGAGATGTGTGCACTCACGTGTGCACACCTACACACACACACACAAGTAGCGTGTTTCTTATAAATACATACGTCTTATAAATACATACATAAATTTATTCTGATCATTTTCCCTTTTTAACAAAGGGATATGTGACAGAAATTAACTGAAGACTGCTCATTAGATTATTTTAATAGCTTTCTGATTATCTGATTCAAGCTAACTAGGCACAGCAGCAGCAGGCAGATGGCTTGATGTTCTCAGTCACAGTCAACACATGGTCTACATCTAAAACTACGATTTTCTCTATAAGGAACACACCAGTTGAACCTTCAGCCTTAAAGAGACTATTTGTTGACGTTATCAGGATCACATCTTAGAATATCAGTGCTTTCCTGTTTGTCAAGAATTTGAGAAAATCTGGAGACTGTGGGAGAGGAAGTTGAAAGGGAACATCATCTGAGATTTTCTTTTCTGAGCTTTCTTCTTCCAACTCACTCCCCTTTGCAGGAGTATTTGCAATCAAACTACCTATGTTTTCTATATTTATTGCTTGTGTCATGATTTTGTGTCCATTAGTCTTCTGCATGAAATTAGAGAATTATCAGTGTTTTTTCAGCCTGAAAGCTCTGCCTTTCTTGTTATAATTGTGAATTTCAGTGTGGCAGGTAATATTGAGCAGGAGCCTGTTTTCCTAATCTTTCTCCAAGGCCAGTCGTTTGTTAAATAAACTGCTAACAGTATAAAACTAATGTTATTCACCTCTCTATGTATTATTTATTGGAAACGAGATGACTACAGGACAAAGACTGCAAGAACATTAGTAACTACAGGGTCACAAGCAGAGGTCTAGCACACCAGAGTTCATTTACTGCTTTGTGCCAAGGATTCCAGATTTGGAAGAGCTCTAACAAAGCCAGAGGATTGCATTCCTGGTGACCAGACAGGGTCTGGATAGACTGCAATACCACGGATGGCTAAAATGGGAGGAGTTCCTGTGTAAATGAACATCGGTGAGGTATCCTTGGGGCTCTTTCCAGCAAAGCACAGACAGGGCAGGATGCTGCATGACCTTGTCATGGCTGCAGGCTGAACAGTGATGAACCTGATATGCCTGGGCTAGAAAGTGAAGGGGCAAGACAGTTCTGGGAATTGAGGAGTCTTGGCTTCTCTCATCAGCTCCCCAGGAAGGAGATGGATGGCACTGGGAGATGAGTGAGAGGCAGACATTAATGCTGAAATACAATAGGTGGGAGACAGGAACTGTGAATGCTGTCCCTGTCCCTCTGTGACTCAAATTTCCTCCAGTTTGTTTCTGTTCTGCACAGGRCTGGTGACAGGCACATCTGAGCTCTCAGCAGACAAATAATTCTCCCCTATCGTATTCCCCTCCAATTTCCTGCCCTAACATTTTCTTCTGGTGTCCTGCAGCCAGCTGAGGAGGGACCAGTCTTCTCTCCAGAAAGGGCTGCATTTTGGTAAAGGATGTAGTGTGTGTTGTAATTTGAAATCAATGATGCACTAGGAAGTGGGGAAATGGCACTGYGTAAATCAGTCAGCTATCGATATTATGCTTGTTGCTTAATAGCATAATTTTAAAAGCAAGCTGTCTGCAGACAATGCCTGTAGCGTCAAGGCAATTGTTTAAAACAGAAGGTTGTAAGAGGGCTTGAGCWTTTCCAAGATTAGCTGAGTAGTCCTCAACAATTTTTGTAAGGTTTGTAGAGGCAGGCAGAAAAGTATTTGTTCCTTTACTTTCGGATTCATTCAGGATTTTGTATTAAAGGTCAGTGTCATTCCATATGTAAGGCAGAAGGGCTCAAGTGATTTCTGTGGCTAGATGGAAAATCATATTTGGGCCTATCAAAAAAAAAAAAAGAAAACATAAGTTCAAGTACAAACTAGTCACAAGAATTTGAGCAAAGTTTGGTGAGTACCTCCTATATGAAAACCTACATGTAGATATTATAATGCAAACATCATAATTAACTGCAATTCTTAACAGAAATASTTAAACAAGCACAGTTGCTGAAGATTCCTACTCTCATTGAACCAAATCTTGTTGATTATAGTATTCTTGATTCAGTCCATTGGGAGCATTTCCAGCATGGGCCCTACAGAAACGTCTGTGTRTTGCCTACCTCCAGTCAAAAAAACTATTAAAGCCATATTTTGTTTTTCCCCCACATGTATCTGGCATTTTAAAAAAGGAAGAATACRCAAGTCCTTACCAATACCAGTGCATGGGATATGAACTGTAAGTCAGAATTTTGATGATCAGTGGCCTTTCTAGAGCTAAACAGACCAAAAAACTGCATTYCATATGACCCATTTAAAGACAGATCTATTGAAAAATATTTTTAAATGAGTGAAAAAATATTACATTTCCAATGTACCTTTTTTTCACTATGTCACTTGAAGCAGATTTTTAAATGGTTCTCTATTATGCTGTCCCAGTAAGATGTCAGAGCAAATGTCTGATTTAAATGTCTGATTTGTCAACACAGTTCTTGTTTGCATAGTTCTTCTACAAATCAGATAGGTATCTGKTAACCTTATTTGTGCCTGCCATTTAAGGGCACTTCAGAAAACACRGTCCATCTGCCATTTTTCTGTATGTTTACATGCCCCATAGTCTTTCTTATATCTTCCCCTAGACACAGGGCCAGTGCAAGGAGCTAAAATCTAATGAGCTATGATAAAACCATAGAATCAYAGAATGATTTGTGTTGGAAGGGACCTTAAAGATCATCTAGTCCCAATACCCTTGCTGGGGGCAGGGACGCCTTTCACTAGACTGGGTTGCTCAGAGCTCCATCCAGCCTGGCCTTGAACAGTACCAAGTTAGCCTCAAAACGTAAGAGGARAGGAAGAGATTATTTTTATATCAGCCCATGCTGACTGGCAGTACAAAATGTACCACAGATCTTTCAAAAGCTTCCAGAGAGATGGGTTTGAGAGTGTTGTCTAAGGATTCTTTTTGACAACAACAACAAAAGAAAAAAAGAAAAAAAAGAGTAATTTATTCTGTCTATTCTCTATGAATTGTCTACAGAGGTGTTATTTCCATTGCAGATAGTGTATGCTCCAAGCTCCAGTTGTTTCCACCCAGCATGTTTGGTCTGGAAGCAGTATTAATTAGGCAGACGAAGTGGACTAACCCACTTACATCATTGCTAGTCTAAAGGTCTCTATCCTCCATGGCAACAACATCACTCTCTTCTATTGTTTCTCCTGTTGTGTCACTGTATGCCTCGGAAACCTTACTTACACTAAACTGCCTGGGGTTTATCCAAGCTAATAMACTCGCATCCTCCCTCCCATGTTAGCCTGGGTAGTGAAGAGTTACCTCTGATAACTTCAGATGCCACAGAAAAACCACTGGATGCTGGACAATTTTTTGGGCAAATCAAAGACTGTTTTTTTCCCAGGGCAAAGATGAAACACTTCATTGTAATGTCTGTATAAAACAACTTGACTTTTTATTCTAGAAAATAAGCCCCATGATATTGAAATAATAGCTGAAGGTTTTTTTTACTTCACTCYGACAACAAAACAGTAACTCTGTGTGATCAAGTAGTACACAATTTGCTTTGTGCTTCACTTCCAAGGAAACAGCACCATCAGCATCATTCTCCCTCCTTTCCCCCATAACTSCAAATAGTATTAGCAGATTCTGTGACCAGAACATGGCAGTCCTTTATGATCTTCCTCCAYCCAGTCTGGTATCTCTGTCCAACACTGGGAGAATGTAGCACTAGAAATATCCTATCAGTTCAGGCCATAGCCAGCCTGTTCACCCAGGTACATGGAAGAGTACGCAGAGCTTTCTCAGGGCTTCTGACAACAACTGCGTGAACAATGTACATCCCACATCTAGGTGTACCTTCCTCTCCTTTCAAAATGCAGTTTGGGCAAACAGCTTCATCTGATTTCTTCCTTTAAAGCAATGTTGATGAACATAGAACCACACACGCTTTAGAACTCCGCTTGCTTAACCTGCCTGTAAAATCCTTTTTTCTGGAGGGTGACACAGACGACCCTAATTAAGCTGCTCTAGTTGGATACACAGACAGCAGAAGYTGTCCTCAGCTCAAGTGAGATTCTTACAGTCAAAGTTCAGATTTTGTTGATGGCTGCATTGGCCTGTCCAGGAATGAGCAGGCTCCTGGTAGGGAGGGTCAGGTGTTCAAAAAGGATGGAAGGAGGGTGCCTATGACCATGCAAAATTCTGCGAGAGCCAAGAGACAGCAGGCATGGGCAAATAAATRTTTGTGTGTATGAAGCAAATGCATTCCAAGCTTTGCTCATCCCTGCTAATTCAGGTCTGCACAGTGCTCCACAATGGGCCCCAGGGGCCATTAACACTGTTTGCTGCTGTCTCTTACACGTAGGGAGGAAACCTGTGGGCAGTACCCGATCCATTACACCATTATGTGACACAAGGTTTTACCTCCTGTCTAGTCAGTGGTTTTCCCACGGGAGCTCAAGCAAAAACTTATCTCATTTGCATAAGGGAAAGTTATCCCAGTGAGTGCTGCATGTGATACTGGAACTGGTGCTGTAGTATTTCTCAACTGAAAAAAAAAAAAAAATTTGGGCATTCAAATTCAGTTGCTTTTGAAAATCATTTTTAAATGCAACATTATGAAAGTTGGTAATGGGCTTGGGAAAAAAAGGGCAAAGCTAATTAAATTAAATTGCAGGAGGTKTATTTTTTTTTCTCAAAGTACTTGTTAATATTAAATGAGTTATTAAAAATAACTACGGACAATAAATGGACAAAAAAAGATCAGGTGGACTGAAAATTAAAGTGAAACTTAAATATTAATGGAGTTTTTTCTCAGCTGGTCAGAAACTTTTTTCTACAACATTTCCTGTCAGAAAATATTATTTCATCAGAACAAAGCAATCTCTGTAGGAATATGTCAATTATGACAAACTAGGGGGGAGGGCCAGTGAATGACTCATTTAGTGGTATCAAAACATTGATGCTCAAGTGGTTTTGAGCATTTTCAGCATGTTGCTTCTTAATTATAATAATTTTTTATTCTGGTTTAAAAGTGAAGATTGGAATAAAACATTCAAGCACTATTAAACAGGTCTTTCCAGACTTTCTAAAAGTATCTTTAAAGATTGTATTWTATTTCACATGCTTCATATTCAAAATTACATTTTGGAAAATTATGTCATAATTTAGGACAAAAATGTCTTAATTCTTAAAAAGGGAACTTTCAAAATTCACAGGGCTTTACTTAATATCGGTTCATAACTTTTGCCTCATAATTTATTTCAGGTGGCTTCACACTTGTCTCAGGAGACAACATAAAGGAAATCAGAGATGTGTATTATTTTTGTTGAAAAACTTCTTCATTTAAGATGTTTCCTCCCTTTCTTTTTTCACTGATACCCCATTCCTGCTTCATTCTCACCCCATCTCCCCCTTGTAACATAAATCACAGCAAAAAAATAATTTGGTGGTTTAACCAGAACACAGAAAAAAATGGGGAGGGGTGTTGGGGTATTTTTAAAGTCTATTTCACAAAATACTGGGGTTCAATGCAGATAATTTTGATAATTATACCTGTAATGTMACCATAAGAGAGGTGTCAGAAGACCCTTCAAGAGGGGCAGAGACCAGTGCTGGTGGGTAGACAGGAGCAAAAGCAGTGAGGCAGGAGAAAGGAACCAGACAACTCTTCTGCCAGCCTCAGTACTAGAACAAACATGTCGTGGACTTTGAAAAGGCTCAGATCCTTCCACAAGGATGAGCCATGGAGTGGCTTTTTGACCAACTTGTTTAAAATAAATTAATCTCATTAGGTACACGTGGGCAGCAGTGAGGTCATTTTATCTGCACGAGGTGTAACAGTGAAGTTGCTTAAACTCTGAAGGCTCCTGCCTGTAGTCTATGCTTCCAGTATTTCCAAGACAGCTGTATACACTGTTTACACATAAAATATACCCCTAAACTACACATGACATCAGTATCATGGTTAAAAATAGGCACTTTGTGTCTTCTTACACATGACTGAGTAGATACCTAAGTGGGTTGGGATTTGGTATGAGGACTCTATTTAYAGAGGTCAAGGGTTCAGTGTATTCAAAATCAATATTAACTGAGAGTTATTACCTTTGTGTGGCCTATGCAAAATGAATGGTGGTTCTAGCCTAATTTCTAGTTGACAGATGTCTGTGCCATCAAAAAAATCCCATCATTGCATTTGGCATTCTTCACACAAGCCTCAACATAGAAGCCAAAGACAGACTGGGCACAGAGGTGGAATTAATCGCTTGTGAAAGGCCTCTAGTTGGTCCTTCCAAAACAGAAATAAAACAGATTATGGAGGCAGTTTGAGGAGTACTGAAGTGTTAGTTCTTGTAGTTGGCTCCTCCCTGTGAATAAAAAGAGGGCAGAATTTTCATGGTTTTTATCCAGCATCTTTTCACAAGTACCAAATTCACTTTTGCAGGGGAAAAGATATAAGAGGCTTATTTGTGCTACCAAGTTAAGATTGTGTCAGCGTCTCTCTTAAAAAACCCACCAAGCCATAAGAATTTAATCTGGGCTAAAAGCTGGCAGAACCGTTCTCAGCCCTCAAGTGTGTTTTAAACCCCATTAACAGATATGTGTTAGGCCGTGTTAGGCCACTTATAAGCTAAAATACTCAAGGCTAAATAACAATAATAGAAAAAGTCCTTTCATCTGAGTGTGGAATGCAAAGAGGAAATCAAATGTCAAATATTATATGGCTTAAAAAATATTCTTGTGTCTGTGCATCAAATGAGGAAGCTTTGACAAGTCTTTCTGATTAAGTCTGAGGATACTTGAATGGTTCTTTTTGCTTGAACTGTTGAGAATATGTTATCAGCAGGTCCTGAAGACAGATCACAGAGAACTTTAAAAAATGTGAGTGATAACATTTTGAAATAGCTGCAGAACTTTACTGCCATGAAGAAAAAATATGTAGATTTGGCTTACTCCCAATGGGAAGATGAGCTGCATAGTTTTGTGCAGCTTGAAGGCGTTAAATTTGCCTGGTGGGAAGACCAGTTAAAAGAGAATTACAGCAGTTTAAGCATGAAAAATAAGAGCAAGCTGCACATCAGCACTCTCAGTTCTCAAGCATATATTGTCAACCTTAATTCTTGTTTGCATTTCTCAACTGAAAAAAGAAAGAAAACTGATGATTTTAAGAAAAAATTATCATCTTATTTGTGCATTAAAAAATTAACATTCACCTTTCAAGACATCACGAGCCTGAAAAGGGATAGATACTGTCCTCAAAATCTTATCAGATAAATGAAATGCTTTTAAATGGCATATAAAGGGCTAGATCTGAAATCCACTTTAGACTACTTTAAGCTCTGGATCTTGTGATGCCTCTCATTTGCTGTGGCCCTTTGCTGCTCTGCCTTGATGTCAGAAGAATGAGTCCAGATGTGAACCAGGCTGAAACCCAGWATGCAGCAAGCTGCTGTCTTCTCTAAATTGATCCCAGCATAACCAACTAGGAATGCAGGAGCCCAGAGCTTGATGTGGACAGCATCTCATCAGACATTGAAGTTCRCCAAAAGTGAGTGGACATTGTGCACACAACAGTTTTAAGCCATGTGACCCAGGAAAAAATACATCTCACCAAAATCATTAAACACGCTGCAAGTTCGTTAATCATAAATGCTTCTGTTCTGTGTATGTTTAAAGAGAAAAAAATCCTACACAAGATACTTCAGGGAGCCATGGCACTTTTATGGAAAGTATGCTAGATAAGCTGATATTTTTTTTTTCTATCTCTAAATAGCATGGAGCTAAACTGTAGATAAAAATAACAATCTGGGAGTATGACGTGTTGATAGAAGTGTTAGTGCAGAAATACCAATATTCCACTCACAGTTTCCAGAGATCTTACAGTCTTAAATAACAACTCWTAGCCCAAAATCTGATTTACACAAGTGTCTCTAGTAGATCAAATAATCCCTAGATGAGCTACCTAAGTAGTCAGTAAAAAGAAGGAGAGTACTTCATCCTGATTTAGCTCCTAGCTCAAGTGCTGCTTCAAGAGGCTGTTCCCACAGTGATTGCACAGTGAAAGGGACATGGTTGCTCTGATGCCCAGTTGGTGAGAGCCAGGGTCTGGCCAAGAGTCACTGAACAATGAGTGACCTCTTTGCTCAACAATGGCTCTTTGCTCCCTAAGCAAACACAGAGTTTACAGAGGATAAACTGCTCTTTTGGGGTTACTTTATTAAGTCTTATATATAATATACATGCACAATGTACACATATGTTTTGTATCTGAGGGGGGGGGAATATTTGTAAAGCTCTGTTCTGGGTGCAGGTGCATTGGTGCTGGCAGAGACACACCTGCAGSCCCAGGACCAAAACCAGTGGAACAGGAGGACATGCCTTGTGGGAAGTGGTAGCCCATGGGGAGCCCACAGTGGGGTAGGTTTTTCCTGAAGGACTGCAGCTAGTGGGAATGCCCCAGGCTGGAGCAGGGAAACAATGTGAGGAGGGAGTGGCAGAGAGGAGCTGCTATGGACTGACTGCAGGCCCCCATTCCATTGCACAGCTTAGGGGAGGTGATGGGGAAGTCAGGAGCAAAGAGTAAAGTTCAGCCTGGAAAAATGAGAGGGTGCTTTGGTGCTTTTTGGTTGTGTTTATTAATCCAACTTTATTTTAATTGGCAACAAATTAAATTTTCCAAGGTGGAGTCTGTTTTGCCCATGACAGTAATTGGTAAGAGAACTMTGTGACCCATGAGCTTTTCCATGCCATTTTCTCTATTGGAGAAGGGAGAGAGTGAGCAGGTGGGTGGGCATCTGGCAGCTGGCCAAGGACAACCACAATCTCACAGCAGCAAATGAATTGCCAGGGCTCTAATGTGTACCTTGTTGACTGTGGTATTTAACCACAGAAGAGAAAGCTGCTTATTGTCTCAAATTACCTTTGAGAATTTGATTATGGTACAGCATTCAGCATTCATGAGCCAGAGAGGCATCAGCTGCAGAATATCAACCCTGAAAAGAGAGCTCTTCTGAAACATGCCAAATAACGTGGGATCAGGCAGGAAGGCTCTTGCCAGACACTGTCACAGAGACACTGCTCTGAGRAGGCAGTTCCTTCAACCCAGAGTGAGAGGTACAAGGTGAAGACTTGCTCTTGTCCCTGTGCAAGTGTCCCCAAGAAGCAGCTACAAAAAAAGCTGCTCCTTTAGCCCAACAGGCTGTGGAGTCCAGTGCCACATCCATTGGGACAGGAGAATGCTTCTTTGACAAGGTGGGAACTCTACTATGAAGAATGCGTAATGTTTTTTACTTTATTTTTTGAAAATACCAACTATTTACCACTATTTACCAATTTTACCAACATTTAGAGTTCTGGTGTTCTAATGTCCTCATGTGCACACAGCTAGTGAGATGTATGTCTCTCCTCTTCGATTGTTCTTCTGTATTGTGAAGGCATGAGGAGGTTCCCTATGCCAGTTCCCTGCTCTCTGGAGACATCAGGGACAAAAGCAGAATTTCAGTGTAACTGAGYTTTAGACCTTTCTGCTATAGGGAATGCATAGCTCTTTGAATTTATCTCTACCCAAGGAAAACCYTTCTTTTTTATTTTAATGCTAGGTCTGATATGTTGTGTAGTCTAACTAAAGCTTTTAATATGCTTGCTAATATAATAGCCCTTGTGCACCTTGTGCTCACTGTGATTTAAAAGTTTTTCATTGGGAAAGATCTGACTGCTGCTGAGAAACTGAAAAAGCACCCCTAATCCCTCCCTGCCTATCCCTAAGTAATTCTATTTCCCAGTGAGGTTTGCTTTTTTTATGAAGTGTTGCTTAAGCAAGGTGTTTAACTATGTCAGTCAGTTTCCTGTTACGGTTGTTCAACTGAAGAGAAGTTCTACCAAAAAGCACAGAAAACCTTCTAAACCTGTATTGCTCAGAGCTCAGAATGGAGGCCCAGCTCCATTTCACTCCAAGACACCTCTAGGAGGAACCCTATCTCATTACGTTCCTTACCTCCCCCTACAGCTAATGAAGAGGGGAGAATGAGTGAGAAGCAACTACAAAGAACAGCTCCATCTTCCTCTCTCCTTCCCCATTTGCTCCTTCACACTTCTTGTTATTACTAAGTTCTTCCTGAAGAAGTTTCACCTAAGCAGGCTGAATCCAGTAAGTATGAGTCAGGAATGCTTAAACTCTTCCTGATATAATGAGCAACCTAAACAACAAAGGCTGGAGCCAATTACCCTGAAGCAGTTGGAGCACTAAGTGAGCTCTGACAGTCCCATGAAGTAAAAGGCAATCAAAATATATTTGATTGTTGTGCTGAGAGGAAGAAGCAAAATWTGGAAGTCCCAAGGTTGCCTGGAACTGTGGAAAACAAGGAGAAAGTGAGATGGCTCTTGACTGTTGTCTGCAAACAGCACCCACAGGTGCATTAAGAAGGAGAGACAATCAGAAGGTAACCGGTTCTGACAGTGGCTAGTCCGTAGGCATAACATTTTGTTCTGCTAAAAAGAAGAATGCCAGAGATATTAGGAACAGATGCCAGAGACTCTGGGAAATTACATATATGCAGAGTGACAGTTAAGGCAAAACAACCCCCTCAGTGATGAGAGTCAGGGGCCCCAGGGCCACTGCTACTTCACAGGAAGAGACTGTACCTACCCACGTCAGTAAATACTGGCTGTGAATTGCCGTGGTATCACCAGAGGTAGTGGTTATCTGCAGTTGCCTGAAATTGTCAACCCAGACAGTGGAGTCACCTTCTCAGAGGTTCAGAGAGGAGAGAGGCTGGGGCTGCCTCAGGTCAGCCAGCTCCTTCTCGAGGGGTCCTCTGCCAGGCAGGGAGAGTGACAGGCTGAGACAGGGAGGACTTCCAGGACACACATGTGAGAGCTGTATCATAACGTTTACTGCCTCCCTGGGCAAGTGACATTGAGGTTGGATGGGAGGTCTGTGAGCTTAAGCAACAGTGCTGCATACTCTGTCTGAGCCCCTGGTGTTGGTGTTAGTCTTCAGTGCAAATGTGTAGAGAAAGGTCTTAAAAGCTTTGCAGTCAAGCTTTTTAATGGTAAGCACTTTTGTTGTAAGGGAACAAAAGCTGGGCAATGTGCTCAGCTCCTAAAACACAGCTGCTGTAAGGTACTGAGAAACTCATGAAGTTATGCAGAGCTGTCTGGTTCTGGCCATAGACCCAGGAGTCAGCTCTCTCAGAAGTCTTAAGCCCTGAATATCTAATGAATATCTCACCCTGCTAGCAGGTGGTGAGCCAAAGTGCCCCCCTTCACCCCTGCAGGGAGGTGGACTCTAGGTGTTCTAGAGCATGGAGAAAGGACTCCAAGCAGCACTCAAATGCTGGGGGCTCTGATGAGTGCAGGAATGGATGGAGAAGCAAAGGAATAGCTTCATATAAATACACTCATAAGGAAATTCTGGGCTGCTTCTTTGGGGCTGAAATGGAAAGAAAGTTGTACATCAGATTTTAGAGATACCGAACATGAATCAGGAGCCAAAGGGAGACAAGTTACCTCCACTGAGAAGATATAAAGGAATTTGCAAATGGCAAAGGCCAAGGRGCAGGACTTCAGTAAAGCAGGTGCTACATAACAAGTCATATTATTTTAGACACTGTCTTTCACCTGTTTTCATCAAACTTGCCCTTAAGTCACTGTCTGGTGCAAAAAAAGATGAGAAAGTTGTGGTTTCTCAAAGGTAATGATGAGCAGTTTYGCCTGTTTGTTTCTGGCTTTTTGTTTGACATCTTACTGGATGATTTTTACAAATAAGGTAGCAAGGTAGCAACTCTGAAGTTCAGTGACGAAAAGATGAAGACTGCCATGTTTGTGAATTAATAATGCAGAAGAGATGTAACAAAGGTGCAAACTGAGTGAAGCGAAGAGAATATTACATTTTCATTGAGTACAACATCAGCATAACATTGTCAGATTCAGACAGGGAGGAAATAATTRTAAGTTTTGCCATTTAAAAGAAGTGTTTGAGCCACCAGCAACATTGGCAGCATGATGGTTTGTTAGAAATCTCTTCAGTATGTTCAGGTAACTGGAACATCATTCACATTTACAGATGTGCTGTTCTCAACTCAGCTGACATACCCCTGAAGCAGCTATAATGACAGGGAAGGCCTGATCTGGGGTTAGCTCCAGCTCAGCTGAGYGCAGTGTGTTGCACTAAGGTGTGTTTTCACCTGTTGGTGGGAATGGCAGGAGCATCTGCAATGGGCATGTTATGTAGAGGTTAAGACAATCAGTKTGCCTTCTGCTTAGCAGTGATTTCAGATAGATGAATAAGGTGCTGATGTCATTAGCRCTCCTGGAGGGAGTGTGGATACATCTTTGTACTGCTTGGGCTAAATAAGGCTGCCTCCCTGGAAAGGACTGGGGTGCAGTTTGGTGAGGTTCCATCAAGCCTACCATGATGTGCTTGACACAGTTTAGATGCTGCARGAATTTATTGCTTGGTTTATGATCCAAAGGTCATTGAAATAAATATTGAGAGACACACTGTCTCTGAATCAAGACTTCATGTTGCCCTTCACACTCGTGCAACGACAGAGTCCCTCAGGATAACTGAATCTGAGAATACACAAGAGAAGGTTCTTTGTAGAGATCTCAATACAAATTTGAATAAACAAATCCAAKCCAAAAGTAAACATTTGGATAACAATGTGTTGTCTAATAAAAACAGGTGGAAAATCCTCTGCTGGACTCTGGATAGGTGAATCCTAGAAAACCTATGGGCCACAGTGCACAGCTCACCCTGCTGAGTGAAAATGCCCAGYCAAAGAGTAAGCACATGAGACAAAAAAAATATTGAGGCATACACCAAAACTGACTGCAGTAAGAAATGTCAAGAGAATAACCCTGACAATACTTTACTGATGTTGTAGATATTGGTAGCATGTCGTCCTTTCAGTATCATCTCTGGTTCTGGTGGTCTTCACCTCAGAAATGATCTGACCAACTATGTCGGTTCCAATGTTACTATAATAGTGACATGTTTTATTACACCTATTGGATTTAGAGTCTCACCTATCAGACACTTCAGAAGATTTGTTTATCTTCTGCTGATGAGATTTTATGCCTGTCAACAGCAAAGCTCTATCATTAGAAATAGATGTAAATGGGAATTTCTCCCTGATTTTTACAATGTCTGTCCCATGYACTGAGCTCTAAATCTCATCTTTACTAAGAATATTGTTTGAACGTCTGTTTGTGCTCCAGGGAATGACTAAGAGCATTTTTATTTCCTCCTCTTTCTGTACCACATTTTTTTTTAAGTTTTATTTCCCCCTGCAGTCTGTCAACCAAATCCAAATGTTTCACAGGCTGGAATATTTCAGGCAGCTCTCACCTCTTGAGAAGTCCACATTAGTTTATCACATTTAGACAGAGAGTCACAGCCTGTCCTTRATTGCAGGCTACAAAGGTGACATGCTCAGTGTTAAGTCCCAGTTTCTGTCTTCCTCATGAAACACCTTGGCCTTGACCAGACCTGCCCTCTCTGAAACAATCAGTGAGGTGCAGGTGTGCTCTGTCTTGTTCTGCATGGGCCCCATCTCCCTGCCATCCACACTGTCTGACCACGTCTGGATGCCAGAGCCAGGTGTGGACACAGCAGCCTGAAACCTACACTGGAAAATTCACATGGGACCCTGTCACTTGTTGTCAGCATTAAAATTAATCAGCTACAGTCTCGTAGTATGGATTCTCTGACTTTCAGTTTTCTTTTGATTCCTTACATTGAAAGCAAATTTGTCTCTAAGGTACTTCCACATAAGAGTTTCAGTGCAAGCGAGGAATGAGTTTTTCAAGCAAATTTCTCAGTTGTCACTCTTACTCTGCTATGTTTCATATTTCTACTGAAAACATGCTAACTTCTGGATGAAAATAAACAAAAATATACACTCTGGGTGCACATTGGTGTGCTCCAAACACTACCAAGCATTCAGTTTACAGGATTAGACTAGACCCAGTCCAAAGCAAACCCCTTCCAAAACGTGTACATGTCACATCCTCTGTATCACCTGTTGTACTGTGCACATCCCTTCCTATTGTGTAGCACTATTTGCTAATGTAGACCCAAGCCAGGAGAATATTAAAGCAGAGCTATTCCAGTTCACATTAAGCTGTCTTAGACAAGTGRCATGCACTTGGCAATTGAAGGGTGCAATAATCATGTAGCACAAAAAATGGTCTGGAGTGATGTAAATTCTGGCATTTCATTTTCTGGTACTTTATTTCAAAACAATCTGGATGTGGATAGTATCAACATAATTGTAGTGATGTTTGTGAATACTAATGATTATAATATGAAAACCTGGCCTCTAGAAGCATAGTAAACATTCTGATTTTGATTCCTCTCTTTCCTATTTTTCTATAATCTTTTAAGGAGTTGCCCCCCCCAAAAAATTAACATGAACATTAACTTTCCAAAGAGCATTTTCATGCCCTCAGAAATGTGCAACAAGATGTCTCCGTTGCATCCTGTGTGAGCCCATGATCTCCTTGAGAGCAGAGGTGCTCACTTGCAGGAGAAGCCAGGGGCTTCACTCCTCARAAAATCACAGTAAATGGAGATGGGCACTGCTTTTTAAGTCACACATATTCATCTAGAGGAAACTTTTTGACCCATAGGGCCTTCAAAATTTGAAGCTACATTTACAGGTGTCTTACTTGCTCCTAGCCCTGTGATCTTCAGGTTACCAGATATAAATGTGATGTGGTGGCCAGCAATCTTTCTGATGCTGTGTTTGGTGGGTAGATAAAAGAACATGTAGAGAGCCAGTTTCTCACTGTATTTATCCAGAACTTAAAATGAGCAGAAACTTTAGGAATTGAGAATTTTTTTCTTATTACTATGCAGGGATTGGAGAAGTCAGCGGAGAATGTACCTTCTCTGTATCAATTCCCCCGATGATATTGTGGCGGCCACCATAACTACAAAAAAAAAAAAAGCAAAATTGGATGGGGAACCAAGCTGAACTGAGAGTGAGAGAAASACTTTTATTCTCAAATATCCATGGTAGGGTGGGTGTTTCCCATGGAAAGATTGAACAGCTGGGAGCAGTGTTCAGTGTACAATGACCAAGGACAACTCCTCAGTCAAGGATGATTTAATTTGTCCTCCYAGTGAGACACACTGCAAACTGCAGAGGATGAGAGCAGATCATAGTGAATCCTTATGATGCTACTCCTGCCTATTCATGCAAAAAAACTCCAGAAACCATCAAAGATGTGTTAATTGCAGGAGTCTCAAAGCAAAACTAGATAATTCCCAAGGGAGGAGCATGCCACCAAACCATGAATCATATTTATTGCATGGGAATTGGTATACAATAAATTGCCCTTGTCTTTTGTGTGTTCTCACCAGCACATGGAGGCAGTGGATTACAAAGAAAATTACTCTGGGAGTAAGATCCACTGATCTTTAAGAAAGGTATAATATTACCCATTTTTTCTGCCTTATGCATGTTGCTTTCTCTTTACAGTTTCCTCGGTCTTATAAGCCCATGTGCCATTTGTAAACAGGGAAATATACCCTCATARGAGTTCTTTAGAAGGAAGCATTGAATAGTGCTTGTATGATTTAAAAAGAGAAAAAAAAACCAAAAAAACAAAAGACAATACAACAACCCAAAYAACAAATCAAATTTTTTTGATAAACTATTCAAAACTACGTTTTAGCCATGCAAAAGGGAAATGGATA
Organism: Cardinalis cardinalis; assembly: GCA_014549065.1. NCBI lineage: Eukaryota > Metazoa > Chordata > Aves > Passeriformes > Cardinalidae > Cardinalis > Cardinalis cardinalis. The sequence continues at coordinate 1,093,821 of JACDOX010000115.1, forward strand.
TTTTGGAATGCCTGTTAAGGATCAAATCCTACAAATTGGCACCTACCTGCACATTGATCTCTACAAAAGAATGCAACAGAATGCCTATTCTTTTAAATGAAAGGGACARTAGCACTCCCTAGAAGCTCTAATTTGAAAAAATTTTTGCAAGTGCAGATGGAAAAAGCTGACATACATACTGGTGTGATTTACTTTTGTTTGTCATAAGGAAAGGGAAGAAAGTATTCCAGTTTCAAAGGCAAAACAGCTGCTCGTTAGAGCCTGTGTGTAACATATCAGGTGAAGAAGAAATTTTGTGTTACAGGTATGAAAAAATTTGGAAGTTTCAGATTTTTTATGGAAGGCAAGATCATAAATGGTACTAACCCCTTTGCCTAGCTGGCTACTTAGCCAGGCAGGAAGGAGGTGCTGATCTCTTCTTCCCTGGTAACCAGTGGTGGGACACATGGTAATGGTTAAAAGCTGCACCAGGGGAGAATCAAACTGGACCTTAGTAAACATTTCTTTATCAAGAGGGTGGTCAAACACTGGAACAAGTTTCATGGACARGTGGTAGATGCCCCAAGCCAAGTGTTGAAGAGGCACTTTGACAATGCCCTTAATAACATGCTTTAGCTTGATCAACCCTGAACTGGTGCAGCAGTTGGACTAAATTTTCCT